>OZ026823.1:759506-1321491 GCA_964023185.1 Macaria liturata
AAGTGAAACTTAAGACACAGTGCGCCGCTAGAGCATACAATAACAATTGTTTCTAAAATTAATCCAGGAATTTGTTGAATGTCTGATACACCATTTGTACTGCAAAACATTAAGTTAGGGTTCTTAGGGATTAGGGTTAATTTAGGCACATAAAATATAATGAGTAGCTTCCAGCTACAAAGTATCAGTAGGTACCCAATAGTAGTAACGATAAGTAAAAGCGAGGGAAATGCATCCGGCGGCAATTTATATAGACCTGTAATCAAGTGAGAGTCGATGTGAGTTGAGCACTAGACTTAGTGCTTTCTACATCGAGCCACGACCGCCGGAGGCAACCTGTGCTCACAAGGTATAGCATATAAGGTATATAGGTACTGTGTTGGGACTAGCTACACCCCGTGGTGTTACCTGCTGTAATCGGTTCTTATTGGGTAAGCACGATCCATCTTAGGCCATAGCTATTTCTTTGTGAGATCAGCTATTGCTGTTTTAAATGTGAAAAAATATGAGATAATAAATGTGATAATTCATAGCATTTCCATGACAAATTTCTTACAAAACGTTTGAGCTTGATGAACTAATAAGACAAAAGTTTGTAATTGTGTAGTTACACAATTACAAACTTTGTCTTTATAATATTAGTAAGACTAGGCATATAGAACTATACTTAAAGTAAATAAAAAACTTACTAAGTAGGTAAATTTTTAGTCTGGCCAACCATTCATAACGATTTCTTTTTTGACCACTCATGATGTCTTCAAAAGAATTCTTTCATAAGTATTTAAATATTCAGTAACTATTATTCATTTTAAAAAGTTTTACGTAATATTGAAAGACGAGCTTTGTTGATGCGACGGCCATTCAACTGACAGTAATACGAGAGAATAATGAGCTTCCAACAATTTCAAAGTTTAATGACTTTCGAGATGACGTTAACGATACTGGCCAACGGTTATGCTGTGTGATTGATTATTAAGTTTTTTTCTTACTTCCTCGGCATTGTACGACAGAACGTGGCACCAACTTATGTAATGTAGTTTTCTAAATAGCTAGTAGATAACAATACATACTTTGATAATTAAATACTACTCGTACTAGAAGCGTCTGCATTAATTCTAAATGATTTTAGCTTGCATAATCCTTGATATTACTATTATGTAAATAGAAAATTTCTTATATCTATGTTTTATATTTATTTTTAATACTTTTACAAGTAATAGTTATGTAAAAACGTAAATAAAATGCGCGTAACTTTATGGCGCATATCGTAAATGGTACGTGACGAATATTCATGTGATGTGATGTGTGGTGGTGCGGAGTATCGTGGTCTTACAGTACGAGTACATGCATGTATGTACATACGTATCATATATTATATATGTACGATACCACCTCGTTATTACAATGAGCTTGCACTGGACCATTGATGGAGGAGACACACTGAGAGATCTCATAGATATGATTGATTGATAGTAGAGTTAATAAGTAGGTACTTGAATACATATATAGAGTGAGCAATATAACTCAACAACATAATTCTTGTTTAGCCCTTTATTAATCTTAGAGTAACTGTGCCTGTTTTTACTATAATATTTTTGTCATTACACACAAAAATAAATTAAATAGGATCAACCATTAGCACTTTATAATAAAATTTGAAAAATTTTAAACACATACTGAAATCGAACAATTGTCCAAATATTTGTTACTGTTTTATTTACAATTTACTTTTTCACATCATTGTTTCTATTTCCGACACTAAAATAATCTATAAACTAAAACAGGTAGAATCCTCAGTGTATAGTGAAGTAGTAGGTAACGGCGGCTACCGCATCGTTACCGTTCCGTTAGACTTGGCGTTACGTAACGCGCGATTGATCTCCGCCGGTGTCGGCCTCGCGTGTGATCTACTAATACCAGGTAGCGCCGATTCAATCTAACATGCTATACAGTTAAGATGATAGCTGTTAATTTAAAAAAATCTGCAGTTACTCACGCAGTATCGGATTAAAGAGCTTTTTTTAGGTTTTCTAGAGTTTTCAAAGTTCTAATTACACTGTATTAAATTTGCATAGCTATGTCTGTGTGTTCTATAAATAAAACAAATTGTATAATAGCACCTCAATCAAGTCACAGGTATATCTTAAAAGACTGCAAATATGTAACACTTGTAAGTTTATATGGCTTTCTATAATTCAATCAATCATTGGTAAATATTTATATATTTATATGTAGCGACTTTTTTCTTCAAAAATACCCGCATTCATTGAACGTTCGAGGAAGTGTAGGTAGATATATCTGTCACATGGGAACATAGAATCAATTAGTACAACTCAGCGCCTAAAAACCCCCATGGCAGGGATTGAGCAACCCATTCCAACATTATTAGCCGATTGTTTAACTTGTCGTCGACTGTTTTATAACGTTTACCAAACCACTGTGAGCAATTAATATCTTTCGTCCAATATAAAAATTATGTATACACTCAATCTGTACATATAATAAAGCTGAAGAGGGTCAAAAATCTGTACATTGAATGTACAGTGTGTATACTCTTATATTAAAAAAATACTATAAATATTTACAAGTTTTTATATATTTGAATACGTACTTTAAATCGATAACAAAACAGCAGTTTTTACAATATTTGTCTGATTATATGTTTCTGGATTGTCTGTATATTTGTTTATTTAAACGCTCATCACGCAAAAATGGCTGAACGGATCATCTTGATGTTTGGTATGTAGGTAGTACGACGTCTTAGAAGTGTCAAACTACATACATAGGCTACTTTTATCCTGAAATAATGCGAGCGAAGCCGCGGGCGTCCACTAGTAACCTATAAATGTCTATTCATCATTTTTTTTTGTCTACATTATCTGATAATTAATTGATCGATTGATCATTAGTAACAGTCTAAACAACGAGTAATTTGTTGATGAAACACGTCCTGTTTTAACTAAATCACGGAATATGAGTACATGTACAGATATCATAACGTATTTAGATTTACTGAGTTATCTTAACGTGGAGCGATTGTAAGATTTGAGAGTAGTAAGCAATTCAAAATCCTTCGTATTTTTAGAGCGGTGAACTAGTAGTGTCCAGAGTTTTAAAACACCACGGTTTTAACGAACATTGAAATTATTTTTAAATGGGGGAACTTTTTAAGACTACACTTCTCTTGACAGTAAGACATAATTAAAGTCTACGATGGAAAATAATGTAAGATACCAGATAATATAGATAAACTCTTTATTGTTGACGCAAATAAAAAAAACAGTTTATAAAACAAATTATATCTAAACTAACGTTATAACAATGAAAATTACAAATATATCTAATAAGTATATAAAATATGGAAGTCCGTGGAACAACCTGCAGGCCTACCACAACGTTTTTAAAAGCAGTGTCATTGCCGCTCGGCTGCGATTCCGCTGAAATTCAATGCTGCTAATATTCGTACCACAAGCTTATGACGTAATATCGCGTTCCAGCGGATTTCAAGCGGATTAGGGATGAGACACTGAACGAATGATTTCGCTAAAACTGCATAAAATGAAAGAGTTTGTGATAAAATATAGCACAACCTATAGTAATTTTGCTTTCAAAATTTGTCACTGTCACTGATTTGAAAACAGTTCTATATTTTCTTTGAAACTATCGTACTTGTGTGTTGCCAGATATCGGCTTTAACCGTATTTAGCTCTTTTCAAATACATAATGTAGTAAAAAAGCACAATAACAATTATAAATAATAATAATAAATAAATAATAATAATTATTATTACAATTATAATTTAATAATTATAATACATAGAAAAAAATGAGACAAACATATAATTGCAGATTGAAAAGGCACAATTATTTGTGTATGTTTGGTACATAATTTGGTACATGAAGAACACAATATATTTACAAATAATATTAATTGTTGTGTGCGGGCCGGTCTATTTGTTTTTTTATTATATATATGTTATTGTGTTATTGTGAATCGGACTCGCGATTCTCGGAACTAGAGGCTGAAATTCTACCAGCAAAGCTACGGGTCGGTAAACCAAAATATTGTCAGTGAAATTGTAATGAAACTAATGAAGTCTTATGAAGACCTTATGAAGAACTTATGAAGACTCTGTAGTGACGGACGAGGAATTAAAAAGGCAAGAAAAAACAAGTGACATCAAATACATGACTGATGACAGATTATTTCTGCGCACCACTAAAACACGAGATGCTTAAAAAAATTATACCACTACTACTAGTGTGATGTCGACTTTATCTAACTTGTAAGTACAAATTATATAACACCCAATTTACGCTTATTCCATTTCCAACATTTTACATTTTCCAACTTTTTTCCAAAGTGTTCGTGCTTATTTGTATACAGAAATGGTACGAACTGCCAGATCACTATGTCTTATTCTCTTTTTTGCTTGTGTGTGTATAAAAAATGTCATGTACGGTATAAAAAAATACTCTGGTAGCACTGAATGATTTTGTAAACAAACTACCATAACAAACTGCCTATAAATTATAACTGTTTTATATATAGAAATGCATTGGGTCCCCGATTTAGAGGTGATACATTTGGTGCTGCATGAATACTACACAGTATGATGGACAGAATACCGCATGAATGTGTTCATGCACAGTGAAAAACTTATCTAGATAAACCAAACACTTTGGATACGCTTCTTAACAAAAAGTTGATTTCTTCAAGCGGCCTTTTGTTCTCGATACAAGCTGATGGAACGTGGTGGATCACCATGACTGTGATCACGATACCAAGACGGTGACAAACCATCATCAACTTCTTACGAGCAAGCAAGGCTGCAGTCGGATATACTCCTTCTATTGGAGCTGGACGATGATCACATTCCTCTGCAAGCAGTATAACCACTTAGTAGACGAACGTTTACTCGTGTAAATTACTTTTCTGTGTGAATACTCTAAACATACGATGTGGATACATAAACTTAAAAGTTTTTTTCAATAAATTGATGTTATAAGCTTGAATTTATTTTTACTGGACGACAGTTATTATGTTGGGGAACAATAACACAGAAGTTAGCTCTAATTAATCATCCTTTTTAACTCTAAGATATCATTTAGGTTGTTAGCTTATGCGTTCTATATTGTGTCTCAACTATACTAATTTATAAAATAGGTTTGTGTGGTGTAGGCATAGTGTGTCGTACATAGTCTAACTATACTGCTACTTTATACCTTTAAGCACAAGATGGGACCTATTTAAGATTTATGTTTAAATTAAACAAATAGTTATTGTACATTTTGTCTTATTAACAGTTAATACCCTATTCACAATAGTATATAACGAAGGGCACTGAGCAAGTCACTGTTCTCAAAGCTAGGCTACACCAACATTCTGCATAACGATGCCCTGCTGCGGTACTGAATCATCGTGATATTGCCACCTCATCTGCTGTGGCGGTAGTGTGATCTCGAACTGGGTCCCTGCTGTAGTTTTGGGTCGTGATAGTTGGCTCTTTAGCTTGCTGTTGGCTGATGAATAATAAATAGCTGCAGCTTGAGATTTTTTTTCGTTGCTCCACATATTCACTGGTGTTCTGTATTTTCGCAAAAATTGTGCCGAACCACACACACATAACCATTGTATATCAATTAAATTCAGTTTTCTTTCATATTTTCAATAATTCAAAGGATTTAAATGGAAAAATATCTCAAATACGCAAGCAGATAGCAGCGTTTTTAGCATCTCAAAATAATGTCAAATTGACAGCTCAGCGATAATGATTCCGCTGGCAATTAGACGTTATGGTACCGATTTAGGCAAAACGCCTAGGAAATGAATGAACAAAATCGCGTGACGTCATCAAAACCTCGACGCGCCGCGACACTGATTCCACCTTATTTAAACGTCAGAAACTAGACGTTGTAGTACCGATTATCGCAGCAGCACTGCTGCAGTACTGCTATAAGACGTTGTGGTAGGCCTGCTGGGCGCCCACCACGATGTATCTGCGCAAGAGAACTCCCGTAACAAATTAATTCTGCGGGGGATTCACGACCCTCAGTCATGAGGATATACGACTCAAGAGAGAGATATAAAATATATATACACAACACAATAAATATGTTATAGTAAGTACACGACCATGAGGTGACCTCTGCGTGCTACCGTGTGACCCGCGGCGCGCGGGCGGCACGCGACCAGGGAGCTAAATGGTCACCACAGTTGGGCCATCAACGGAGGTCAATTATTACGGTACTGTGGGTCAGATTGCGTACGTTGTCACCAATAGTGTATTCACGGATTGTTTTAGTAGTTAGTGTTTCTCAAAGTCATTAAAATTAACTTATCTAATGACAGGGGAAGAAGCAGGTTTGACACTAAACTGTTACATTACCAAAATTGACTTAGCAAAAAAGAGGCTTCATGTTTTTGATAAGAAAAAGTAATAAAATGTTTTTTTTTACTTGGATCGACGTGAAATATATGTATATTATTATGTACGTCAGATATTTATTTTCAATCAAAATGTTTCCATTGTGTGCGGGTGTGTCATGTTATGATTGTGCTCGATATACATAAATCTTCTAAATAATAAAAGGTGACTGACTGACTAACAGTAAACTATCAACGGACAGCCCAAACCACTGGACGGATCGGGCTGAAATTTGGCATGCAGGTAGATGTTATGACGTAGCCATCCGCTAAGAAAGGATTTTTGAAAATGCCACTTTTAAAGGTGTGAAATAGAGGGTGCAAGTTTTATTTCTTAATGCGAACGAAGCCGCGAGCAACCACTAGTGGTAAATGCTTATGCTTATTATACAAAGTTTTAAATGCTTGAAGATCACATATTTTTAATATCAGTAAGTAAGTTCAGTTCCTAGGTCAGTGAACTTCCAGCAACTAGGAACTGGTATCTTCCCACGAGCTAACAACAAACTACAATGGTGCGACATTTTATATAATTGTGGTGTTTTAAAGACATGATCACGGTAGAGTGGTGCTTAGTGATAAGGTAGATGGTTTTATAATTGGGCAACCATTGCATTGTTTTCGTCGGGAGAAATGACCGATCGTTTCGTGATATTATTAGTGCTTTCGACTGTTGCATCATACACAGGGGCAAAAAGAATATTATTGAAATGAAAAGTAGATTCATACCAAACGTAGTACGAAGAAAGAATTAGTCATATTTAGACGATATATTACAAGTGTTGATAAAGCAAAGTGCTAACATTTATTTCATTTTGTCAAGAGGTTTTGTATTTATTTTGTCACAAGTGGCTAATCATTATATTTTGTGGGTCAATGCTTACCTTTAGTCAAATTAACAGACTAAATAAATAAGCTACTAGAGCGAACATCAAGAATTGTAAAAATAAATAGTTGTGACCGCCGTTCACTACTCAGCTCAGAATAGTTTCTTCTCGCTATAATTCAAGGGCTCGTAAATGCACTATACGCTAATTTATTACATAATTAGCGAAAATAGTTACTAATCGGAAATAGATCTGAACGGCTCAGGAACCACGGTGAACTTATGGCTATAAATTCGCAACGTAGTTCCAGGGCCGCGTGAAATCACTCCACCCACTCTTTTCCAAGCTTTCATATTTAGCGGCCGATGTCACCACTTGTGCTATAAGAATTCGTCTATACTAGCAATTTATCTTGTTTTTTTAAATGTTATCTGATAAGTATAATCAAATGTAAAAGTTTTTGATTTTAATTATACCATAGTTAGTTTGCACGTTCAAGGCCGTTAACTCACCAACCGCCTGAGCAATTTAATCACACTTCGTTTACCATCCATATAGTGTAGAAATCTGAATTTGTTTTGCGTGAGTTTAGTGCTTAGAAGACAATAGGTTGAATCAGAAACTTTCCCCATACAAATATGACAAAAACAGAGGCGGTAGATTCCGCATGAGGCGACAATGGTGAGATGCCACTGGGACCAGACACGAGTGGAGGCGAGAAAGCTGGTTCTTTGTTGTAATAATTGATTGTATTTCTTGCGATATTTTCTAATTCAGTATGCTTATTTATCAGACAGTTTATTGTGGCTCAGCGGTTCCAGTGTCTGCTTTTCATCCAAACGCACCCTGGTTCGAATCCGGCCCTACACCAATGACTTGTATGTATTTTCAAGTTAAGTGTGGATATGCACTCACTTATCGGGAAGGAAACATCGTGAGGAAACCGACATGTTTCAGGGCCTCAATATCCGAGGACATGTGTCTTCCGTGGAAGGACATGGGCGCCCACCACGATGTGTCTGCCCAAGAGAACCCCCTAACGAATTAATTCTGCGGGGGAGTTACGACCCTCAGTCATGGGGAATACGACTCAAGAGAGAGAGAGAGAGATTTGTCTGACAGTTTATACACAACTTATCGTCAGTAAAACTTGAAGTTAATTAATTTGAGTCTTTTTTTAGTTTTTACTAAAGTATTCAGTTTGAAAAAATCCTACCTACATTACTTAGGAATTGTTGTCAAATAGTAAATACCCGTGATGTGCATCCCCACAAAAATTACATAATTATTCCTCTACTAAACGAATATTTTAATTATGAAACAACTTACGTCGCTCAAGTTTTTATGAGTAAAAAAGCTTTTAGTAATGCAATTATAACCATGTACTAAATATTCGATAACATAATTTCATTGATTTCATTTATACCATGACAGTGACACCATTACTATCGCAGGATTAAAGGATTATCAAACAGCTATCGGTTCGAAAAGTGTTTACCATTTTATTAGATTCTTCGTGCTATTTACTAAGATAACTTACGTTCACTATCGAGTAATATTCCAAATGCCAATTATTTATACAGAACGAACGTAAAAAAAAGAAAGAGTAACTTTAGTTAATAGTAAAAAGTAGCAATTCAAGAATTTTAAGAATTTAATTTACGACACGTCTTCTCCTTATTATTTGCGTGAATAACTGTATCCAAGAAAATATTAATTTTTTATGAAATTCATATCTTTAGAACCATTTCTCGCGCATGTAATAATTAATATCAATGATTCTGATAATACATCTAAAAAGTTCTGACAAGTCGAATTGATAAACTAATTTTTAATTTCACTAATATATCGCATAATAAGGAGCTTATAAATAATAATAAAAATAATAATAAATTTCTTTATTGTCCGACACATAATCCATAAAAATAACTACGGATTTCTCCGAAACTATAGTAACATACAGTATAGTAACATAGTATCACAATTACCTTCATGATTCTGTTTGCTTGCTAGATAAGTAATGTTAAGTTATCTTTATGTCGTCACTATCGACAAGGATGGGTTATTTATACTAATTAGTGATAAGCCGTAATTGAGAGCTCGTTATAATTAATCATCTTATTACTGTAACATACCAAGGATTATGATTTCAATTAATTCTAGAACCTTCAGATAAGCATGAACGTTGTAACAGGGCGCTTAGACATAGCGATCATGAACTATCTGAGATTAGAACTAAGAATTAGTATAAAATTAAAACATAATATCTATGTAGATTCCTTGTATTGTTAAAAACATGCCGATACCGTAGCTGATGATGTCGGTGTGGACCAGAGGGTTGCGCTGGACGGTGTCCTGGAACCAATTGTGGTACCAAGTAGTTTTCAGGCGGCCCCTATCTTGCGCGAGGTTGTTGTCGCTGTTACCGACCAGTGACACTAAGTTGTGGTTTCTGAAGATACTGCTAGAAATAGAAATCATGTTAGCTCCCTGAGTTATGTCGATCAGACCGTCGTGGCGTCTCATGTTATCGGGAGTGTTGAGTGCGACCCATGGGTCGTCTGCGAACTCGCAGTGGTGAACCCACACGTATCGGCGTTCACTTCAATACCGAGAGCATCGACCTTTGAAAAAGCTCCGGGAACCATGGAGATTATACCTCCGTATCCGTTGGGTTGTTCTCCTACAGCGTAGTTTAGAGCGTTGTGAAATCGAATGTCTTGAATGATAACTTGAGATATTTGACGTACTCGAAGACCACCTCAAAAAATCATGGCATTCCTATCTCCAGCGTAGATTCTCTTGAAACTTCCAACATCAATACGGACACCAGGAGAGCCAGTGAACATCAGGGTTAGATTGAGGCGGCCTCGAATGTAAACTTCTCTGCGTTCGTTGCCAGAGACAGCGCTTTGCAGCGCCCAAGGGTCCTACACGGTCCACACGGCGCCACCGTTGCCTCCGTGCGTGCCTCCGTTCATGGAGGCGAAGCCTGCCTGTCCCCACGGCACACGGGCGGTGGTGTAGTTCACATTGCTGGTGAAGGCGCCGGATGCTCACGCTGGGTCATAATCTTCACTGTAGTCGGTTGGCATGGCGGCGACTGCGAGGATCGCGGTAGACAGAGCCACGAAAAACTTCATGATGATAGGGTATGATTAGTAACTCACCATATGTGCCTACTTTTCGTTCTTTATATATATGAGACCAACCAAAACAGGCATAGATAATCTAAAACTATCTAAGATTAATGTTATAAAGAGGAAAGATTTTATTGTTTGTTTGTTTGAATTAAATAGGCTCCAAAACTACTGAACCGATATAAAAATTTGTTTCACCATTAGATCTGATAGAATCCTACAGTATCCCTGATGAACATAGGCTACATTTAATACGATTTTTTTTTTGTTGAAAATTTCGATAATGTATGTACGCTAGCCGGGGCGCTGTCACAGAATACATCGGTGAACGGGCAGCCCTGCTGCTTACTAACTTAACTTACTGCCGCCAAAACTACGCAAAGGGTTTTGATGTGTTTTTTTTAACAGATTGTGTTTTAAGAGAACGATTTTAAAGTTTATATCGTGCATATGTGACCGTGCGAAGCCGCGCAGGGCAGCTAGTAAAAGATAAATTTTAAAATTTAGGAGATGTTAAATATTTATACGTATTAGATAGTAAACATAAATATCTAATCGATAGAAGTTTGTTAACAATCACGTCTTTATTTTTATACAAGTGTATATTATTACCTATACAATATTAAGTATATATGTATTAAATCCGTTATCTAGTACCCATGATACAAGCGTAAGTTTAGTATGGGGATATCTATCATTATTATTTATTTACATAAGTACATTGTACAGCCTGTTTAATAAATACAGTTTAGACAATGACAAACTTTACAATCGAGTGCCGGCGTATCTTCTGACATATGCTTCCACGTCATTAGCAATCATCGCAGCGAAGGGGTAGTAGTCGGAGGGGCGCCACGTGACTCCGTACGAGGGGATGCTCTCGTGGTTGCTGTTGGAGTCAAGCCTGTTCTCCACGTTGAGGAGGTACCCGGGCGGGCTGGGCACGCCGGCTGCGTAGCGCCACGCGCGCCGCGTGCTGTGGAACGAGTTCCTCTCGGCGTATATCAGAGCGCCAGTGCCGATACCTACAGCATAGGTTCTGATGTTGGTGTACAAGTTGTTCACTAAATGTACTTCTCCGTACCTGACTCTCGGGTTCCGTTGATTCGCAGCCTGGAACCAATTGTGATAAAAGGTAACTTTTAAGCGTCCAGTGTCCATCCATGCATTATTGTCGTCGTTGCCGATCAGAGACACCATGTCGTGGTTCCTGAAAAGGCAATTTGAGATAGAGACCATGCTAGCCCCTTGCACTATATCGATGAGACCATCGTGACGTCTCTGGTCTTCAGGTCTGACGGAGTTCCATGGATCATCGGCAAACTCACAGTGGTGAATCCAAACATATTCAGTTTGTGACTGAATGCCGACGGAGTCAATAGTAGAGAAGGACCCGGGAACTTGCCCGATAATACCGCCGTTACCGTCAGGTAGTTCTCCCGGAGCATAATTGAGGGCGTTGTGGAATTTAAGGTCTTGAATGATAATTTGACGCACGTTACTCAATACTAGACCTCCTCCGTAAATCATAGCATTACTGTCGCCACCATAAATACTTTTGTAGTTACCGACATTGAATCGCACTCCAGGGGAGCCAGTAAACATCAGCTTGAGATCGAGGCGGCCGCGTATGTAGATTTCTCTGCGCTCGTTGCCTGAGACAGCATCCCTGAGTGCCCAGGGGTCCCACACGGTCCACACGGCGCCACCGTTGCCTCCGAGCGTGCCTCCGTTCATGGAGGCGAAGCCTGCCTGTCCCCACGGCACACGGGCGGAGGTGTAGTTCACATTGCTGGTGAAGGCACCGTGTGCTCTCGCTGGATCGCGCTCGTCGTAGAACTCTACTGGCAACGCGGTCACAGCGAGGACCGCGACGTGAAAAGCTAAAACGTACTTCATGATGAGTACGTTTTACTGGCCAGTTTTTGTTGAAGTGTCTGTTATCTGATGAGTTATGCATTCCCACTACTATTTATACGTTTATGTAATCCCGAGGGATTAATAAACAGAAAGATAAAATGCAATGATAAAGATTATAAGTAAAGAAAGACGATTATCACTAGAAAAAACACAAAACGGATATCAATTTGCAATAAGAGAAGTTTTTATTTGTGGTCTTTTTTATTTTAACAATATTCTTTGCAACTTTCCAGTATATTAAAATGCCAGCTTTTTGACACAATTTTTTGATTTTCATTTTTATTTGATTTGAATATGTGCTTACTGTTAAAAATTATATGCCTGCATTGCGGACACATCGTGGTTACCTCGCGGCAAAGTCTTTATTTTCACAATAGTTTTCTAAATGTTCAATTTATAACCTACAACATTATATTTTATCAATACTCTAACATGATGACTTTTCATGTACAATTTATGTAGATGTTTAACGCCTGAATAAATATAAATGTTTAGATTACATTTGAGTTATATATAAGTATCGTTTGTTACAAGTAACTTCACATCATTATTTCCTTTTTTCTTTCTTCATCGAAGTTTGAATAACTTCTCTATACCCCTTAATATTAAATTCAATGGAACATTGTAACGTAGATGAGGGCTCCGGCTCCGACGCCGATACCGTAGCTGGTGACGTCAGTGTACAGGTTGTTGACGACGTGCGCCTCTCCGTATCTCACTCGAGGGTTGCGCTGGATGGTGTTCTGGAACCAGTTGTGGTACCACGTGACCTTTAGACGACCCCTGTCGCCGGCCGCATTGTTATCGTCGTTTCCAACCAAAGATACCAAGTTGTGGTTCCTGAGAATGCTGTTAGAAATGGAAATCAAGTTTGCTCCTTGAGTGATGCGATCTGACCATCGTGACGCCTCTGGTTATCCCGGGTATTGTGTGCGAACCAAGGATCATCGGCGAATTCACAGTGGTGTACCCACACGTACTAGGAGATAGACTGGATACCGAGAGAGTCAATTGTGGAGAAAGCTCCGGGGACCATGGACACGATACCACCGTTTGGGTTGTTCTCCTGGAGCATAGTTCAGAGCGTTGTGGAATCTAATGAACGCCGCTCACTACCAGACCTCCTCCGAAGATCATCGCGTTTGAATCTCCACCATAGATACTTTTGTAATTTCCCACATTGAAACGAACACCTGGTGAGCCAGTGAACATTTGAGTGAGGTCGATGTGGCCGCCAATAAATATTTCTCTGCGCTCGTTGCCTGAGACAGCATCCCTGAGTGCCCAGGGGTCCCACACGGTCCACACGGCGCCACCGTTGCCTCCGAGCGTGCCTCCGTTCATGGAGGCGAAGCCTGCCTGTCCCCACGGCACACGGGCGGAGGTGTAGTTCACATTGCTGGTGAAGGCACCGTGTGCTCTCGCTGGATCGCGCTCGTCGTAGAACTCTACTGGCAACGCGGTCACAGCGAGGACCGCGACGTGAAAAGCTAAAACGTACTTCATGATGAGTACGTTTTACTGGCCAGTTTTTGTTGAAGTGTCTGTTATCTGATGAGTTATGCATTCCCACTACTATTTATACGTTTATGTAATCCCGAGGGATTAATAAACAGAAAGATAAAATGCAATGATAAAGATTATAAGTAAAGAAAGACGATTATCACTAGAAAAAACACAAAACGGATATCAATTTGCAATAAGAGAAGTTTTTATTTGTGGTCTTTTTTATTTTAACAATATTCTTTGCAACTTTCCAGTATATTAAAATGCCAGCTTTTTGACACAATTTTTTGATTTTCATTTTTATTTGATTTGAATATGTGCTTACTGTTAAAAATTATATGCCTGCATTGCGGACACATCGTGGTTACCTCGCGGCAAAGTCTTTATTTTCACAATAGTTTTCTAAATGTTCAATTTATAACCTACAACATTATATTTTATCAATACTCTAACATGATGACTTTTCATGTACAATTTATGTAGATGTTTAACGCCTGAATAAATATAAATGTTTAGATTACATTTGAGTTATTTGATATCATAATTTTATTATCAGCATGTTGCATACCCCTGCCTCTGAAGCGAAAACGTTTTACATAACAAAACGAACTTCTCTTAGCAGTTCATCTACGCCACGCAACGCTTCAACGTATTAAGAACACATATCTAATCGGCTTTGTATTTGAGTAAATATATAAGTATCGTTTGTTACAAGTAACTTCACATCATTATTTCCTTTTTTCTTTCTTCATCGAAGTTTGAATAACTTCTCTATACCCCTTAATATTAAATTCAATGGAACATTGTAACGTAGATGAGGGCTCCGGCTCCGACGCCGATACCGTAGCTGGTGACGTCAGTGTACAGGTTGTTGACGACGTGCGCCTCTCCGTATCTCACTCGAGGGTTGCGCTGGATGGTGTTCTGGAACCAGTTGTGGTACCACGTGACCTTTAGACGACCCCTGTCGCCGGCCGCATTGTTATCGTCGTTTCCAACCAAAGATACCAAGTTGTGGTTCCTGAGAATGCTGTTAGAAATGGAAATCAAGTTTGCTCCTTGAGTGATGCGATCTGACCATCGTGACGCCTCTGGTTATCCCGGGTATTGTGTGCGAACCAAGGATCATCGGCGAATTCACAGTGGTGTACCCACACGTACTAGGAGATAGACTGGATACCGAGAGAGTCAATTGTGGAGAAAGCTCCGGGGACCATGGACACGATACCACCGTTTGGGTTGTTCTCCTGGAGCATAGTTCAGAGCGTTGTGGAATCTAATGAACGCCGCTCACTACCAGACCTCCTCCGAAGATCATCGCGTTTGAATCTCCACCATAGATACTTTTGTAATTTCCCACATTGAAACGAACACCTGGTGAGCCAGTGAACATTTGAGTGAGGTCGATGTGGCCGCCAATAAATATTTCTTCGCGATCGTTGCCTGAGACAGCATCCCTGAGTGCACAGGGGTCTCACACGGTCCACACGGCACCACCGTTGCCTCCGTGCGTGCCCCCGTTCATGGAGGCGAAGCCTGCCGGCACACGGGTGGTGGTGTAGTTAGGGTTGGAGGTGAACCCGCCCGGATGGCGTGCGGGGTCGTACTCGCCGCTGAGCTCAATGGGCATGGCACCCGCCACCACCAGCGCGGCGGACAACACGAGGAGGTACTTTATGGCAAAGAAGTCTAATGCTGAAGTTTGAAATTTGTTATTTGATCACCTATTTATACACCCAAAGAGGGAATAGTTAAAGATATGATGATAACGCTGATAACAAATTAGTTTGATAATAATAAGAAATGATTGATGGCAATGAACATTGACACAATATAGATTTGTAAAGGTAATTTATGAAAAACAAAATATTTTCTATACCTAAGTATGCATATACTGGTTATGTAGTATACAGGATTACCGCTAAAATTAACCTTTTAAAGGAGTCTTAAGGGCATCAAAAGAAATTGCATTTGTTTAACGGTATTTGGAAACATGCAAGAATATAAGTATTCTGTTCAAAAGTTCTTCGCCTCTTCCTTAAATGTATGAAGAAATAATGTTTTTGGCAGTTTTTCAAAAGACGTAGGTACTTATACAAAAAAAAAATATAGCTCTTGACCTTCATTTATGAACATTTATGACATGATATAGGCTTACGCTTGACTACAACTTCTAAAACTGCCATTAAGAGGCACATAACTGTTAACAGGAACCCTGCATATTTTATTGTTCAACAGAATGAATTTCAAATTCTGGTTAAAGAACGTTGTTTAATTTATACGAGACCATTAAAAAAAGCTGTCAATTTTATCTAAAGATCAAAGGTTCCCCCACCCTATGTTGTGGGTTCCAGGCTTCTTTATTCTGCATACCTACCTACATTATATACAAATTCATAAAACGTACAGAAATCCAGTTGGTTGAACAATAACTTGCTGTAATACTATACACTATATAGTATGTATGTGTGTAGTGTGTATGTGTATTGGAAATTGTGTATCTACCTATGTGCAAAATGTGTTTGTCTTACTTTCCTGAATGTGTGCGTTTGTAAATTCTTATCACAAAATAAATAATTTTCATTTCATTTCATTTTCATTTTTATAATATCAATGGATGCTATTTGCGATGTACAAAGATTTAGTTTTAAACAACGCAGATTATCCTTCGCTTAAGATCTTATGATGTGCACATGCTTATTTGTACTACTTTTAAATAAATGTTTTTCTGGATGGTTGTTTCTAACTTTTCGAGGATGTTGTCAACAACATCCTGATATATGTAGGTACTATGTGTGTGTAGTGTAGGTACATTAACCGAGAGCTACGATCACTCTACCACACTAAATAATGTCCAACTATATATTTTGAAAGTATACACTACGCACATTTCGTTCAAAGCATTGTAACTTCTAAAATTTTATTTTATTTTTATTTTATTTTACTCTTTTGATCGTAGCTCTCGGAAAATGTACCTACACTGTATATGTTATACTAGTCAATCAATGAATTGAAGTGGAGCTCTTGGCTAAATCCTACCGATTGCATACAAAGGTAAAATGGAAAGTGTGCACGCATCGGCGCAGGCGCAGAGAAAGTCAGACCTTGGTCTTGAAAGCGAAAGGCGCGCGAGTAGAGTTGTGTTGTGGAGCGAGGAAACTATACACGGGCATTGTGTACCGGGGTCACTGGACTTCGCAAACATACATACATCAATCAAGAGCATAATAAAAACACTGGTTTGAGTTCAAACATTATGTATGAAAAATATTTGCCTAATACAGGTTACTATGGCGGTTATACAATATACATGTAACTTTACTTAGTGCCACAAGTAAACATTTATGATATACCTACGTAATGTGCATGGTAAATATGTAGTATATGGACACTAGTAAACTAAATTGATCACTGGTATCATTTTATTTATTTCTATCTTCTACGCAATACAGAATCAAAATGAAAATTTAATTATTTTGACAGTGACTGTTTACTTTCAAAATAATTTATTATATTTTCAGTTACGTACCTTTTAGTTCACTTCGTTCGCTCAGTCATTACGGTAAGGTACTTCAAAGCCATGACACATCGTATTAGATATAACTATATTTTTAATTATGCAAGACTAGCGGTGCCCCGCAATTTTACTCGCGTTATAATCAAACAAACTTCTTCCCCAATTTTCCCCCTGGGGGGTAGAATTTATCAATATCCTTTCTTAGCAAATGCTTACGTCATAACATCTACCTGCATGCCAAATTTCAGCGCGATCCGTTCAGTGGTTTGGACTATGCGTTGAAAGATCATTATGTCAGTGAGTCAGTCAGGCACCTTAAAGTTTTATAAATTTATATTTGGCAGTGTAAGCTGATTTTGTATATAAAGATTACTTGAGTGCTTGGCTGCGCCTGTATCCAGTGGGTACTTAGGTACATTGCTGATGTGCCCTCATATGATGAATGTACCCAATTTTTGCTGGTACTAATGATTATTATATAATTATTATTTTTTACATGAGATAAGCTCAACCTTGACTACAACTTGCCTGATGTTAAGCAACGTCATAATCTACGATCTAGCGTCCAGGCAAGCGCGCTAGCGAATGCTCCTCGTACAATTAAATTTATTATTGTCACACAATCTGATAGAGGTAAGGTTTTAATTAAAAGCCTTTCCACCGAACTTAAAAATAGGACCCACTCAACCGAAAGTAATAAATACAAAGTGGAAAAACATAATTTGTATAAATAACTAATTGAAAACCGGCCAAGTGAGAGTCGGACTCGCGCACGAAGGGTTCCGTACAATCATCTATAATAGAAAATCACGTTCATCGAGAACGAGAAAACCGCATCAAAATCGGGCTGATAATTCAGAAGGTATAATGTATACAGCAGCGCCCCCTGGTGAGTTGTCAACGTAATACATAGCTAAAAAGATGCGCCCATTAAACCTCAACACATCACAGAAAACTGTATCAAAATCTGACTAGTAGACTTTAGAGACTTTATCAATTTGTTGGTTTATTAGTTTTTCCCAAAAAGTACTGAACCGAATGAAAAACAATTTTTATGGAACCATCTAGGAAACTATCCTCGTCGAATAAAATAATAATTTTAGAAATCGGTTCATAAAAAACGGAGTAATCGCGTAACATCCCCACAAAAAAAAAACTTTTAGAAGACTTCATAACCTTCTTTTTTTGGAAGTCGGTTAAAAAGTCCGCGATGTTTAGGTATCTCTTTGGGATAACCCACAATTATCAATTTTTATCTTTTACTTTTTACGAGAAATAATGGCTTATTTAATAAGCGATTTTAACCAATACATTAGGAATACTTTTTCAATTTAATAGGTACCTTAAATATATTGCTTATTTAATATAGATAAATTCGGCCCTTTACAGCATATAATTTAGATGAATATTTTCGGTGCTAATACAGATTTAGTTTGAAGCGATATAGACGGCCGAGGTAATGTACGGGCGGTCCTTACATAGGTACTTACATATGTAGATCTTCAAAACTATGCTAGTGTTTTAAGATAACGGCTTTTAAGTATATATCGTGCATAAGTGACCGTACGAAGCCGGACATGGTCGCTAGTATACAATAAAACAGTTTGTGCTCTGCCGAAGCTCAGAAGTAGTTTTTTAAATTATCGTTTTTTTTACCTACACACGCATCATGATGACGGGTTGCACAACTTAGACATTGACATCGCCAGATTGTGTGTCAGGTGTTAACATTCAGAGACCGTAGGTGTCAGGAGCTCAATAATGTACTGACTACGTGCAAGCCTTCATAAACATTGACCTTAGGATTGTTGCAAAGTTACTGATCATTTTCACTGAGCAATTATACAATACTGGTTTAATCTTTGTATTTTACTTAGCAATAATGATGAGCAATGTTGTATGTTTGTTTTGCTACTTATTTACTGTTGTTTTGAAATGTAATATATGTATTTAAAAAAGTGTGACGCCTAGTACATACAGAAGTGAGACTACATAGTTAATCAAGAAATCTCCTCGCATGTAATGTCGTCTCGTAAGTATAATTATGGTCGAACTTCACTTAAGGTAAGTTTGTTTAACCATAAATTATAATTCCTTTAGGGATTAAGAACACCAATAAAAATTGGTATATTTTTTTGAGGGTAACAAACTGTCACAATTCTTTGTTAACTTATTAATCATACTTTGTTGTTTTATAACTGGCATTTAATCATTTTACTATCAAATACTATTTCCGTGTATATTCCGCATTCCGCTTGTTGTGTATCACCAAGTGCCAGCATATCTTCTCACATGTCCTTCTACATTGTTGACGTCCATGGCAGAGTACCAGTAGTAGTTGGAAGGCCTCCAGGTGACTCCATAGGAGGGGACTCCCCAGTCATGGTTGCTGTTGATGAGCCAGTTATCCACATTCATGAAGTAGCCCATGGGGTTGGTATTTGCGTCGATAAAGCCCCACGCTCGCGGCGTGTTGATGAACACGTTCCTCTCGCCGTAGATGAGCGCGCCCACTCCCGCGCCGATGCCAAGCGTGTGGATGTCAGTGTATAAGTTGTTGAGGACGTGAACTTCACCAAACCTCACTCTCGGGTTACGCTGCACTGTACCCTGGAACCAGTTCAGGTAGTAAGTAACTTTCAGCCTGCCGACGTCCTGGGCGGCGTTGGTGTTCGCGTGGCCGACCAACATGACGGGATCGTGGTTTCTGAAGATGTTATTTGAAATCGTGATCCAGTTTGCGCCGCGAATAATATCGATGAGTCCGTCGTGGCGTCTCATGTTCCCGGGAGTGTTGAGAGCGATCCAAGGGTCGTCGGCGAACTCGCAGTGGTCTACCCATACATACTCGGCGCGCTCTATGCCGATATTGTCGACTTCTGAGAAATCTCCGTAGACCATGGCGAGGATACCGCCGTTACCGTCAGGTTGTTCGCCGGGCGCGTATGATAGAGCGTTGTGGAACTTGATGTTTTGGATGATGACATTGTTTTGAAGGACTCTGAGACCTCCACCGAAGATCATAGCGTTGTTGTCTCCGCCGATGACGGAGGTGTCCCTGGCCACGGAGAGGCGCACGCCCGGCGAGCCGCTGAACAGCGGAGTGAGATCTATGCGGCCGCGCACGTATACCACCCTGCGCTCGCTTTGTCCGATGGCGTCCCGGAGCGCCCAGGGGTCCCACACGGTCCAGGTGGAGCCCCCGGCACCTCCAGTGGTGCCTTCATTCATGGCGGCGAAGCCAGCCTGACCGTAAGGAATGCGTCCATCGGTATAGTTAGCAGCATCAATAATGACGTCACTTACGTACCCGATCACTCCATTTTTACTTTTGTCGGTTGGCATTGCAGTGACTGCGGCAGCTACGGCCAACCAAACTACAACAACCTTCATGATGGAAGAATAACTTCAAAAGTCCCACTAGTCTTTCTTTCGGGCGACATCAATTTATATGTTGGATTCAAATATAAAGATAAGTGTACATTAAAATTTATGATTGTCCGTTGTTTTTAAATCGTTAAGTATTCGGATTTAATTTAAGAAAGTTATGTACCTACGATATGATTAATATGATTGATTTTTACCTACTTTTTGAATCAAGAAAATTATCGCTATAATATCTTGATTAATTTACTGCTTTTTAATGGTGATATTTATATGATTCTTGGCAAAACGTTATTATATTATTTACAAAAAAAAATATAGATTATTAGCATGTTTTTTAGAGCTGCTATGTTATGTATCTCTGTCCTTACAAAATAAATTAAATTAAGATTATATCATGCAGATATTATCTATGTTAATGGAAAAGCTGTTTTGTTATCATAGCGATAAACTGCAATATCTTTTATAATGTATGATTATAATCGACAGTAAGAGGGTATTTATTACAAACCATTAGTAATGACCAATAACTTAAAGTCGTCTATTACTGTATACCTACATGTATAATATAAAGACCTATAAGATAAAGTATATTTGATTTGAACTATGAATAAACATAGCATTATTTATTTTACCAAATAAGAAGCTATCACGTCTGAGCCGTAGACTCGCCTATTTCAAGTGCAGTTATATGTACCTTGAAAAACTCAAGGTACATATAACTGCACTTCAAATTCAGCAAGTCACCGCACTGCGCTTATCATATTATGAAAGTCAAGTGTTCAATAATAATAAGGGTTTTTACCAAAATTATGGGTCTCAAAACCGGAACACAGCAATGCTAGCACACTGCTAGTAAGCAGTGAAATAATTGATAAAGGTATTTGGTCGGATTAAAATACAGCAGACATGAAATCATATCAATTCATAAAAGCCTCATTGTGTTTGTAAGGTTGTTTGCCAATCTGTTTGTCTTTCACAGACGGATCATCGTAATTTAGATAAGGTGGTAGTACAGATTATGGTAGTAGTATATAAATATAGTGTCTATGTATCCTGAAACAACGCAAGCGAAACCGTGGCAATTTACTAGAGATATTAAACAGCGCTCCGCGATATTATCCGCGATCATGCAAACCAGATTAAGGTGACAAGTTGATTGATGACTGCGACGCGATAGAAACTACCAAAAATTGTTAAGCCTTTCGACCTAATTAGCTAGAGGGTGTCTTAAGTTTTAAGTCTGAACTGATTCTGTTCAGAATATATCAACCAATAAAGAGACCAAGAAAGGTAACATTTAAATGTATGACCTTAGAAAATAAAGTTATCTTGCATCTTGGCTTGCCAAAGCTGTACTTCTTGTTTCTTGATATGTTTATATTTCACAGCCTAACTTTTTACCATTTGTATATTATTAAGGAGAGTAGGAAGGACTTGGGCGCTCAGCACAATGTATCTGCCCGAGAGAACTCCCCTAATCAATTTATTCAGCGGGGCTCCCGAGTCCCGACCCTCAGTAAAGAGGAATACGACGCAAGGAGCAAGAAGAGGATGTTATCGTATTTAATGCTGGGGGATAATGTTTTCAAACATAAACCCCTTTATTATTTTTTGTTAGTAAACATTTCGGAAATAATTTTGAAATCATTTCTCCATTGATGTTAATTTGGTTAGTGTGACGATTTGTTGTCAAGCTTAATGGGTGTATTCAGAAAAATAAAAAAAATACCTAACGAGACCAAGAAATGATGATTTAAAAGTGTCAAGTACGGGCAATGTTGTAAAAAGAACACTCTGTATTATAGAAGTTCTGCAAATCATGAATATACTTGAGTTTATAGTTTCGATGCATTACGTTGGTATTATACACATATTTGAAGCTTAACTAACAATAGGTTTTAAGTATTTTTAGTAAAAAAATACAGGTAAACTTCAGAATACAAAAATTTTGAAGTTTGTGTATGTTTCCCAAATATATTTAGAATTTTACATATGTTCTGTATTATTTCAAACTACCTACTGTATTATACATCCTCGTCTTCACTCGCATTATTTCAGGTTAAAGTAGGCTATGTCAATTCCTGGACCTCATACTACCTACATACCAAAAAATATGCTGATCCGTTCAGCCGTTCTTGTGTGATGCGCAATTGTATGTATATATTATTAAGAACTATTTTTTTTTCGAATATCTTCCATGTTCAGATTTTCGATTATATTTAGCTATTATAATATGAAGAGTCTAGTCGAGACTTCACCATATTTCGTCTTGTCGAATATCCAACTTATTTACGGAAATAAATTATCTTAATCACATAAAACTGTCTTATATCCGTTGCGCATCATGGATAATTAAATTAATTATTTATTGATTGGATTCTGATTCAATGTTAGCTTATAAGCTGCTTATTTGATAAAGTTTACATATTCAATAACAAGATTTTTTGACAAAAGTGGAGTTAGGTGAAACAACAACAATTTATACAATTCTGAATTCAATTGAGACCCGTGTTAGTGCTAGCCAGCTATTGGGTGGCAGAATTGAGAATCGAATTAAAATAATACCTAACGACATGGTTATCCTACACATCAGACGTATCGATTAACATTTAATTACTGTTTGAGTGTGACTTAAGTAAGAAGCTAATTGCAAGTAAGTACTTCATTTCTGAGTAATTCGATTGTAACACTACTTATATAGTAAATATATTACTTATATAATATTAATATATATATATATATATACATATATGCCGTCTTATTAACGTTTCGGGAATGGCAAATGATAAACAAAGAACCTAATGGGTAATACTGTGCGTTTATTGTTCTGCGTTATTCTCTCATATTTAATTAATAATCGTCCATTTGTTAATCAGTTCTAATTTCTACCTACATGCTGCTTGGTAGCTAGAAACACTGTTCAAACCGTAAATTAGCATACTAATATTATATAGGTAAAAGCTTGTATCTGACTGTATATAATTTTTGCTTTTTCACCATAATGGCTCAACCGATTTGGAAGTAATGTAATATGGAGATTGATTAAGCCATTATTATGTTACTTTTTACCAAATTAGACCATTTCCGGGTAACAGCGCGAGCGCCGCTAGTAATAAAGGTAAAGATAAATGAACTAAGATCCAATTCAATGTAAATAAATGCTACTTTAGCCGACGCAGTGGCGAATTATAAATCTGAAATTAAAGGGTCGAAGTGCTCTGCACCGCCGCTGCGGCGCGGGGGCAAATTTCGCTGAAAACCTACTTATGCCGAAAGGGCGTAAGCGTAAACAAAATGGTTTTGGTTGATTAACGAATTTGTTTCAAATAATGTATTAAAAAATTAAAGTTCTAATTAACATAAATGAAATTTAACGCCGACAAAATCGATATCCCCGATTTTATAGAGATCTTTTTAATTAATTATTTTGTGTTATAAAATATGGCCGTTGGTGTTAAGCTATTCGCAAAATATAGTCATTGAAATGATGAATCTCGACCATACAATTTAAGTTTAGTTGCTTTTGTCCATGTTGAGTAAAATGCGTATCTTTGCAACCAACTTCTTAGAGCGTCCTCTTAAAATTAATAGTTAAATTAAAATTATAGGTGTTGCATTATTTTTCAGTGCATCTAAGTACAGCTGGTTCTGACAAAGAATGTGTACTGAGAATGGTCACCGGTCGCCATTGATCGACCACCGTTACGTGACACATTGAGCAATTAAATAGCAATTGGAGGTAACGGTAACTCACACAAGCAAGTTTAACTGAACGACAGAGCGGCTGGTTCTGTAAGAAACTAATAAATTAAAGCGAATTTAAGATCAGAATCTGGGATTTTGAACATTATGATCATCCGTAATGAGTGTAGCTACAATTTTTTTATGATTTCATAGAGCTTGAAGCTATGCTCACTATTGTACACTATTTATATTATTAGCTACGAGTCATAATCTTGTATCCTTTACGGTCTAGAATGTACTTAGTATGCCTCAATATTAATATATGATATTAATATTTTTACATTTGGCCTCATGGTTATATAAACATACAAGCTCGATTTTTTTTAATTATTGCACAAAATGTAACTAACTTTGTATAGGAAGAGTGGTCAACTCTGGTGTCAGAGATTTCATCCCCCATGGGTATCTGACATGGTTTCACGACTGCCAAAGCCGGGACTTACAGTAAAAAAAAGAATTATAGACAACACATTGACCAGGTTGAATTTTCACGGACCCCTAACAAGCAGAACGTCTCTTGCGGAGATATAATTAATACATTAGATACGTCATATCTACGTGTGAATGATCGAATAACTGTGCGGTAAAAGTATTCCGACATTCCGTAATAAAGAACTGTTCTCATGGAGTTATTAACGTTTTTATGCTCACGTTGTGTTACGTGATCATCGGAAGTTTTATGACTTCTGTGTTTTGTGGTTGGTTTTGTTTGATACGCTCTTTGTGCTTACCTGTTTTTTACGTATTTATTTCGATAGGTGTTTAGTAGTAGGTACTTAGATTGCACAGGTTATCAACAAAAACTTAATGATTTAAAAATTTATGATAATTTGGAAAAAGCCTTAGTTTAATGGATAGACTTTAAAACAAAATAATTATTATTAAAAGATTATGTTCAGTTTTTCCTTCTTCTTTTGTCAATTAAGACGATAGACCAGTTAAAACCTATAAAAAATTAACCCATCTTTAATTAAACCAATTTACAAGAAATATACTTACAATAAAATACATATTCAATAATAAACAAATTAATAATATTCATATATAATGTAAGAGTATGTACATCGAGCCAAGAAAGCTTATGTAAGCCATAAAAAATACTAAACTATTTTAATAAAGCTTCTTTAAATAAAGACAATATGCGAAATTGGAAAAAGTTGCCCTCATCAAAAGCTAATAGATTAATTTTCAGTAATAACCTGTGCTTACTCAATTGTGCAAAAAAAGTAAATAAAATGATACGAAATGATACAAATTACGGCAAATAAGCAATTTGACTTGGCATAGGCCTATTATTACGCAGCCTCCGTGGTTAAATCAATCAAAATAGAACCATTCATGTTCAAATAAGGGAACAAAAAATAATTACAAGCATTTAAAATCATCGCTTGGAAAGGAAGTGGAACCAATTCAATAGCCGTAGAAAAAAAAACAAATTGTTGAAATAGGTACACTTACAGATAAAATTATGGTATACGACAGAAACATGAGGTTCTTACAAAGCTTTCATGTAGGTTCGTAAGGTCCTCTTAATGAACGATACATAATAAATTTATTATAAACATAATAATTATATATTTATATGTCAAATCAAACTAAATGTCAAATTAACTAAATAACGCGCCCTTAATCTTTCCCGGTGCAAATGTGCCCAAACGAACGATTCATATTAATATTTTTTTTCATAATCACCTTAATAGCAGTAGGAAAAATATTTAAAAAGTTATTTTAGAAGCTAAGTTGTTGTTCGGGTTTATTTCTAACTGTCAAAAAGTTGGTAGGTAAGTAACCGTCGGCACTCCAAATGTGACTAACTATGTAAAATAGTCTCTTGGTGTGTTTTTTAGTCAGAAAAACTGTCTTATACTATCATCTTGGTTTTTGGTCGGATTACAGTTGAATAATTGTTGGTAAAAAATCTAAAAATTAGACACATTTTGTCGTCACAAACATTTTTAATCGAGAGAAAACAAAAGGTTAAATACCTGTCCAAGAGTTTGCTCATTTGCACAAAAAAGGTTACACTATTTACAACCATTCCTCGTATTGTTATATTTTTATTTTAATAAACTATATAGCAAAGCCTTACACAGCGTACTTCGTAATAAGTCCAGGCAACATAGATGTCAACTTCATGTAAATAGTTGAGTGCATCCTTGGTTGCAACATATCCCGATATGATTAGCCAAGAGGGCAGGATGTGTACTACAACCTGTTCTTGATTGGAAAAAGCCTGCAAAGGTCGATGTGCGTGTTCCTACTCCTCTGAATACGACTTAGTTTGTATTATTATTTTACTCTCCATCTAACGGTTGCCTGGAAGAGATCGCTTTCAGCGATAAGGCCGCCATTAGATTTAATGTTCTCTAGTTTTTATTGTGTTTTGTTTTATTAGTGTGTCCAATAAACCATTAATCTATCTAACTATCTATTTATCGAAATTAAATTATTAGAGTGAAGGATGGAAAGTTGAACGTTATGTGGCTTTTTCAAACGGTTTTGATAGGTTATAGTTGGTCTATCGTCTAAATTGACAAAAGAAGAAGGAAAAACTGAATATAATATTCTTTTATATGCAACAAAATATAACTAATTTGGCAAGTCTTAGGAAAAATATTGTCCAAGTAGTCAGTTTACTAGTCCAATCACAGGTCCAATGCCACAAAGCAGCGTCTCCAGCATGCTGGCCGCATTATCACATGCTACATGATGATATGTTTGTTAGATTGTTTATGTATAATTGTGACATTACGGAACCTTTTTGTATCGTGCAAATATTAGTTATTATGATAAAATGGTGCATTCGAAAATGATAAAATAAGCTAATTTTATTTATATGTTTATTATCCTTTAACGATAAAAAATAAGTAGGCGCGAATTTTCGCGATATCAATATAAATCATAACAAACTGCTTCTTTGGCTTAATTATGGCTTAATTAATATATCATTACTTTACTCTACGGCAAAATAAAGGCTTATCAGATAAAATAAGCAAGTTAACAAATCATGGAAACGAAATAAAAAAAAACTCTAAGTTGATTTATTTGATTTTTAGTTTTAGTTTTTTTTTATCTTAGAACTTTTATCACGCAAAAATCTTAATTTCCACCTAACCGATTACTTAAAATAAAGGAAGGTTCCTCCATCAGAGAGAGCGTGCTTAGCATGCTGGCCACATTACCGCGTTAGATGTTAAATGATAATATATCAAGCCTGAAATAGGTCAGAATTTCACGCGCCACCTCGTGGTAGGCCAGATTTGATAATGACAAGATATCACATATTTTAGTAACATTTTTACAAACATTTATGATGAAATTCAGCACACGTGCTTGGTAGATACAAATATTATAATCATATTCGTAATATGCATGCAATGTAGTCGTAGGTAAGTACACCGGCTATGACATAATATGTTTACCTAAAATGTCGTAATTAAGTTCCAACCGTTTCAAGACCGGAGGTGGTACTTTTCATTCTTTGGCTCCTTAATCGGTGTTTTATAAATTTTCGAATGAGTTCACTTGATAAAGAAACGCCAATAAAAGACGTCTAATCTAAACTGACATATTTTAATTAATATCAGTGACTCATCAATCCTCGAAGCTCCAAGGGCTTCTATTCTTCTTCTTACCGAATGAGAGTGGCCAACTCTGGTGTCAATAGTTTATCAAGCAGCCTTAAGGGCCTCTGATTAAGCTAAACGACAGCTGTACTGGACAAACAGCCTGGACCAACAATTTAACATGTCATTCGACCCACGGAAGCGCCAAAATGGTATTCCATTTTGGCGCCACCCACAACTTTGGCACAAGTTGGCAACTTCTCATATAACCACCCAAAGGCTTCTAATTAAAATGAATGAATGAATGATGAATATAGATCTTAATATGATGTTCCCAATTCAGGTATTGTCAAATATAAATAAGTCAGCTTTTTTGCTATTTATAAAAGTCGCTCTCCGTAAAAAACTAAAAACCATTATTCCACTTAACCAGGTAGATCAAGAGCCTTATAAATTAGGTCCATGACTAAGGTTGAAATGAGCATTTTTTATATAAAATATTGCAAAAAGACCGACGGTGTGCCTGATGGTAAGCAGTCACCGTCGCCTATGGACACTTGCAATTCCAGAGGTTTTGTAGCACTTTGCCAGCTTAGATAGCATATTAAGTACATCTGACCTGATGAGTTCTTTCAGCTTGGCTGCTGCCTGCAGAGATGCGTATCCGTATCTGGTGAACCTGGCGGAGTCTTCGGAAGGAGCGTTGAAGGCAGCCACGTAACGCGCTGGGTTGTTGTCGTCCAGCCATAAACCTGGAGCATTTACACCCTTCGTCTCAAATACAGATTATTTTATTTATATATTTTTTTTATGGCGTATATGGCATAATCCGCAATATTTATTTATTTTTACAACTCTATACCCAGCCCATACAATACCAATCACTACATTATACAAAATAAAATATAATCCACGCAAAACACATAATATAATTAAATTACTTATTCACCACGCACTATAGAAAAGAAAAACAAATGAAAAACGAAATAGAGTTTTTTTTACGGCGAATTGATATGGCCTTTGTGGCTACGAATGAGGTTTTCTTTAAAAGTTTTTAATCTTAAATTGCGCCGAAAATGTATGAGCAAGAGATATTACTATAGTGACTTTTTTCATGGTTTTAAATTTTTTAATAATGCAATATATAAAAATTATTTTTTATTTCTATAGTCTATTATATAGAACTATTGTAATAATAACGTAAATGATCACATTTTAATACAAACATCACGTATTATGATCAATTGGCATTAAAAAAATCAAAAACTATATTTAGCGCAAAAAGTTAAAGTTTGATTGATAGATTTTTGAATTTTTGCACCGGGCTACCTGAGAAACATTAGATACCTTCGGGATTAGATAGCTATCAGAATAACAACAGGGTAATGCTTAACATCAGGCAGGCTGCAGTCAAACAAAATATGACTAACAACTTTGTGTAGTTGTGAAAAATTGTGCTTCTCCATACTTTACGTCAGAGCTGCGTGAATATTGGTACGAGTTCTGTATAATTAAAAGGAATCAATAAATTAATTACCCATAGAATACAGTTTCGGCTCCAGCACACTATACAGTTCATGCATTTTCTGCATTCCATATTCAGCTGCTTCTAGAATATCCTTATTTTCTCCTTCCGAATGTTCTTCTTTTTCTTCATCATCTCTATCCAAATCTTCACTTTCAACATAATAATCGTACTCTCCATCGTTTTTATCACTCATTTCATGTAAAGTAGTTTCTTTGCCAGATTCATATATAATGTTATTTGTTTTTGAGGAATTTCCCTTATCACAATAAGTGACAACTATCGTTGACACATTCTTAGTAGAAGAAAATGAATGGTTCTTGTTGAAATTCCGTTCAATGACAGTAATGTTGTGAAGTTCTTTAGTCAGCGTGCTGTTGAACATCGGCATCAGATGCTTCAGAACTTCGATTATATTTAGTGAAGATACATTATTGTTGTGCGTATTATTAGGTTCTATTGTTAAAACTTCTACGTAATTAGTTTTTTCTGTTGTCGTTTGTTTTGCGTGCTGTGAATCAGGTTTTGAGTCATGGTGTGTTTTGGTTGTATTTTGTGATTTTGTATCAATTTTATCTTCTATGCCACTTTTGATTTGTACCATAACTTTTTGTTTATCTATACTATCTGTGTCATTTTTCTTAGGGTCTAAGATTATAGCTTCATTCAGTTTGCTTTCAGTGCTATTTTCTTGTGATATATTGTTTTTAATTCTGTTGATTGCAGCAATTATATCGTTAACTAGTTCTTCTTGGCTTATTTCTTCGTTGCTTTCTGTTACTTTGGCAATCGAATGTAGAAATAGTTTTGCTCTTTCACTATTACTTATTGGTGTAACTGAACTTCTGTTTGTTGCTTTAAATATATCTTCAATTATTTTTGTATAAGGGCAAGTTTGCGAACTATGGCCGTTATTGTTCTTTGTATTTTTTTCTGTGCTAGTTTTATTGACCATAAACACTACCACTAGAAAAATATATTTGTATCTGAAACAAAAGAAAATAATTTAAATATTATCAATTGATTCAATCTGTAATTGCTTTACGACTATTTATTGATGCTTAGGTATTTGTAATGACTGCTTAACCAGTTAGATTGGTTTTGTCAATCTTGTTTGGTACTGTGTTTAGATTAACTGTTAGAGAACCATGACCTTTACATAGTATGTATAGTCTAGATCTGTGATTATTTCAGCGGGAGAATCGCTTTAATAGTTGTTGTTGTTTATCTGTTTTAATAGTTCAGATGCTCATTAAAAATCTAAAGTATTTTGTATATATAATCAGGGTTTTTTTTCCTATTATTAGATAAGAATTTCTGTCGGAAACATTCATTTGCATAAAAATGGCATTACCTGATTACTTCCATTATTACTGAAAATACATCCCAATCACACACAAAAAATAACACTACTTTCCGAGAAAAAGCACCAAAGTTTTTTTATGAGGACCAAAACGAATCTAAGTATTATAAAAAAAAAGTTACGTCTAATCTGACAGATCGGCAAAATTGTCCCGCGTTTTTTTCCGACTGAGATTCCCGATCCCGCGTCGTGGTGTGGTGGCTTCCACCATAGGACTAGCAGTTACATAATGTCTTGAAGGCTGCTGTGATTAAAGTACTGTTATAAGACCTCGCGTCGAGCGATGATCTCCCGCTTGCGTGCTCGTTTTGTGGCAAAATGAGCTTTTTTGGCCGCACCACACAATGTCACCCGTTAACTTTTTCATTTCTTTTTTCAAATCTTGAATCGAAACAGGATCGTCGCGTTTTTGTCTTTTAAATTTTTCACGCCTGTTAATAAACAGTAGCTCGTTAAATTTCAAAAGCTTTTTCAGGATTCAAATTTCCCGCTTGTCAATCATAGGTTTAGTACTGGTAAGAAAACTCTACTTGAAATAAAATGAACGAGATCTTACATCTATGTATACATAAAAAGCCCATTAGCAATTGTAAAGTGCTAATAGTGATACACTTACGGTTATAAAATTACATGTTGCTATATGTATGTTATTAAGAGGGGTGTTTGTTGCCAATAATTTAGGAGCGTGACTAGTGCAATTGTAATTCCGAGTATTGGTGATATTATATAATACCTACTCGTAGTTAATAAAATACCTTACCAGATAATAAAATAAAATTACAATTCATCAAATGTCCATATATAAAAAAAAATATAGTGTTGTATGTTGATACTTATTAGTAGGTAACGGATCGTTTAAGCTAAATGCCGTAGCTTTTTGCTTAGTCTATTTACATGATTGCTTTAGAGGCAGAATATTTATTTGTGCGTAATGGGTATTATTTTTGTTTACCTGTATTTTATCGTAACATCGTCATGTGATGCAGGTGTCTATCTGCACCTGTATAGATACTTACGTATCAGTAGGTTGAAAACATACTATGAAGATACTGTGTGAATAAGGATATTTGAGCGAGAGGAGTGAATGCGGAGATGACGAGAGATAGAATGAAATAGAAGCAAAAACATGCTGTGCCGACCCCACATTGTGGGATTAAAGAACAAGAAAATCTATAAAATAAATACAGATTCTTGGACATTGCACACAACGCCATCTAGCCCCACAGTAAGCAAACGCTTGTATCGTGGATACTAGATAACAGATATAACTCACTCATATACTATTATTTTGTAAATAAATACTTATTATACATACAAAAAAAATTAAAACGTCCGGAATCGACACAAGTAATTACAAATTTTAATATTCATAATGTCATGCGGGAATCGATTCCGCAACCCTGATTAGAAGACAGAGCCAATACCAACTAAGCTAACTCCAGTCAAATAAGTACTTGAAATATATTTGAAAATAGACATAACTTTACAATCTTTGTTACGTTGTGAATGCGGCCGGCAAATATGATGTAGCATTTGTAGCAGTAATGACAGCGAGCTCTGCCGCCGGTTATACACCTCTGTGACAATACACCCAGAGAAAAAACCATTCGGGGAAATAGTAGCAAAGATGACTTCACACGAGACTTGGATAGAGTTCGGCTGCTTTCATATTTTTGATAAAAAGTAAGTAAAAGAAATAGCATGTTTTTTATTTGTGTCCTGGTAGAAAGGCTACACAGAATCTTAGGATTTTTAATTTATTATACCTTTGACATATAAACAGTATTTTAAATGTAAAATACGTCCGTACAGTACATAATTACTTTACATATTAATAAAAGCCTTCATTACTATTTTAGGAAGTTAGTGTAAGGTTTTTAGTACATGTAAAAATGTATGTTTATTTGGCGATGCATAATAATCGACATAATTGTAGAATTTCGCAGGAATTTAGCATCTTTCAGTCTTTATATCAATACCTATCTATTAGGGTATTAGGTATAATTATGTCCGTCATAATTTAATCAAAAAAGATTGATTGACTGCGTTGATGATCAATTTATAACATATTATGTTGTTTGTTTCTAATTAATTACTTACGTAAGTAAGTGTAGTGTCCTTATCCACAGTTCAGTATCATAATAACTGTCTTATCAATTAATCAAAATAATATCATAAAGGGACTTCACAATTACAACTTATGTAATTGTGAAGTCCTTTATGATATTATTTTCAGATATATCAATAACAAATTTAATAGAAATAGCACTTGGATTAGAACGGCTCAGATTGCAGGTCGGACTTGTTGACATTATTATTATTCACCCCATAGAGTAATATAATATACCAGATTCACCCTTAGAGAGGGTGGTTAATAAAATAGTCACTATAAAAGTCAACTAAGTTAAGAACTTACGTCGATATAACTAGTTATGTATAGAAACAGAAAATTATATTCCCAAATAATATTCGCGAAGTCTCACGAGACTGTGGAACTTCTTGCCCGAATCTCTATTCTCTTCAAACTATAATTTATCGGTTTCAAGTCGAGTGAATCGGTTTCTTCAAGGCAAGCGTGCTAGATCGTAAATTAGAACGTTGCTTAACATCGGGCGAGTCAAAAGTTAGCCCATCTAGTTTAAAAATAATAATAATTATGTAAATATCACGTACTACTTTAAAACTTTGTGAAAGGCTTTTTATTTATTAGAGACTCGGCGCCTTGTTGTACCTTACGAAGATGTAGTTTTAATGTAAGTAAGAGAGTGGCCAACACTGGTGTTAAAGTTCTCATTCCGCCCTAGGGATCTCTGACATATTGTTTAATGTTATTCCATATTATTCGACTGCGATTTGATTTACACTGGGAAGTATTTTCCTTTTTTACTGTAACTGCGAAGGGCATATGTTAGTAAGAAAGTTATAAGTAGTACATTCTGATTTCGAGAGTTTTCTCACAGCCTTAGGAGCCTCTGGGCAAATGTGATTATTGAGTATTCAGCATTGTTACGATGTATGCACTAGAAGGTAATTTTAACTTTCGAATAATCGCATTCCTTATCTGTTTGTGCATGATTCAAGTGTTATCTGGATTTACATTCGCGAAGAAGGCCAATCGTGAGGAAACCGACATGTTGGAGAACCACAAAATTCAAGGACGTGGTGTCGTCCGTGGAAAGACCTGGGCACCTGGGGCTTTTTTTGCTTGATAGGCTCACGCTTGACTACAACTTGCCTGATGTTAAGCAAGTAATCTACGATCTTGCGCGCTTACCTCGAAGAAACCGGTTTACCTACTCTCGACTTGAGGACCGATAAATTATAGTTCAAGGGAAATAGAGGTCCGGGCAAGGAGTTCCACAGTTTGGCAATTCTATGGGGGTCATCTTTAGTAACGAGAAATACTCAAAGGCTTAAAGAAGATTATATAATCAGAAGTCTCTGCTGTTCGTCATAGTACCGTTTTTGTCAGAAGTACTTCGAGTGATTCGTAAACTCAGTTTATAAAATGCACATAAACTAAATTCAATATCAATATAAGGCTTATTGTCATATCATAAATTATATTAATTAATTATACTTATGTTTGGAAGTGTAAAATAATCTTTACATTGCAATAATTTATCGGTAATTCCTAAATTACATTTTACTGACGTGTGCGGTCCGCGGGAGATTGTTTGATTAGCGTGATGTAAGATTGAATCTATCGATTGAAGCTATTTGTAACGTGATAGGAACCACCGGCAAGTCATTGATAGGGTTCCGTATCTGCAAAGCGTTTTAAATGTTTATCGGAAAAATTCGTATCGATATTTGTTATGTTATCATAATTAAAGTAATTTATCTTTTGCGTCCGTGAATTGTATTATACCGTTTATAAACGCGAAAATATTACCTATCTTATTTGTTGGTCTGATTATGCATCCTTTATGCACTAAAGAAGCGGTAGATGATGATGTATGTAAGTGAAAATAAAATACAAGTAAATGCATTATACTAAAACACACCGTAAATAAAGACAAATAAAAAAAACATAAAAAAAAAATTAGATTACAACGTTGCCTAACATTAATTGAATTGTAATCAAAAGTAAGCCTATCAAGTTAAATAAAAATGTAAATCATCATCATCATCATCATCCACAGCTTTCTCTATCCCACTGCTGGGCATAGGCCTCTCTTTAAATGTGCCAGCTGCATCGATTTTGTGCAGACCTCATCCATTAAAAAAAATGTAAATACACATACCTAATTTTGTGTTATTGTAATTATTTTGTACAGAACCCGGTACTTCGTGAGAAGTATTCATCATTCTCAGACTATTTCTATTTTTTGTTTAATTCGTAATGGGGCAATAAACTATTGATAGAGCATTTTTTATCTGATACTCTGATAATAATAGTTTTCTGTTCAATTTATTTGCAGAATATAATTAGATTTGATGGCGGCCGCTTCTGTTCAATGTTGTGTGTTTTTGCCGTTATCATCGAATGCTCTGATGTTAACACTTAGCAGCATGTATTTTTTTTTCATGTCTTAATTAACCCTTAAATTTTATAACGGTTTATTAATAAATTGTTAACTACTTTACTACACAATAAGAAAAGCACTAAAACTCTTAAAAATCGAAAGATGGCCTATAGGATAGAGGTTATTTATATAGTAGAGTGCTATATGGTGCCTTTTATTACCTGAATAAAGAACTTTTTATGGAACTGATGTTTCTCTTACTTTATGAGAAATAGTCCAACTTAACATATAAAGAGGAACTCAGTTAACCACTGGCTTATCCAAGTTACAGTTTCTTTATTGTTTTTTTCTTACATTTCAGGCGCTCTTTGTGCACCTTTGCTACAATATTTATAAAAATAGTCAGTGTCTTAACAAAGCTTTGGGTTCGTTCTTGTTTTTGTTGAGGCGAATACAGATGAAGTTCTAAGTTTTAAAAAAGGACGAAACTTCGTCTGTTTTAGGCTTTCTGGCCATCACACAAATCTACAATAGCTTATGCCTACCTTCTTAAAAACTTTACAAAATGTCTAAAGATAATGTGTTTTTCGAGGTGTCAGATTTGACAGGACGTAGGCCAGAGTGCTACTGTGTCGCTTCGCTTGCGTGTGTGTCGTTTAAGGTGACGCAGAGTGTTTCACTTTGGAAAGACCACCGATCAAAGACGCCTATTCTGACATGTTTTATGTGTCAGGGACACACCAATTGGAGCTTCACCAAGGGCTTCTATGATTGGCGCTTCGAATTCAAAAACTATTTAAATTTCTAAAACACCTTGCTTGGCGAATGCCTGATTAAAACGAGAATTATTGATATCAAAAGTTATTGGTCATATATATTTACAGCAAAGAAAAACGATTTCGGAGAATAGGACGCCGAGACAAAAAAATCGGAAAATTAAAGAATTCAAGTACTTACATAAACAAAAAAAATCTTATAAGATAATAAAACTAAGTGATAATACATCCATCATTGATAAGAAACATCATACGATACTATACTTGCTATTTTTACTTACTACGTAGATCGAAAATTATCTGATTGAAAAATTAGTGCATTGCACATCGTGATATTTGATATATTATCACGTACACAAAAACACTATAATATATGATTAAACGAACTTACAAAGTGAAGTTCGATCAATATACACTTCTTCTTGTTCTTGCACTTTGGTCCCAGCACGGGAGTGCAGCGCTCGAAGTAAGAACCCCGAAGGTTCTTGCACTTTGTCCCGGCACGGGAGTGCAGCGCTCGAAGAAAGAACCCCGAAGGTTCTTGCACTTTGGTCCCGGCACGGTAGTGCAGCGCTCGAAGAAAGAACCCCGAAGGTTCTTGCACTTTGGTCCCAGCACGGGAGTGCAGCGCTCTCGAAGAAAAGATACCGAAGGTTATCTACTTTAATCCCGGCATGGGAGTGTTATATCACTTAAAAACTTAAGTTTTCTTTCGAAAAGTCAGTAAAAAAATTGCAGGTAGGTTTTCGGTAGGTAGATACGAAAATATTTCGACTCACCCAGATTATCTTCGGCATCTCACGACGAATGCACAATTAAATTCCAAAACGTTGAGTCCATTGTAACTTGTGATTTAAAAACTAACAGATTTCATTCCAAAATCTTGCTTCCGTTATAACTTATGATTTTACAAATTTACTTTAATCCCGGTATGGGAGTATTATATCACTTAAAAACTTGAGCACAATTTTATTCCAAAATGTTGATTCCGTTGAAACTTGTGACTTAAAAAAAAAATTAAGAAGATATTGAATTTAAATTTTGAAGTTGCGCTGAGGCGCTTGGCGCTTGCGTTGGTTGCCGTGCACGAAAAAAGAATGAGGACGACATCCAAGATGGTTACCAAGATGGCTTCCAAGGGAAGTTAGAAGGACTTTACTTGACTTGTATTGACTATAGTCAAATCAGTCTCTTAAATTCGTGCAATGTTGCCTGTAGGATAAAAGTACTACCATGTTTATTATATCTGAAGCATGAAATTTACGAAATATAATCAATCGTTTTTATCGCATTCTAGGTTCTTCTTCTAAGCTTCTATTTATTGCAAATAAGATTTTATTCAATAAAAAACAAAAATTTATAGTAAATACACTAACGAATAAAAAAATACACACATACATATATAAACAACCTAATCAAATTTTTCAAAAGACAGCGTACCCAAAGTGCTGGCTGCATTGCCCCGCTGAATAGCAAAGCTAATCTTGTGGGCATGAAAAAAATGCAAATATATATTTTCGCTCGTTGTTGACATCATTATCCATCTCTGCATTTTTTAAAACCAAAGTTTAGTAAGTTTTTTATCTATCTAATCAATAGTTAAACGAACTTACCTTCACAATTTTAACCTTAACCCTTTAAAATACTCTTAAAGTAAACAATGTTGAGTTATAGTATCCCAATGATCAAGCCAGTGACGTAGTTGACCAACCTTTAAAGTGTTGTGTAGTTTGGACGCCAGCGGCTTCGCTTGCATTATTTTGAGATTAAAAGTAGCCTATGACACTTCTAACACCTCATACTACCTACATACCAAAAATCAGGATGATCCGTTCAGCCGTTTTTGCGTGATGAGCGTTTAAATAGGCAGAGACACAGAAAAACAGAGAAACAGGCATGTAGTTTGAAATACAGTTATTTTTAGAAAAAAAAAATGGAATGATACTGTGTATACGCCTCGTAGGATATGTACATTTTGGACAGAGCGGGAAACCCGAGCCATCTTTAGCAATATGCTACTGGTGCCCTGGCTAGGGATCAAACATTGGTTACAATGATTTTGTTTTTTTATGATAACAGAACAAAAAATGTGTATATATAATGTTGTCGCAGTCTCTGGTTACTACTGACCTGTATGTATGTATATATACAAACGAGTAGAATAAGTATTAATTTATTTTTTTAATATGCTCGTAAGTGGGCGAGTTTTGTTGTCAACGGTGTGTTCCTTAGAAACTATTCTTTGGTAGGTCACCGGATATATAATTACTAAGTACATAGGTTTTTACGATAAAAACAATAAATACACAAATGTATAAAAAGTAATTTATTAAATTTCTGAGTATTTATAGTTACATAATTACGTGGGACGTACTAGATTAGTTGGCATTTAATATTAATACATTGAATTGCATGATAATCATAATTATTTAACGGCTCAAAGCCCTGCAATTAATTAGCCTTTGTTGACTAAACTAGTTAATTAGATAAGAAATTAAACAAATCACGTAAAACAAAATTATCATTTACCTAAATATCTAGTAATAAGTAAGTATTATAAAAACTTTATCAAAACTATGTTTAAATCTCTTTCAAAAATAACACGATTAATCAAAATCACAGATTAAACATTGTGACGTCATTCAACTAAAACAAAAAATATGAAAATAATCATACAAGTGTATGATAATATTATAATTTGTTAATTGTCTACCATTTTTACTCACTTAGTCCATATTACCAAATATTTCATCTTATTATTTTGACACATAAAATTTTAGGTACCGACTGCTTCTTATAGTACAGTAGAAGCTAAAGCTCAAGTCGACGCGGTCAGTACTTGCATGGGTGACCAAACAGTGGCAATCCATTTTGGGAGCATCCGTGGGTCGGATGACTCGTTAAACTGTAGTTCCCGGTTGTTTGTCTAGTACGACAGTCGTTAAACCATGTCAGAGGCCCTTCGGGTGGCTTGATAAACTCTCGACACCAGAGTTAGCCACTCTCATTCGATAAGAAGAAGAAGCCGTAGAGCCATGTCAGAAGCCCCTAGGACGGTTTAAAAAATCTGAAATCAAAATTGGCCACGCTTACCAGCCAACCAACCAATTTAATTTTGAACAGACTTCGAAAAAAGAGGTTATCAAGTCTTTTGAAAGATTTTTTCCTCTTTTTTTATCTTGAAATGTCACCATGTTCACAGAATACATGGTAGTGTCAACATTTCCATTAGGTACATGGAAAATCCGGATATATCGCTATCCTGATTACATTCTTACAGATATTACTATTGATTGGGATTATATATTATTATTCAGATATCTTATCGGCATTGTCTAACGTCTAATATAGCCTTATGTAATATTATTATAGAAACGGGTGGACGCCCGCGGCTTCGCTCGCATTATTGCCAGAAAAAAAGTAGCCTATGCTATGACATTTCCGGGACCTCATACTATGAACATCCCAAAAATCACGAAGAACCGATCAGTCGTCTAAAAACTGCTGAAATGTGTTGTTCTGTTATGGATTTAATAGGTACATACAAATATATGTACAGATTTGTTACCCTCTAGAGCTTTCTTATATGTATAGATAGTAGACATAGATTCACATTTTTCATTGGACTTTATTTTTGAACCTTGTATAAAACGATAAGATACCGTACTCTGATTAGTAATAAACTATGTTTTTAATTAGAATCAGCGATAACACATTTAGAATTAGATTTATGACTTAATAAACTGATATTTTAAATTTAAATAGACTTATATATATGTTAAAAATAAATATGGAGTCCGTTCAAATAGTGTAAGTGATTTTTTTTAATTTAGTAAGTATGTAAAAAATCTCCATAATTCGAGTAAAGTTTTAAAAATATTCAACTTAGCCTTATTTATGTTCGTATCAAATATCTACTTTATCTAATTACAAATATATGATATAAAATTATTATTAAACTCTGTCGACCGAGATCACTCCTTTCTTAGCTTCACACAGTACTTGTTCAGTTTCCCTGAAAAAGAAAATTGGGGACTGTTAGCGACATCTAGCGAAAATTTTGTAAACTACCATAGATATTTATAAAAAAATATCTTTTAATTACCACATTTACCACAGAGAAAAAAGTAAAGCACCAATTATAAAAATAATTAGATGATTAAAACTCTTCTTTTGTAAACACGAATGTAAAAAAAACCATATTATATAATATTATAGGGTTTGACAGCGTCATCTGTACACTTTCTTGTAAACTTATTGAAACTGCAACTCACTTACTTCAGCTAGCGTCGTCTAGATGGCACTAGTGTGTCCGCCGCACCTCCCGCTCCGCCTTGTCTTGCCTTTTCAGGTCATTGATCGAAGTGACGCTGCCGAAGAGCACTTTCGCTGTCACTTGCTGCAACATGGCACAGACATGGATCGTTAAAGCATCACCAACTTTGCAATACAGGTGCACAAACCTACTAACTAACGATCCCGAAGCCTTGGTTAAGCAAATGCTACAGTGGCGCCTCCACTCAGTATCAAACAGCTATAAATTACAACCTGCAAATTCTGCAATGCACTTGATGAGCGATTGCTGTAGGTTAGGACGGATATTGGGACATAGATAATTAAGACAGACGTCTCTAAATACGATTTATTGCAGACTTTGTGGTTATTACCTATTCTTTGAATGTCAATTTATGCTAAACGAACATTAAAGAGCAATGTTTTAAATGAGTGGTGTATTTATGTTGCTTAAAATATTTTCATAGATTTGTTTAGGAAATAGAAACCTACATCAAACATATTTATAAAGGACTCCAATTTTCCGAACATCTTCGTGCCATAAATCATTTATTCCCGGTTCTGGATCCCACTCAATTATTGATGGCGGGAATCTGATTGGCATAGAATATTCGCAACACATAAATAGTGACATTTCCCTTTGTGGAGATTTCCTTCTTTTCTCTTGAGAAATACGTGTCAAGAATTTTTGACTTTTTCAGGGAAACTAAACGACAACTGGATAAACAGTTGAAGCGAAGAAATTAAATTAATGTGTCAAACTGTCAACCAAATGAAGGAAATGTCGATTTGTAAATTTCTGCCATTTTCGGTGTAATGTTTTGATTTTCATAGTGCGTGCGTCATTCCATAATCAAGATAAAACATTTGATGAGATAAGGCTAGTAAACAAGTTAATTATGTGAGGTGATTACTTTTTAATCTATTTACGCATATAAAGATTATCTATAATGTAGGTATACCTATTAATGTAGGTATATCTATTAATCTGTTTATTTAAACGCTAATCAAAAGGCTGTACGGATCAAATCAAATCAAAAGATTTTTATTGAACTTAAATCTACCTATTTACAAAGTTTGTAGCTTAAGACTAAGATTATGAAATATACAACTAAAATAATTTGAGTGCTACAGTTTAATTACGAACTGGTGCCTCTGAACTAAGCTAGGCTTGTATCTCAGGGGCACCACTTCCCCATGTGTGTTGACATGAATTAACCTACTACAAGTGCTTATCTGTTTAATACAAAAATATAGATCGCTGATTAAATTATTAGGTAGGTAGGCTAAATGAATAGCATTTATTTATTGTTAAGAGTTCCGTAGGTAGGAATGTTTTACCGGAAATGGTCAGATGTGATTTTTAGCTTACATTGGTTACATTCGGCATTTACCTTTAGCGAGCAATACATAAAATAAATACATAGATATGTTTCACAGCTCAGCTGACTCAGGTATTCGTTAGATAATACCTAAGTTCAGAAACTGCCTTCGATGTTTCTTAGATAGATATAATATAGAGGCGTGTACGTAGGGCTCTTTCGTTGATCAGTTTCCACGTTACAGATTAAGCAGGTTACCAGAACATGATAGGGTATTCCCTCCCTAAAATGTAAACTAGAGAGTTCGCCGAACAAAACTTTATTATAGATCACTTTTTATTTTCGTGTTCACATCAATGTAATCGACAAAAAATATCAAACGAATCGAAAAGTAATACAAGAAGCACCGCCATATTTGCTACACTTTTTGGTCAATATAATAATAAGTTGACCATTACAGTAGCTGCAGTGTGGAAATAATGAGAGCCAACCAATTACCGACACCATCTCGCGGAGAAAGGACCTGTAAAGAGGCGATATGTGGACCAACTTAACTGGAGCAAGTTGTATAAAAATTGATTTTTTTTTATGAGAAAAGAAATCGTTTGTCCTTTTCGTTATTCTTGTGGTGTTACGGAGATACTCGTATAGGTAAAGAACATGTGAATATTTTAAGATGTCGAAAGAAATTAGCGCAAATGTCCGAATAAGAATTTTATTTTGTAATTCAAATCTTTTTTTGGCGTATAATTGAACTAAAAACTGAGCTAGCAATGTGGCACAAAAACAATAATACCTATATAATCAAATTACGTTTATTATTTTCTACTATTCCTAGTTTATCTGTTAAACCTCTCTGTCTTGTCTTGTTTAGTGTCACTGTAAGTACAGTCCTAATCATGTTTCAAAATTACAAATTACACTTCACTTACAATTATTTAATATCACAAATTTACTCGTTTGTACTAAACAGCCGAGAGGTCTGCTCAGGTATCCTTACTGTGTCGTATCGCTACATATTTTGTAATACATAATTATTGTAATACGCTCGTCAGTAGTGACAGAATGGAGGCGAGACACTCACTCGACTTATTTTAAGTTACTGAAACACATTTTATAAATAGTCGTGCATTCTTTGAAATGAAAAAAACATTTTTTATTGATAGCTGCCCGCGGCTTTTTCAGTATTGTTTCGGGCTTAAATATAGTATACGTACAGTTGGATTATACTAAATCGATAACAAAATTCATAAAGATTTTTCACTCGACTGTTGAGTAAAAAAAAAGTCCAACAAACACACTTTTGGAAGCCCCGTGAAACTGAAAGCCGATCCAGAATATGTAACGAAATGTCGAAGAAAATGTAGAAAAGCATAGTTTCTCAATGACGTGAAAATTTTACACATTAGGAATCTGATATAAAAAATAAAAATACCAATTAACATTTATATAGTAAGTCGACAAAGGCTGAAGAATTAACTTTCAAGTTATACTGTAAGTACTTATACAATTAGGTACATAGGTTCATGTTTTTATGTATATTCGGTTTCTACATCTCCGCATATCCATATTTGGTGATAACCGATTCTGTGAATTTCCGCATTGGCGGAAATGGTTACAATTGGTTGCTCTGGAAGGATTTTCTTTCGTTGATTTTATTTTTTGTGTTAGAGAATGAAATTGGGTGTTTTTTTATTTAAATAAGTTAATGAAATGAATCAAGATTATGTAATTAGATAATATTAAATGTAAAGGTAAGGTAAATTATTATTAAAAAATGAAATAAAGACAAATAAAACAAAATCGTTATTATAAAAAAACTAAAATCCAGATTCATCATAACCTAATTTTGTATAAAATACGGATTAAAAAGATACCCAGAATTTTCGATTAGATTAACAGAGCTATTAGCAAGTAAGAACATTATATGTAAACTTTCATTTTTTATGTAACTATAATATTATATATGACAGCCACAAGAAAATGATTCGTCTGTCACATATTCAAGTTTTAACTTGGGCTAGTAAAAAGTATGACATAATAACCTATAAGAAGATCTAAAATATTTCTAGTTTTTGACTAACCCATAAAATTGGCGTCAATATTTCTATAAATAGCTATGTACATTAATCACCGCCTACACTCTGAATTAACATTGTGTTAACTCCATATGCATAATTTAACGTATTTTTGGCATATTTAAATATGCCAAAAATACGTTAAATTATGCATAAGTCTATTTTCATCAATCTAGCAGGATTTATTTTGTTATTCCTCTTTTTGTTCTTATTGTGCTGCTAGGAGTAAGTTCATATAAGAGTGGACTATTCTGGTGTCGGTAGTTTTTAAATCGGTGTAAAGGTTCATGAATTAAAATGTAAGCGTACATGTCTGTTAGTCTTTGTATATGTTATGGACCAAGTGATAAATTGGGCAGTATACATAGTGCCCGGTCATTATGAAAAATGCGCAATATGAGAGTGCAATTTGATAATAATTATTCAAATAATCAAATTGACCGGGCATTACACATATTGTTCATCACCTTTTGGGCAGAGTAATACAAACATTAAATAATCAGACTCATTATTTGGGTATAATTACCAAAGACTTCTTCCTTAAAAATCCACTAACACAAAATGTAATTAAATTTAAAACAAAAATTTCACAACATAATATCTTTGTTTTATAGAAATTACTAAACTCATTATTTGGAATAATTAGCATCTTCTCTTAATAAAAATCAAATGAAAATTTTCGGCGGACTCTACTTGATCATTTTCGGCGGACTCTACTTGATCATTTTCGGCGGACTCTACTTGATCATTTTCGGCGGACTCTACTTGATCATTTTCGGCGGACTCTACTTGATCATTTTCGGCGGACTCTACTTGATCATTTTCGGCGGACTCTACTTGATCATTTTCGGCGGACTCTACTTGATCATTTTCGGCGGACTCTACTTGATCATTTTCGGCGGACTCTACTTGATCATTTTCGGCGGACTCTACTTGATCATTTTTGGCGGACTCTACTTGATCATTTTCGTCATGCACAACTCTTCCGTCAAGAGCATTATCAGTAATAATAACTTGTTTGCCTCAGTTTCTCGTTTATATAAATTAAATATATTAAACTAGTGGGTGTTCGTGGCTTCGCTCGTATTAAGAAGTGAAACTTGTATCCCCTAAAAGTGGTATTTCCAAAAATCCTTACTTAGCGGATATATACGTTTTAACATCTACCTGCATGCCAAGTTTCAGCCCGACCCGTCCAGTGGTTTGGCTGTGCTTTGATATATCACTATGTCAGTCAGTCACCTTTAAGTTTTATATATTTAGATCGTGTTGGTAATAAATGTTTATTAGTTACAGATTATCGTTTATATAGACCAAATACCTAACAAATAATGTGTGCAGGTGTTTCGTCAGTCCGTCTGCAATCTACATCGGATGTTTGCTCCACCGATATACAACGAGTTTTACATGTATTAGGACTTTGGTCGCATTAGACTTTCTTATTAGATTATACAGGGTGCCTATTTTAGGATGCGCCAATACTCAATGAATTCAATTTAAGAAATGGTACCTAACTAATCCATACAGAAAACTACAACAAATAAATTGGAATATTTAGCATTACACTTTAAGTCTACGGTGAAAAGTCAAATCTTGATAAATTATTAGATTTTGTCCATTAATAAACGCTTGTAACACTATGAATTTATGGAGGCGCCACCAAAACTATTATAAATATTGTATAGGCGACTTATGAATACGTACGTGCTCCATCAATCTTAGACCACATCTCTAACCAACAAATAAAGTATAGTCAAACACATTATATCAAAATCTCAAAAATTCTTATTACGAGTATTACCTAATTTATTTTTAAAACTATCGTGAGACGTTCTTATCAATATTTCTTTCTTTATATCTTATCTTATTCTTATTTCTTTTTGTCCGCGAGCTACCGCGGTCCCAGAACGTACGTTCTAATGATGGGTGTCATTACAACCGAAACTCGTAAACATTATACGCGAAATTGTGAGTGAGTGACGTGAGTGAAAACCGTAATAGTTACTATTGATTTATTACCTGATAGTTCCCATTGCTAGTGACAGAGGGCGGGGGGTACCTGCCCGCGTACCCCTGCGCCGGCGCACCGTGGTACAGGGTGTTGTTGTTGGCGTCTCTGGTCGTCGCCGCCGTATACGTCGACTTGCAGTTTTGGGACATCCTGTATAGCCTGAAATTATTAATGTTTTGAGGTTAATAACAAATAGTTTTTGAGTAAATTGTATTAGGTATTAGCTTGAAAGATTGTTTATTAGTTTCTGTAGTCATGAATGTTGGAGCGATAAGTTTGAAAAATATCATATCTAATTTTTATTAAGTAGGTATGTGTTTTATTTTGATATCATTGGTTTGTAGTTAAGATTTAAGAAATTGAGAAAAAAATTAGAGAAATAAACATGAGATAATAGTTCATCAACAACACAGATCATTCTGTATAAGATTATCTAGATGTTAAATATTTAAGACAAGATACCGGTTTATTTGTGTCCGACTTATTTACGATGTTTAAATTGTTATTTATGTTATAACTCTTATTTTGCATAATATTAAGATTTATTGAGATTTTAATAATCTGTTAACAGGATCAGTTGTCATCATTAGAAACTGTTATTTAATCATGCCGTTTTAACTTTATATTTCACTAAAAATAATACTATTTAGTAAATTGGTGGAAAAATATTGTAACGCTTATGATCTCTACATAATAATAGGGTAGGGTATATCAAAGTACAAATAGTTGTTATTATTACATGTTTAGATTATACACTTCTGTCATTTAGGTACAAAATAAAATAATTACAGATTCTTTTTCTTATTCTTCTTATCTAAATTCATTCATCCATATACTCGTAGCTACCGAATCCAAACACAACAAGTCATTTATAATTGTGCAAATAAAATAAAAAACATTAAAAAATCACGGCCATCAAGAAACAAGAGCTGCGATAAAAAAATTAAAAGACAAAAAGATAAAAAAAAGCTCGGATACCGCAACCGGTCGAGTTGTGGGTAATTAAAAAAACTGGATTGTCCGAAAGTGTATCATCGTAACTGTTAGTAACTGTAACAAGTCACTTGCAATTAAAGATGCTGCCGATAAGGATGTTTGGCCGATGCAGGCACCAGACGCGATGACCTAGATGTTCTAGATTTTTGGGGGGATTGGTCGCGGTGATAAGATGTTTGTGATGCCACTATTCACATATATGTATGTTTGTATAATTATTTATAGATGTACATTAATTAATTAGTTTAGGTCATCTTGTTTTAGAAATTAAACTATTTACTTCCTGAAGCAGGCTTTATAAGTGCATATTAATCAAATTCATTCAAAATAGCATGATTATTATTGATAAGTTTAATCATAATTATTGTTCCACAACTGTACCAAAATTCACTTCAGACGATTTGGTGTTCTTATGTCTTTAATTTTTTTTTTATAACAGATTTCTATTTTAGTGGGTTTTTTATTGTTACTTATATTTGTTCCTTCATTATGTATTCCCCATGTGCTCCAACTCACGATACTCCGCCATAGAAGAATGTCGTTTTATCTGGAGCACTTATAATTTGAGTGGTCACTTTAATATGCAACAACCACCCACCTCCCAGACACCTCGTTATGAAGAAACGTATCTTATACATCTTATCCGTATCTCATCTCACAGGGACAATTCCCTGAGAACTTCAAAATCTTGAGTCAAGACAGCACGCTCCATCCTAGACACACCACAGACGATATATGTTTGTACAATAAACGGAATCATAATGAATGAAAAATGTTGTTGGTTAGTTGTCTAGATGTTGTAAGTCTGTGTTAATATGGTTTGAAAACTACCGGTTTTGAGCCCCGGGGTGTAGAGTTACGAAAAAACTGGTGCACGAGATAACTGATCTTGTACTGATGATGGACATTTATTGACAGACTTTAGTTGCACAATTGTTTTTGAGATAATTATTTTTTGTTGCATTTTGCGTACTAATGTTACGTAGTAGTCATTCTATTACCTGCAAACATTACGATGATAAATGAAAATAACTATTATTTGTGATAGCGGAGGATTAGGCTAAGTGTTACTCACAAGCTTTTTAAAGATTTTCCTAAAACTCTATCTTTAATGCTTCAAACTTATGATTCAAATTGATGCTCTTTCTTTGTGAATTCAAATAGAAAGGATTCATCTGCAATCATTGGTTAACAAACATTTACAATGTCGCATTTATAAGACCCTCTCAGTAAAACCGCAATCGGTTCGCAACATCGACTGAAATCTCAATATCTTCACTTCATACCGATGTTGCAACAACAAATTAAAATCTGACTCAATTTTACTCCACTTTAAAATGTTTGATCATAAAAAAGTAAAACCGCATTGTGATATCTGAAAGCTCCCGGCAACTGCGTCACCTTGAAAGGGCCACTTCGCGAATTTTAATACATTCTTAAAGCAATTATATGTATTCCGCAATCTTAATTATCCGTTTGATATAGTTCGCGCTCGTTTTGGACAATAAGGGCAGATACATATAATTAAAGTAAACTGTTGCTCGATAAATGGAGCGATTTCAAGAACACGGGGAATTGTACTGTGAACTACTTTTAAAAATAAGCTTTAAAATGTTCATGCAAATGTACGTAATGGAGAGTTGTTAAGGTAACGATGTGCTGAATGTATTGTTGCTGACGTGATCAGCGGACAATTGCAGCATATCGGTTACTGGTCGTTAGTGGTAGCTCAGCTCATTGAGTACTATACTATTATATAGGTACTCGATAATTTGTTAATCGAGTTGGTAGGCGATGTTACTTTGTAAGCGTTTGGCAAAATCGGCTGTTTAGTTTTCAAACCTTTAACATGCCAGCACGAGCAGCTAGTAATTTAAATTGAATTTAAATGAGGAGCATGATAATCAACTGAAAAGCTTAAGTGAAAAACTCACTTTTTAGTCACCTATGCCGCAAACGAACACGACACCGTCGCATTCGTTTGTTAAGAGTACGAATATATCTACCATTTCACCTCCATTTTGTATCGTAAGTTGTAGCCGCTATAAAACTCAAAAACATATCCATCAGTGTAGTGCAAAAACAAGGCTTCATTTCTCAGGCTGAGTCAGTGCTCCACATCGCCGTAATTTATGTCAAAACCTCGTATAATTTATTCTCGGGGAGCGAACACGGACATCCGTCAGCAAACGGACTTGGCCTGTACCACTACATCTCAATCGCGAACCGATCCACACGTAATCAAACAACCCTGAACCGTGTTTCACAGAAATAAAGCATACATTTGCTAGTCAATCACGGTTTATCACTCCATCAGAATTGTATCAAGGAGGTGGCAATACAAGTTTATTTCTGCCGGACATGGCAAGCAGGACTTTGGGAAAAACGTTGCACTATATGTCTTTTTGTCGCATGCCGTCACATGCAGGATTCATTGTTGTATTTCTTGGTATGTTTCGATTTAAGGAACAAACATTATAACAGGCATTCTCTTTTATTGAATTGAGTTTACATTTATAGTTACGTTTACTCAGACGCATTTTTTTCATCTTAAGTTTTAAGCTAGAAATTTTTGATTAGGGTCTTAATTAATTGTTTGTTTCTACATAATGTAATAAAACCTTAAAATTGCTTGCTTGCTGCATCAAAACCATAAAATATGTTGACAATTAAAGATAAAGTAAGCGCCCCTTTTTATGTAGTAGTTAGAAGTAGTGTTTAGTTTTTCTTCCCTTGTTTTTATATTTTATTATTGTAAAATTTACAACACTATTTAATAATGTTGACAATTTGATTTTGGATTAGTTCGATTAAAAGATGATTTCCGGAAGAAGAAATGTTTTCATATGTAAGAAAATACGTGATACGAGTATGACGATGAATATCGCTGTTATAACCCTAATAAGTTTATTATTATTTTAATATATAGGCAAGAAAAAATTCTAAATAATTTTTATCTCGACTACATTTAAAGAAGTATTTTGTTGATAAAAATATCTAAAGTTGCAACTTTTTCACTGACTGGGGGTCAATTTACCTACTATTTACACATGTGTTCAACTTCTAAAACAGATTGTTTAGCTAAACTTATCAGTCAAGATTAAAAATATACCAAAAACCTAGATAAATTTAAAAAATAGCTAGCACCCATCGACTGACACACAGGACAGTTTTTATTTCTGTTAGAATACTCTACATTTCTATTATCGAACACGATACCTAGTACAAACGCAACCTGTTCCTATCAGCTAATATCCAATATTAGATCTACGTTCTATCATCAAGTATTAGGTACCTACAAAATACTAGTCGTAGCACTCGTACAATGAGAGTGCAGTAACGGTTCCGGATGCATGACCCATTGGTCCGGATTGGACCGGTCGCATCTATTCTGACCATACATCGGCTATAGATTGGCCATACACTAGCCGTAGATTCTCATTCGATGGCTCTTGCAAAACTGCAGGGATAAATCTACTAAGACATAAACTGGCTGTATGGACATGATGGCGAGATTTATGAGTGTTGCTGTAGTGGATAGGAATAAATTTGTTTTGTGTTCTAATGAGTAAGGACTGTGGTAGTTAATGGTAATTTGCTGTATGATGGGTGATATAATAATGCTTTTACTTCAAATATTGGTTAATAAACTTAACTGAATAAAAACTTTTTAAAAAAAAAAGAAACCCGTGATTTTTTTTCTTTATAAGACAGCCAGGCATTTGGCCCTGGGTCACCTAAAGTGACACTGTGGTATAAGGTGAAGCAAACATGCAATGGAATAAAACTGACTTTGAGTCAGTTTGTTACAAAAAGTTGAAAATGGAGCCATGATCTGCATGGCAAACCATAACAAATCTGACTAAACACTAAAAACTAGACTAAAAGCGCACAAACAACTCTACTATTCAAAAAAATCGCATAAGCTGTAGGATTTCCCCACATAGCGGTGTTCTGATTTTGAACCCGGAAGTAGTTGGTTACCGTTACAGACATGTGGTTGTTTTTTTATGGTGTTTATGAATGCTATTAGATATGCCCCCCCACCCCCCCTTTTAGCACACTAGAGCGAGCACTGACCACTGGATAGACGTCATAGCTTTTTTGATGATGAAATGAGTCAAACTTTTTTCTTTTTTTCTAGTGAAATGGGCACGTGTTTCACGCATGTTTAATATTAAATGAAGATGCTGCAAATGAAGTAGATACATATCTGTGAAAAGACATCTTAAATAGGTATCTTGTCTTCCAAAGACCAAGCAAAGAACATAGACGGAATTGATGTATGTACTTGACTTCCAACACTTCCAGTTTATCAGTTTTTCTTTGACAATTGGGGACCATCTCAATTAAAGACACCCTAGTAACATTTTCATGTACAGAGGTTGGGTCAGTTCAAATTATAAATAAACTGCCTAAACGTTTAAAACACATAAAAGTAGTTTGTTTAATAACGAGTTAGAGATGAACTCTGGTATCCAGAGACTAGAACCGCTACAAAAGTTTAATGATTGTTGGAAAATGTTGCAAAGCAAACTACAACTATTAACAGCTTAAGGGTTCATACGTTTTACAGAATGAAATTATTCGTATCACTTTTTTTACAGATGTGAAATTTGTGCGAAAAACCGGTATACTAAATAAGGCCGATCAGGAGGAACAAGGCTCATAAATGGAACAAGGCTAAGAAGACCGATAACTTTTTCAATTTAATGACTAGAAATATAAATCAGTCTAAGATTTATCCATTTATTTCCGGTATTCAAACCTGAAAATCCCTTTAAAACCTTATTTTCAGGCCTTAGCAACAGGACATAAAATCCGTAATTGCTGGTCCTCTCCCCGCGGTCTATTCACACGAGATAAGTAAGCATCGATACGCGCCAGATTTCGTTTTAGATAAATTAGAGCCAGCCCTAACTTTATTAACGGGGTGGCTGCACCTTAGGCGTCATGTACGGTTTTTAGTAGTATGAATCTATTTAATATTATTACTTTAATTCTGTTCATAATTGATAAGCCCCAATATATGGAATGGCAAGTACCGCTGATTTAATTCATTGGCAATGGACAAATTGCTGACCTTTCTTTAGTTAGAAAGACATCATAAGAAAAAGAAGAATTTATAGATAAAATTATATGGCAAAGCTTCAGCTACAAAATCAAAGTTTATGAAAATCAATATGCACATGCAGCTGAATTAACAAGGAAGCAAGAAAAATTGGCAGACATTTCTTCATCATACTCTCAATGTGCAACAAATAGCCAGCAGTCTATTTACGAATGATATGGTGGTCAGTACACATAAAGATCAACACATAAGTTAGTTGTGACATATTTATTCCCGCTGCCCGCTCCATCTCCTACTCCGTCTCGTCCCTAACTACTATCCCACCAGTGACAAGATAAATACGCACGTGGCAGCCCTACACGCCCTCAGCGCAGGGCTGCCACCTAATCACTGTAAATAATGAAGGTAAAGCCCTCTCTTTGCATTTTTCAGCCGCTCAGCCTTTTAACGCAATGTGAAAATGGGATAAAACGTAGCAGAATATATGGGACCTAAATTGAACGGGATGCCTATATAATGCTCGGGTTCAAATTGTAAACGAGTCGAGATACCTTAGCTACGAAAAGAAAAATGTTACGCCTATCTACAAAAATTTCAAAACAAAAAATATAGCTTGAACTTGTGATTCGAGTTGCAATTAAAATGTTCACCGGATAGAACATAAAACGGGTTTATCTTTCATAGCATTCCAGAAAATCTATGATATCACTTCTATAAGTTAAAATCTGAATGTACTATCACAGGTAAAGTAAACTTAAACTTAAAAGTTACCGCCAAGTCAATATACAATATACTACATGCGTTATTAAGTATATCTGTAGTCCGCTACCTAGAGCTATGTATATTTTAGGTAGGTATGTACAATCGGGAAGTTAACAAGTAAACAACAACTTTGTCATTGCACTGACGTACACAAATGGCGAAACTTATCCCCGTGAATGAATCCAATTAAACTGAAACCCGAGGCGAAATGAATGGCACTGCATGAATCACTAAATGAATTCAACCTTCAGATGACAAAGAAAGCCGCCGTTAGTCATGTACTTTATAAGAAATCGTTGCGGTTTTGCTGTCGTTTGATTTCGATTGTCAGCCTTTACTACCTGTTGCCTATATTAGTGAGGTAATTTGTCACTGAAAGTTGTATCCTGTTGTTTTATCAGGAACTATTTACACTTAAATTTTAGAGAATAATAATGCCATCCAGCGTGGTAATGCGGCCAGTATGCTGGGCACGCTGCCCTCTGGTAGTGGGCTGGAGCACTTAGCTTATCTTAAGGCTTTTCTAAAGATTTTCTAAGTGCCCCTTTTTTGTAGTAGTTAGAAGTACCTAGTATGTTTAGTTTTTCTTCCCTTGTTTTTATATTTTATTATTGTAAATTAGAGAAAAACATTTCTAAAACATTTAGCTACTTCAATCACTAGCCACGCCCGCACCCGCAATAAAATGACTAATTACAGCAATCACACAAAAAGACCCGTATAAATGCGTCTGTAATAGATTCCACTTTCTAGGTTCACAGACCTAGCCTAGACTTTCTCTGGCTAGATCTAGTGATGCGACCGCACGGCTCCACTGGACGAATACACTAGCTATAGAAATATGTATACAGGAGCTATGATACAAATTTGTTCATTTATTCGGCCAAACATGAAGTTAAACTGATTTACAGTTAAGATAATACGAGTATGTAATAACTTAAGATAATAATTCTAAGTATGAGTAAGTATGCTATGTAAACTTTTCGCTGGTGAATTCATGCCTATGAGACACAGGAATAGTATATCATAATTATGATATATCATCATAGCCCCTATACAGCTAAAGTGACAGTACCGAGATTTATTTAAGTTGACATATTGTATGATTACATACCTATTATTATGTTTGACATGTTTTTAATAACAAAAATTTTCATTATGTTATTAATAAAACTTGACATTGTAACTTCTAAAATTTTATTAAAACTAAATGTTATAAATTCAATTTGACGAGATATTGTAATTTGTGTAGCATATTCTATGATATTAGTACTTATACCTATGTTACAACTTTACATTATCAATAAAGATTCTTTATCTTTTTATTTTTATCTTTATGCATATATGCTTTAAAACTGGAAGTACCTTAAATTTACTTCATAATATAACTGTGTATTCCGGCTGCCTCGATTGAGAGCCAGTTTCAACCCAGTAAATGCTAACTCCACCTTAGGATAGTGTTTCCTTGTGCGGGTATCACTTCAGGTGACCTAATGGTCAAATTCCTGACAGTAAAGTGTAAAAAACATGTTTTTAAGTACAAGTAGATTAAAGACACCTAGAGCATTGTATTAATATATACTGCTACATTACTTATTGATCAAACTTCGCCTCAAGATAGCTGTGACGCCTTTTGATGTGATCACTGTTTGTCGGACAACATCTCCGACTTCTTCATGGTGGTGGATGATCGCCAAACATACAAAAAAATAGGTGGAGAGGTAAAATATTAATACCAATTGAATAATACCCACTTTATTCATGATTATGATGCTGAATAAAGCCATAAAACGGTTACAATACGCGCACGGAGATGACGGTAACTGAATCGCCGATAAAGCGATTTATTCTCTGTCATAGGATTTTGTCAAGGTATGGTGGAGCCATACAATCTGCGATATTAAACAGGATTAACTTTACGGCAACATTACGAGTATTTATTTGATTTGTTCAGTGTGATACATAATCAGTTCTTCAATGCAATAAATATGTGTGTGTATTTTAGGCAGCCATTGTTTTTCCAATTTCGAAAAAGTCTGACTTAAAATATTTTAAAAACAAACATTGTTGTTTCTTTTTTAACCCTGTAGGTATTTTCAGATAGTAAAGCAGATTTTCTTTATGAGTGCAAGAGAAAAAACATAAAAAAGCAACCGTCAGTGGCAGACATCGAAACTTGTGAGTGCAAGTCGTAAAATGAACCATTTTCAGAAATGTCAAACGAGTTTCACTGTCTAGGTTGCACTTTTTATTTTTGTTTCCCTGAGAGCTAATACATGTCTCATTATTTATGTGATATCTTGAAATCCATCCAAGTAAGTGTTATTATTATATTTAATCAGTGGTTGTGGTCATGTTACAATAAATTGTTTTGTCCAGTCTACTATAATTTCATTTGATATTCATACATCCCATAGGTTTTTTATACATATGATCATAAGCTCGCGTGTGTAGTGGCCCACAGTTATTTATAGTCGCTCAGAATTCCCAATTTGAGTCCAATGGCGTTGAAATTAAAAATGTCTCATTGGACACTTAATTTACAGCGTTCCTTATTGAATTCAATAAGTATTATGATCGCACATTTAAACTTTTGTTAAAGCGATTCATTATGGCAATAAAACTGTAAAAATATTGTGATTTACGATTTTAGCCCGTTACAGTAACATCTCTAAAAATATCTATGTACTTATTTGTAAAAAGTTAACATAAAACATAGTAAATAATTGATCAATAATTGCTTTTTTGCAAGTGTTTAAATGCATTTATCGTGTAAGATTGACAGGTGACGCCATATAATTAAAGTTTTAGAATTGATAACAATTTATGCATTTATATTTGGAATCGACCATTATAATCATGATGCTATAATTGCTAAAAACATCCTTAGACCCGTTTACTAAGGTAACAGTTTATTAAAATTAAGCAACTATTAACGCGGTCATGCCTTGGATGGGTAACCGATGATGAAATCAGCAACATTTGGGCGCTTTGACGCTTCAGATGACACCTTAAATTTAAGGTTCTAAGTTACTCTGGTACCTAAATTACCTGCAATTAGTGTAAGTTGTATACATGCAACAAAGAAAAAAAAAACTAAAATCTACATATTATTATATGTATAAATAAAACAAAGTTTCCAAAACAGATAAATCGTGCACTCTCCAATAAATCCGTACTAGTCAGACATCGAACTCGTAAGTTTTAGTTCAAGAGGCGAATTTCATGAATAAATTAATGGATACCATTTATTTATTCATACATTATGAAACTAGTCTGCAGAACTCGTCGTGCAGTTTATATTATACTATCAAAAGATGGATTTGGAGCGCTGGCCGCTGGAATCAATACAATTATACGCGAAAAGGCATCGAAAAGGACATCAAATTGATGTTAGAATATCTTAGGTTAGGTATTAGTAGCTTTGAGAATTTATAGCTCCGGATCAAAGAGGCTTACCTATAGAGTTTATTATGTTGATAGTTTGTTATTTAATAGACCTAAGCTATTTATTCTATGGAGATTTTGATATTACTAACTTGAATGATAAGTCAATAGAATTTATCCTATGCGTAATTAAACTTACTTAACAGTATATTAAAGTTGCTAATATTTTGTTTTTTGTTGATTTAGGTATTAATTAATAAACAACAGTAATTAGCTATTGATTAAATATAGACCGTTTTTAATTCATACGTAATTGGTAACCACCGGCTATTATTTTAAAGTAATGTTGCGTGTCCACATAATAACTTCATTCTAGTGTAATGTGATGTAGTTAAAATTTTAATCAATGTAGGTACTCTATTCAAAATGACTCCGAATTTTTTTAGCCAACAAATAATTTTGTGTTTATTAACGTAACAAATAAATATAGCTCACCTTAGGTCCCGTCCGGAAAATCAGCAAACCAACCTTCGATCAAACAACAGAAACAAAACACTGGCGAAAAATTAACACAATCAGAAAATGGCGCGCGCTAGGATGACAGCTTGTCAGAATTGGCGCGCGAATATGGCGGGAAAAGAGGATCGAGTAAAAAGTTTGGTGTTTAGAAAAGTTTAAATTTGATTTTGTAATGTCGCAGTGAGTGCATCGGTTAGTGCGGCGCTGTAATGAATGGCGTAGCGAGGTGCTCGCTCGCGCCGCGGGAAGTGTGTGGCGTATACGTAGCGGGAATAACCACCTTGGTACTTTGTAGGATTGAGAGCAGCGGGTGCAGCACTAGCTGCCAGAATTTTATAAGTACAATATGAAATTTATACACTTTTGAAAATAATGTTGAAGTTTTTATTAAGACATAGTTATTGATAGTGTGATGACGAATTATTGCAAGGGACATACCTACTAGCTAACTTTTAGTTGATAATGAGTCCGGATTTCAATTATGCGATACTTATTGTACGTGCATTGTACTTTCGTCGTGTTGCACTTTTATTCGCGTATTTTTGTCATTTACCTCATTGGGATGACTTACGACTAGCGATATTTAGCAAAGTATCATTATATTTGGTCGCAGTATGTAGTGTAGCGGTCCGTAGTAGATTCGCACCGAATCGACTTGGCATTTCGGCGGACAAAATACTTGCGAACGGCTCGCACCTGTGGAGAAGACTTTTTGTACTGTTGAAATAATATATTATGTTTGATAACAATACATACCTATTTTTAAGAAATACACGAAACAATTTATATTACGTATTTTTATAACTACCGCTTGTACTAAGAGCAGCATACAAAACTACGTTAAAATATCTCAAATAGTTTAGGTATTCTAATAAGTACCTCATATATCAATTTAATGATTTCAGCTTACGAATCGTGTGCATAGTTACTACAAGGTACTACCTTGTATGGTACTGTGTCTAGACCACGTTAGAAAACCAAAGAAAACATTATGAACAATTAAGTTCTACAGAATCAAGAATTGGCATCGACCTTTCAGGTGTAAACAAAAACATTCTAAGACGTCATTTCCCATTGGCTACTATAAATGTTTGATGCTGACATCAAAGACTCCAAATTCTTTAATTACCTACATCTATTGAATTCAGTAGCGCCTGTAGCTCAGCTAGCGGAGGCAATCGCATGCGTTTACCAATGTTAAGCAAAGGTCGACGCGGTCAGTCCTTCGATGGGTGACCGAAAAGTGGCATTCCATTTTGGGCACTTCCGTGGGTCGGATGACACGTTAAATTGTAGGTCCTGGCTGTTTGTCTAGTACGGCAGTCGTTAACTCATGTCAGAGGCCCTTAGGGCGGTTTAAAAAACTCGACACCAGATTTGGCCACTCTCATTCGATAAGAAGAAGAAGAATAACCTACATCTATTGAATCCAGTAAGTAGTTTCCAATCTAGCCGGGCTAGTGTATGCGTGTATAGGTAAGCTTCCCACGGCAGAGCACCAGCTCTGATGCAATTCTACCGTCTAATGTCAGAGGTGCAGCTTTTTTACACCGTTAGCCCGGCTCCGGCTGGCCCAGGGGAGAGGAGGTGGCGGGAAATAACATAACTACAGACAATCGTATAAACCAATATAACCCAGGGGTCTTCAAATCCAGAGTAAATAGGTTTCAATATGTTAACTAAACGGTTTTCACTCACGTGTAATTCGCGTATGTTGTTTACGCGTTTCGGATGTAAAGACACCCATCTTCTGAACGAAAACCGCTTAGTTAACATATTGATAAAATATCTCACGAAAGTTTTAATTTTAAATTGGTTTCTCCTAGGCAAACGAGCAACAACTTAGACTACAGTGGTGCTTAACATCAGGCAGGCTGTAGTCAAACCTAAGCCTGTTCCATGTTAATAATAACGTTGCTTTGTAGTTGCTGCATTAATCCGAAAATATAATTGTTGGTTAATGAAATATGCATTGTGTTTTATTCTGCATTTTCTCCAGTATAGAAAAAAATAAAAAAAAACTAGCCAATTGACTAAGGAAAAGATTCTAAATTCAACTGAAAGTTTTTTATAATGTTACTTGTAAGTACGGAAATTGCATTGCAGATTTACACGTTATGTTCTGTTACCTTGCGCCAGATGTCGCGAGTGAGCCTGACTAGAGATGGCAGCGATAAGGCCGCCATTGTGTGTGCAAAGGTCCCGCGGGTCGTGCGAGTGTTTCCCTCAGCCCTCACACAAACACTGAATTTGCATCCATACAGTACTTGCGAATATTTGTTAATTTGTGTTCTATTGATTCAATGAAGACCCCTCAACTATTTTTTTTTCAATTATCTTCAATGGACTCACACCGACCGGTTACAGCTTTATTATATGTATAGATTGGTGACGAAAATCGTGTTATCTAATACTTTTTATTAAATAAATGTATAAGGAAATCGTGGAAGGACCTGGGCGCCCACCACGATGTATCTGCCCAAGAAAAACTCCCCTAGCGGATTAATTCTGCGGGGGAGTCACGACCCTCAGTCAAAGAGAAATAAGGAAATAAAAAAAAAGGAGGAATACGACTCAAGAGAGAGATAAGGAAATCGTTTCCATATAATCTTTTGAAACTATATTCGGTATTTTTAACTTAAACTTTTATTGAAAATGAGCGGAAATTATCACGACAAGCAGGATTCGAACCTGCGTATTTCTGATCACCGTCCAGTACGCTTATAAAGCTCTATTTATTATTCTTATTTTATCTCTCCTTACTTCCATTCTATTACAATATCTAGTTACGGCCAGGTCAAAGCAATCATGACCTCTTAGGTTCCAATCATACAAAACTATACTCCGGTACCTTGTGTTCATTTTATTTTAAATGAGTAACTACAATAAAATAACTTAATTTATTAATTACATAACAAACCTATACCTTCTCTTATCATGTATGTATTCATCTAAAACCCAGTATAAATGGCAGACTAAAAGTCCCACTCGTTATTATTTTCAAACGAGTTGACAAACTCATTATTCTGCTGGACATCATCCGTCGACTCGTAATTAGTCAAATCAAATTTATCTGCCAAGAACGTATCGGCTGCATACGTTGTAGCTTTTTCAGTAGAAAAAAAGGCTTCTATTTTAGTCGTTGTTGGTTTGTCAGTAGGCTCTTGTAATGTGCTAGTTTGTGAAGTAGGTTCTACATCTATGATTACTTCTTCGGAGCTTTTTGATTCTGAGGATTCCTTGACTGATTTGTTTGGTCTGGGCTCGGGCTTGCAGTAGCCGTCGTCCCAGAAATGCCAGCCGTGAGGACATACTAATACCTGGAAAGTAATATAAAACACCTTTTATTCATACTGCCATAAGTGTTGTTTTTCTGAAATATTTTTACGCATCACTTAGTAGCACAATTATTTTGTTTTGACATAGATATTGAATGTAGTGTAATAATGTCACATTTTATGTTGGAGGGTTTGCTTTGGCTTCTTTTGCGATTTAATTTAAATTATTACCTGCGGGTGGATCACTTTATTTTTCTTCACACAGACGTAGTAATAATTGTCGCTTGTCGGCAATACACCGAACTCGCCGACCTTCGTACAATCAGGAATTACTTTTTCCTTACACTGCCCGTTTTCCAAATTTACCTGAAAAAATCACAGAATTTCGTATATTTTTTGAAAGCGAAATTCGGCTTTGAGCGTTTTTGCATGTTCTTGATTGGACACCCTTTGTGAAGCACAATATTTTCCGCTTCGAAAAAATTGGTATCAAAGGTTTTCTGTTATTAAAAGTGGAATGTATTGGGCGGCCTGGCCCCGAGCCCGGACCAATCAGTTTATGTAACCGGCTACCTTTCACAATATTTTTTCATGTCAGTATATCCCGACGCTCCGTTTGATTTCGGGGAAAATGTGAGCACACCTGAGTTACCTGAAAGTTTTGGAATTCAACGAGACTATGTAAATCGTAAATATGAAACTGACATTGTGTTACTAATTCACCGTGGTTAACTAAAATAAGTCACCTATTCAGCGAATGATTCCATCGAACTACACAAAAGCGGTTTTCTCGGGCTCGCTTTGAACTTGTCTTTTTCTTACATTTTGTTACGTGTAACAGAACATTTGACCATATACAGCCTGCCCGATGGCATGCAGCGCGGCGGTCTAAGATGTATGCTAAAAATAATTTTCTGGATTTGAATTCATTAATGTAAGTATGTTGTTTTCTGAATTCACTTGTGAGGCAATAGTACAGTCTAAGACGTAATCACACAACAAAATTTCCTACAATAAGAGACAGAATGTTGAGTTATAAGACTGTGTCATCAAAACCGTAAACTTATAGATATATAGAGCACTAGTGGGTGCTCGCGGCTTCGCTCGCATTAAGAAGTAAAACTTGCATCCCCTATTTCACCCCCCTAAAAGTAGCATTTCCAAAAATCCTTTCTGAGCGGATGCCTACATCTTAAAATCTACCTTCATTCCAAATTTCAGCCCAATCCGTCCAGTGGTTTGGGCTGTGTGTTGATAGATCACTATATCAGTCAGTCAATCACCTTTGAGTTTAATATATATATATAGATGTAGTTACCTCGCACTGCGCAGTCTGCGGGTTGTACCCGTAGTGTCTCGGGCAGAGCGCGGGCCGGTGGTCCGCCGGACGACCGTCGGGCAGACCGTCCGGCGGCGAGCATAGGTGGAACTTGCGGCAGTCGTGTGCGTCCGGGAATATACCCACCTGGAAGGATGAAGAAGGAGTTTTATTAACAGATAGTTGAAGTATAAATCTGTAATGAGAATTAGGTATTACTATCATTTAAATAGGAGATAATCCTAGTATTAGAATATTATTTTGGAATAATCCTGTTTAGGTTTAGTTAAACCAACTTTACTCACTACCCATACAAGGCGTTGAGTTTTCAAACAACGTTATGCGCTGAAAACTGTATCTGTCGTACTATGACTAGAAGCCGATGCCTACAATTTAACGTCTCATCTGCGGAGGCTTCCAAATGGAATCAATCAATAATTCTTTATTTTTTTAATGTCACCTTTTAATCATTCATCTGAGAACTGAATTCGTCGATTGGTAACCGCATGTGAATACCAGGACGTTAGAGAATGGAGTGGCTAAACGACATTAAAAAGTAGACAAAACTGAGCTATCCGAATCTAAAACCAGATAAAAAAAAAATTAAATAAATCTTGTGTACCATTATAAATAAATAAATAAATAAAAGAAGCAGCATGGGACCGCAGAAAATTTTGCCAATTGACCTCACAAACTTCAATATGAAGATGGCACCCGATGATGATGATGTGAACACCTCTAATAGCTAAACTACATGTCCTATCTACGTATTAGTGATATATTATCTTAAACGCCGTATTACCTGTTCTAGTAACGAAGGCACTAAGCCCTCAATTCCCCATAGCCAGCAATAGCAACAATGGCACGATGGGATCTCAGTAAGTAGGCCAGTCAGCAGGAAGGGTTTGCTGGGAGTATTAACACAACGGTTTTATTGGATCTCGTTACGCCTTGACCTTTACTAGATATTTGTTACGATTACACAGACATAGATTGTAAATTTTATAGAAAAACTGAATATTATGTAGAAAAAGAGCAATTTATAGATTAAATCAACAATGTAACATTTTCTCTGGATGTTTAGTTTTTCTTGTTAGTTTCTCGATTTTCTCTTTTCTCGTGGTTAGCAATGTAATAAAGTATCCTATAGTAATTAGGTACCGATGTACATACACCTAATTCAATTAACTATTGTTATATTGAATATATATGGAGCCATCTTCAATCATATAAATTTATTCAAGTTGCAGCATTACCATTGCCCAGCATGTATAAGGAAAGGAGATATTTTTAGGAGTATCATTATGAAGAAAACTGATACAATGAAAACGAAAAGAACTCTGGTGTCGACAGTTTGCTAATCAACCTTAGACCATCAGGCAAGCCTAAAGATAATCTAACAAGACCATACTAAACTGGACTATCTGTAGGCTTTTCTAATGACATTCTAAGCACCCATTTTCTTGTTGTTCAAGTAGTATGTTTAGTTTTCTTTCCTTGTTTTTATGTAATATTGTAAATAAATAAAAAATCTAACAAGAGTAATCAGTGTCAATCTCGTAGATACGATCTGGCCCATAGATATTGCGTCTTTGTTACGGTATCATCGAGTGGCTCCATCTAGTAATAGGTATTGTTTCTTGTGATGAGATGTTATCTCTACTCGCTCGATGGGGGTTTTGACCCGTGATACTTTGCGATCGACTTCGTAGATCGGGCCTTAATTGGTTTATGGGGCTATGAAGCCTTCATGACAATGTTTGTACAGGAATGAGTAAAGTTTTGTAACTGTGAGTTGGGCTCTGATCAAAACTAGTTCAATGAAAGTTATACAATCTGTAGCATAGAAAAAATGATTCTTAAAGGATACCTTGCTATTAACACGAATAAACAGTTTGGAAGTTTGATATAATTACGAAAATAATAAATTTCTGACCATTTTTTGTCTGAAGTTCGTAAGAAGAAGCATTTTCTTGCTTGTCTCATAATGTATTTTGCATTTAATTACACATATGAATGAATGAAAAAAAATATGATAAATTATAAAAAATATTAATTTTGAAACAAGAAATGAAGGAATAGGTACCAATATCATTGTGAAACTGGTAAGATTCTGTATGTCTAAGATTTTGATTGTGTGTTAGATAATTGTCCAGATTACCTGTTCACAATAATGCTGGTATCCACTGGCAGCATCGCACTCCGGCACAGCATGTGCTGAGCATCCTCCTTCGTGGGCGTTGCAGGTCTGGTTACCCGTACACTCCTCCAGAGGGAGCTGGAAATGAACCGAGGGCATTATTTATTATTAGCTGGTTATTACGCACATGATATAGGTTTATCCTACTGAGAAAAAAAACGTAGTTTTTACTCGCTTTTTAACTGAATGATCACTTAACATTTTTTTAAGTTTACTTTTATGCGAATTATATGATAATTAGCTATCCGCGGCTATGTTCACGTTGTATCGGTGCAGAAAGCATCCTACTTGCAGCTGAATTTGGGCTTGACGATAGTGTAACTAGACGTACAGTTGACATTTTCGTAGATAGGCCTTCTAGAAACCGAGTGTATGTCTGTTACAGGGTCCTATGCTATCATCATACCTAAAACCACGAGGACCTTTATTGCGGTGTATAAGTGGAACAAAAAGACCAACCAACAATTTCACTGTGTCCATTAAAGTTCATGATCCCTTATAAAATTTCAGTTCTCTCACCCTGAGCCAGCCGACGGGCAGCCTGACGCAGGTGACCGCCACCCTGCAGTCCTGGCAGGCCATGCCGGGCCTGGTGCAGATACCCTCCACGTCCAGCACGCCAGCCCCCAGGGACCTCCCCAGGGGCACGCTGCCCATCCTGTCTCCATTCACCACGCCGCGGAGGTCGAACGACGTCGTCTGCTGTAACGAGAGATACAACTTTGGAGAACATGGTTGAAGAATAAACAGTAGCTTGTTTGGCTTCGAGTAAAACATATTTTCACTATGCTTGTTTTTCTATTAAAGATCGATAATGATCCGTTTGACAATCGTGCAATGTTTTAAGGTCAATAAATTTGACTTGTATCACTGAATCTCCGTAAACATGTACCTTCCCTCTTTGATTTATTTACTTGACAAGTGAATAATCTAAGCCTTTCCTAGCATACTTAATGCAACTCGATGTTGGGGAAATACCACCAATGTTCGAACCAAAGTCACAGACTACCTACATGCCAAAGATGAAATCCATAATAACTACCCTCTTTCAAGGAATAACTGACTAATAAATCTGTAGGAAATGTTTTGGAAATATATTATAGTTATTTTGCTGTACTTACAGAATGCGTGAACCCAATAAGGGAAATAAATATAAGTTTCCACCACATTGTCATAACACTAGTCTGCTTCAAACCAAATAAACTGTATCACTAGTTCGTTTGTAAAAACATCGTAATTCGGCGATTGCACTTTAACCTCGCTATCGGTTAGTTTTCGATAGTACATTGTGAATAAAAAGTGGATTTGTTTATATTTTAAAGTCAACGCACACGTAGCTACATAAATGATGTATGTACAAATTAACGCAAGTAAGTATCTAAGTGTCTACATAACCTAAAATCTATGCATAGGTACTGTGTTAGACTGTTCGTGCTCTTTGTTATCTAAAATTTTAGATTATTGATTTTTTTTCTTATACTTTTTATCTTGCTTTCCAACAGTCCAAACGTAATATAGGAAGTATCAACACATCAGCGGTGCAAGTGCGGAAGTTTTATCCTATCGACGTTGATTAGACTAATTCGATACCTTCATCTATATTTAGTCAACAATCGCAAGTGCCGAAGTATGTTTAGAGGTAGATAATGTGATCGATAAGCCTCGGGTAAACTTTAGAACAGCTAATAAAAAATGATCGTATGGTTCCAGGCTTCGGTCGTGGTCCACCTGCTTAGTTCACCTAGGTGGACTACGGGCACTTTTTCTTGCCGGTGGTTCACCTTAGTTCACCTAGGTGGACTACGGGCACTTTTTCTTGCCGGTGGTTCACCTTAGTTCACCTAGGTGGACCACGGGCACTATTTCATGCCGGTGGTTCACCTCGCTTGTTTACTACCGTTCACCTCCTGAGACCACCTGGGTGAACCGTAGAAAGAACTTTTTAATTTAAATTAAAAAGTCAAAATGATTTGATAAGTCAATGTCAAAAACACGAAATAGCTTATATCAATGTCAAATATTTTTTCCACTACACTGGCAAAATTGCGGCAATACCGCAGAAGCCATTTAGATAGTTGGAAGTTGAACAAAATCACTCAAATTCTTCTCTTATAATTCTTCCACGATCTTTAGACAGAGTTTATCAGTATAAAATGATGAAAAATATTGAAAAAGAGCGGAATAAAATATTACAAGAGAAAATCCAAATCCTCTAGAGCCAACGCAATCACAAAATCCATTATTTATTAAATCAGTAAACAGTAAGAATGTTTATTATCTAAGAAAACCAAACATTCGTAGTTATCGAGGCCTATCGTCGTCAATTTGAAACCTGATAAATTTTACCGAACTAAACAACTTCAAATGTCAGTGTATCGATTTCATTCGGTCTTTGATGATAAATTTATCATAGTTACCGAACCATAGACAAGGTGTAGATAAGAAAAGACAGCGTCGATAATATTCGACAAAATCGAGTATTATCGAATTTAACGACACGGTAAAACTTCCGCACTTACACTGCCAGTACAGATAATTGTTATTCCATCGTAATAGACACACCCTGTAATTAGGTTGTAATATGTAGTTATTTGATGACATTATTTTAGCCCGGATTATTTATGAACCCGGAATAAATAGGTCACAAAACTGCAACCAAGACAAAACTAGTATGTATAAACCGTAAAACCGTAACCGTTCTTGGCCCTGACACAAAACGGGTCTCCTGATAAAAACATCATAGCAAGACTCTCTCAAGCGAGTTGCTAGTTGTTGGTAACTTAGCTGCTTAGACTTGGAAACATTTCAAGTTCCAAGGGACTCAACTACTTATTATTTCTTAGTATACAATAATATACTCTGCACTGTACCCCGGGCTTTGTTTCAAACTATAATACCTAACTGAGAATATTTTGTGCTTGTGTATCATACCGTTATGTACAAGGGAAAGTGAGTTTAATAGTTTGTTGATGTTTAATCCTTCTTGACGTCGCAGTGGAGTAGAATTGGTTCACAAGTTCTTGAAAGTGTTGAAGCTAGATTTCATCTTGATATAACGCTGATGAAACCTTGAGCATTCACTAGATAACTACACACACATTTAAAGATATAATGGTAAAACATCAGCTTCAACATAGATAGGTTCAGATAGCACGAAAGTCCATTTTAGCGCCTGAAGGTTTGTTACATTATATCGTAGTATTTGTAGCACTTTCGTTATTATATCGTAGTATTTGTAGGCTTTTTTTCAGCAGTAACCTTTGTTTACTTTCGTCAGTTTGAAAGCTGCTGTGTTCATATTAAATTAATAACATGGAATGGGAACATAAAACATAAAGTAGAATAAACGACGCGCTTCATACAGGCATTTGAACACATATAAACCAACTTTTGCACGAGCAACAAGCCTCAATTTGGACTGTACTAGAATGGATTGGACGCTCAAACTAGGCTGCTGGATCACACGATTAAGCTTCATTATATTTACCAGCAACTCTGTATAAACAATTGTTACTTGCCCTTGGAGCTAACGAAGCATGGAGGATCTTGTTTGATTTGAGATACGCCCTGTAGCCACGATTGATGATCTCTCGCCGTCACTTATTTTATGTTTGATCGAGTAGAGTGGCAGATGATGCGCGGTGATACTAGTATCAATATCTATGAGGCGTTTTCTTATTCGTCTGTGGTCTACAACTTGTCATTTTATTTAATTTTTATTAAGTTTAATATTGATATGATAGGCTTTTATTATTTCACATATTAATTAAAATCTTGAGGTTTTCAAATGCGTGGTAAATAGGCTATTTTAAAGTATGCGTTCTACTTAATAGGATACGTAGGATTACAATGTATGTAAATACTTTCATGCTTAACTATATGCAGTTAGGAGTTAAACGTGCAAAAACTTTTAAAATTTCTAGACTGTTTCTGCAATGCCAATTTAAAAGTACCTACACTAGTTAAATAATCACTTTTCGTTTTTATGTCCGAAGAAAATTTCTTTATCAAGGAAAACCAATTACTTTTATTACACCTGCAAGAGCACCAAAATAACTTAAACACAAGCAAATTTATTCAAACTGGCTGTAGGTAATAGATTTAAGGAGAACACGGAAATAGGTCGGTCACCGTCACGCCATAAATATGGGTAACGCTACTTGTCACATAAATTACTGTTATTATAACAAAGTAGGCAGGATAGATGGAAATGGCTTTTTGGGATTGAATTGATAGAATTTTGTAAAGGTTAAGTTTTTGGGGTGAATTGTATTGTTGTAAATTTATAGTTTCATTTTATTAAGTGCCTAATATTAACATTATTATCAACAAAATATAATGCTTATATTTTATACGTTCTGCATCAAGAAGCATTTAGAGAAGTAATTGTAAAGACTTGGATTTTCGTTAGGTTAGGTTAGTCGAGTCAAATTAATTTTTGTAGCAGTTTGAAGGTAGAATGTTAGTTAAGTATTATACTTTCAAAAAAACAGTAAAAAATATCTGCAGTTCTAATAGTAAAATCCTGAATAAAACCGACCTACAAATAAATAATGTTATATTGTATAGTAGGCATGAATGAGTAACGCGCAATTTCGCACATTTCGACTGATAAGGTTGTACGCATTGCAGTGTCGTATACAGGATTACTGAAAACTAACGTATAACAAACATTTATTTATCAGGATAACGCAGATTCGAATCCTGCCGACCGTGACTAATTTCGCTCATTTCCAATTATGTTTACTATGAACAACCTAAGTGAGGGTAGAGTACTGACTGATGTTTTAGTAGTACAATTAGTGAAAAGTAGTTTTAAAAAATACGATATGTTATACTCTCTTTTCGAAAGGATTGTTTTTTTTTTATACCGGCAAATAAACCCAGGCAGTAAGTCAATAATAAAGCTAGTCTTATATATATAGGTAGTTTGGATTATTTTTTGATAACTCAACAAACTAATTAAAATTTAATATTTTGATTCGTAATCCATCCAAGGACTCACCGTGAAAGCAGTTACGAGTACGTAACTTTAGCAATCTTCTAAATATATAAAACTAAAAGGTGACTGACTGACATAGTGATCATTCAATAACCACTGCAAAGAATCGGGCTGAAATTAGTCATGCAGGTAGATGTTATGATAGGTACTGCATCCGCTTAAAAAAGGATTTTTGGAAATGCCTCTTTGAAAGGGGTAAAATAGGGGATGCAAGTATTACTTTTTAATTCGTGCAAAACCGCGAGCACCCTCTAGTCACGAATAAAATTACAGCCGTCTCATACACGGGTGCTTCACTTGCATGTAACCCTGTAAACACATGTGATATAATGTCCCACTGTGTAATATCATTCTTATTCGTGTTGTTGTTCCACAATATAAGTAGACTATTTACAAGAAACATACCCTTCCTAATCATTATCATACATTTTTTTATAACTGTGTTAGTGTTGTTGCCACTATGCTTTTCAAACAAACTAGTCCCATCTCACAGTTTAATCCACGTTAATCCGCAATAAAAGCAGTCTATATGACTTAACTCAGAGACTAAGCTATCTTCATACCAAACTTTATTAAAATCGGTTCTGCCGTTTGAGCGTGCAGAAGTTACAAACATACATACGCACACACCTTCGTCTCCATAATAAGTTGCCATTTACTTACTAATATGGATGAAAGTGTTTTTGATTTTAAAATTCATATTGGTATTTTTTTCTTTTTATCTTCACACCCATATATAAAACAAATAGCCATCTCCTCAATGTAAATACATACTTTCCGAGATAAACCCCATACCCCATGGCATTCCAGCACCCCCATCGTCTTTCCCATAAGATTGCCGTCGAGCTCGATGCCACTTATCGCAGGCTCTCGTGAGATCAACATGATTAATTCTCTGCTATGGGGTTTTGGCAGAGCGAGTAAAGTGAAAACAAATAAAAATGAGTTAAAAAAATATATGATAATTAGTTGCATTAGTAGAAATAAATAAATATTCCGGGAGATTGCACACATCTTCATGCATCACAATTTTTACTTGACGACGAACGTAATATATGTTTATAATTTAAATTATGTTTCACGCGTAAGTGATAAATGTACCTATCTTTGTGTGAAATAAAGTTCCTTAAACCTATAAATGGTTTTTATTCTTATACTGAGAAGAAGAAAAAGTTCATAGTAGGCATTTTTATGCCATTTTACAGGACAAGGATTCCCGATTAGTTTAACCATTTCAGGAAAGGATGGGTGTGTTTCATGACCACCGAGCCGCCATGTAGTTTGATATACGACCAGAGCAGAGCCCTGCTTCCGGCGGCACGCGTCATGTTTGCAACTATATCGTTTGTTTATGGAAATACAGGTTACAGGTTATACGTGGTATAACAATGAAGAATGGCAAATTTTATCGCAATAAATATTTTATGGAGAAAATTTTTGGCGGTTATTTTTTTTTAATTTAGAGCTCGCTTTTAAATTTAAGCAAAGTTTTTAAAGTAAAAATAGGTAGGTACACTTTTGATCACAGTAAAGTCTTAAAAAGAGATATGTTTTCTGTGAATGCTTGCGAGCAAAACATAAATAGTAGTCACTTTTTTCTACTTAAAATTTGATGTCACATAAAAACAAGTTTTGTTATTATTTTTCAATGTCGTTAACTTTTAATAAAACACACAGTAAAAATACCATTTGAATTTGCTTTGAAAAGAAAGAAAAAACTGCTCATTATTTTAATCCTGAACTATACTCAGAGCACAAAAACGAAATCCGAAGCGTCCAAAATATCCGCGACATTTTTCCGTTGCCGCCAAAAATGCAAATGTCCGTCAATAGATTACGTCGGGGGCGCCACCGGCGAGGCGAGTATGAAAATTCCTCGCGATCCGACCACAAATTGTACGATACTGGTCGACAGACACTAGGAATCAGAACTTGTTCAGATGTTCTGGAATCACTTGGGAAGTAAGGGATGCCGTGATAGTAGGTACAGGTTGTTATGTTACTAAAATTAGACTAATGTACTATTATATCAGTCCTTAAGATTGTTACAAATGTTTTGTTAGGTACTTACAATAATACGCGATGAAAAAGCAGACATTCAGACAGGACCTGCTAAGTCCCCTAAAAACAAGCAACCAATCGAATAACACTAGCCTTACATCACACCCTATATCATAGATATTTAGTTTGGGGCTAGATGGCGCTGTGTGATATGTCCTGAAGTATTTATTTATTTTATTTATTTATATAACAATAAAACCTTATGTGTGCAAAGCTTTATTTTTATGATGAGGACAGTGTACACTTAACACGAAATAAACTTCAGTCATTTGACTGAAGTTTGTGATAGGTATGACGCAGAACGGCTTGAACTGCAGGAACATATACAACGTATTATTTAAGAATCGTTTTTTATTATAATGTCAACTGCTTTTGTCATTTTGTTGCATTGTCAACTCTATATTGATAAGAAACAGTGTTGTAAAGTCCCCGCTACAAAATGTATGAAAATGTGTCTCTTCCAAAATTCCAAGTAGGTACTATTGAAGCCGCCCTTAAATGGTTTGTGTAAGTTACCTGTAACTCTGTACATGCATACACACATGTAACTATGTGTATAACTGTACTGCAGTATAGAACCGCAGCCTGTGGGTAGAGTTTGGCACCGCGACGACAGCGCCCCCTGGCCGCTGCCAAAACTGATTTGGTTTTACAAAATGTTAGCCGTTTGTGAAATCAAAACAGTTGCGACTCACCGAATATATTTAGCATAGATTACAACGTTTTTGGATATTCTCATGGAAATTTTGGTAAGTTTTAGCACCTGGTCTTTGTAGTTTGGGAAAATAGGGTTGTAAAATGCTAAAATGTATCGGAAAAACTGTATTACTGACCGGTTTAAGAAGTAACTATATATTTTTTTTTATTGGCGTACATTTTTCGTAGTTGATTTGGTCGTTATTTAGACAGTAAAGAGATTACCTTCAGATGCAATAAAAATTGACACTGATAAGTTGATATAAAATACACCCAGTTTTTTTACTTCATATTATTACAGTCCATATATCATCTTTGATAATATTTATACTTCCATACAAAACAATACTTTTTACAATATGATTGAGTGTGTATTGTATCTTTCAATTAATTTAATAATATAAATAAGATATATGTATATTGTACACCGCCAGTTTACAATTGTAAGTTATGTCCATCCAAAAGGTTGCCTGGAAGAAATCGCCTAAGGCGATAAGGCCGCCCAATGTGCAACATTTTAATTTAAGTATGTTTATTTCTGTTTTGTAATTTTTGTGTTTTTATGGTGTACATTAAAGTTATATTCTATTCTATTCTATTCTATTCAACTTTTTTCATACAAAAAAGCTCACATATAAATCAGTATTTCAGTCCAAAACTATTCAAATTACGTCCGTACCGTACAGCGGAGTATGCGGCAATAATTCAGCGCAGACCGCGGCATGGCATCTGTGCTACTGCTGCTATTATGTATTCTGTGGCTCTATTGTCATACCGAATACTAACATTACGTATGTATAGCTTATATGTATGTCGTATGTGGAAATACCTAGCTGGGAATATTTGTGTACGCAGATATGTCACGGTTATATTGTAAATGAATTTTTGTATGTTACTAGGATTATTTTATATATTCAAAGGGCCATCCTTTACTTCAGTAAGGGATGTCATCAGTTAGTATAAAAATAGAATACCTAAATATAGTCTAGAATGGAATTAGATTAGACTCATGATTAAAACGACGCTTGTAGTTTACTCCACATTATAACAAGCAACATCTCCAATTATTCTATTATTTTCAATAGTGATTCATAATATATATGTACATAATAATATGTTATATTATAACATTACGGTGTCAATCAAGGTTCCTTAGATCATTTTTTTAAAGGGAACAATAAACGTTTTGGCCCACAGGTTAGTCTGTCAATATAATTTAGGTGTGATTGCAAATTGAATTTTATTTATGAAAACTCAGCAATTATTTCCCAATTCTTCAATACTGTTTTAAAGGGTGTTGTTCTGAATATCGACACCACTTCAATATCAAGCGTTCATACATCACCGACCGCTCCAACAAAACACTCATTTTTATAAACCTTTCCCCAAGAATCTTGACTTGACCTTTATTGAACAGGAATGAATCTAGGGATTGATATATCATTATTAGAATAGACACAAAAAATATCAAGGGACAAGGCTACGTATATAAAATACATAATATACGTTGCTAGACTAAATAGGTTTTTTTCTGAGTATCTTTAAATTCATCGTTATTTATGAACGTACACTAAAATAGTGAAAAAAGGCTGAGCAAATGTATACTTAAAATATGGACGAAAAACTGAAACTATAAATAATTGTAAAGTTAGCAAACGTAAGTTAAAGTTAAGTAAACCCAAACAGTCACTTAACTTAATTCTGATGGCAGCGTTACTACTTTTAGAGGTACCGTATACATATTTCCTTTTATTTGTATTGTAATTTATCACTTTTTTATAATTTGCAATCTGAGTCCCGGCCATGTTCATAACCCGGACCATTATTCAAGAGAAAGTCTTTGTTGGGCCAGAAAACACTCCATCTATAGACGTGTAATAATTCATAGAAAGCCCGACCTAACCCTTTCAGCAGGGCTATGGGGAGACTGCTTTACAAGTTACGACATTTTGGCGGTCTTTTTGTAAAATTATTTTATTATAGGTATGGTACGCATTTTTGTTTTTTTATGAGATGTAATTAAAGGCGATCCACGATTAATTCACTAAATAAGATAGATACTTAAACAAACTGTTTAACATGGTCCATATTTACTAACAAGCCATTTCTTCCATTCCAAAAAAGGTTAATTAAATAAATTAAACTTCTTTATTTAAATATTTTTGCACACCCAATTAACGGATATTTACTGTAACACTCAACCCAAATGATTTTTGAAAACTTAGTTTAGTCAATCGGACTAGTCCAAACTTAGATCTCCTAATTAATTTGTTAAGCCAGATCCTAGTTTGCAAAGCTCTTGATTAATATTCCTACTATCCAGTTCCTAACTCACCTGAAGCTCCTAAGTTACACTAGAGTTCCCAAAGTTTTCTTTGACATGCCTTATCACCTTAAAGCTTTAAAGCTCTGGTAGGTATCGTGTCGTTCCCTGAAAGCTGCGAGTTTGCGCTCGACCCGCGTCTTAGTTACCGAACTCAAAACTGAAATTACTGTAACATTAGAGTTTTGAACATATTCTATATTTACCAAACAGGGTTTGTTTCAATGATAATTATACCAATGGATGGCCAATAAAAATCGTTATAAAACGTGCAAACCTGTTTACGATTGCAGAACGAAAAGAACTGCTTTGTCAATGGATGATTTCACGGATGACATGATATGACACAAGTACTTAATTCATACATACTAATCAATTAAGGTGGAGCCTTATAAAACTTTCGGTCCTCTCTCTATTCTAAGTGTAGAACAAGACGGACAATATATCACATCAATGGTTCGCGGGAGGTGTAAAGCTGTAACTCCATCAAGTTATTATCACCGGTTTGTATTAAGCAAACTATACCCAAGTTGTGTGTTAGTCGAGGTGGCCAGAATAGTATTACAGACTAATCAAGTTAGGGTCGTTACTAGAAAATATTGTATGAATTTCACTCGAGCTTGCGACGCCTAGGGCAGAATATAATGACTAGGGCTTAAATCACTAGGAGTTCTTTTTTGCTGGAATTTTATTTACAATAACCTTATGTCACCTAATAATGTTTATTTTTTCATTATTTTAAAGTATATTCTGGTGTATATGAATAAATTGAATCTTCAATATTATTTCGACAATCTTGTTCTGTAATAACTATAACTTCCAAAACATTAAACCTTAATAAAACAAATATATCACAATTATTATTTACTGTTGCATTTTTCAATCTATCTCATCCAACTCGAAACGGTTTTTTTTCGTTTACTAAACAAACTGATCTATATAAATTCTTAAATTAGTATAAAAAAATGTAAAACATGTTTTTAAACTCTCATTTACCAATCTAAAAAGAAAATAAAACCTCTCAGCAGCAGCAGCGTGGGTCTCGATCCGAGCTTAATGAAATAAATGGAGAGCACCTATCATGCAATTAAGGATACTTTAATAAAATAAACGCCTCTATCGCGCCCTAAAACTCCAGGTGCTTTGACGAAGTCTTTTTAAGCATTTAATATTGGAAATAGAATATGTTCAGTGAATTTTATTATCACGGGCGATATGGAAAATGTATTTCCTTTTAATATTAGATACGGTTCGAAGCAAAATTGGTAAGTATTCTCTATCGAACGTGCAATCGTATTTTCAAATTTAGTTTTGCAATAAAGCTTGAAGTTATGGCGCTATTTGTTCGAAAATTTACTAAAATATTGTCATTCATATGAAATGGTGCTGCAGGTGAGTTGATTTGTGCATAATCTACTTACTTATTATTACCTACTATAGGTATAATATTTAGTGTGGGTTGGCTTATAAAATTAAGCATAAATAATACAAAATGCAATCAAGTTATACATTTGATATGTATATGCTACTTATTAAGTACAATGTTTTAAAATTAGACAGACGTGAATGAATTACATAAAAAGTAAAATTTCAATATAAAACGGCCATTTTGTTTATGTCATCTCCAGAGCTTTGTATAAGAAAATTAGAATGTTCCAAAAGATATAACTTCAGTAATTAAATATCAATATATTTACACACACAATCACACAAAGGACATACATACATGATAAACATAGAACATACATTTCGAAATACAATTATCCGCTAGGATTAAAGCTTATTCCAACAGTAATACAATACACAATAATTCGTACTAATGTGCGAGCAATGTGACCAACGCCGGCCAACGTTGGACAATTACAGCCGTCATCAAGAAGACATCTGTGGCCCAGTTATGTCCATCGACCAACATCACGTGGCTGATATTATGGGCCAGAAAGGTGGCTACAGCGGGCCCTGGGTTTAATGATACTTTTAGTAGAGTTTATTTAAATTTATTAGATTTTCATGGAAAACACCGAACGCTTTCTACGATGTTTCTGTCTAATAAAATACCCCCGATGCGATACAATTCCTTGCGGCAGATGACTAACCTCAGTAATTAAGAATACGAAGAGGAGGGAGGACATTAAAGTAGAGTTCGTATGAATGGAACAAGTATCGTGTTTGGCTAAATTTATCATGGAAATAGATTCTTTCAAGATTCTTCTAGACCAGAGTGATCAATCGAATCGTCTTATATCAAACCACTTGAAGTTAAGGATAAGCTGGTCGTTTCTATGTATAATAAGTATGTATTTACAAAAGAAAAGTATATATGTATTATATCCGTTATGTAGTACCCATGATACAAGCGTAAGCTTAGTATGGGGCTATATGGCGCTGGGTGATATGTCCTGAAATTTTTTTTTTTATTTTTTTTTATTTTAGCTATGAAGACCATTCAGCAAAATTGACGATATTTTTAACAAAGATATTTTTACTGTTGTCCAACCATGATGATTTTAAGATATGGTAGTTTTTAAGTTATAATATCTAGGTATTAGTATCCCCCAGGTCAGTAATGGGGTAGGTGGTTAAACGTTACGACTTCGATTGCCATCTCCTGATGATTCGCTATAATTTTGGCACGCAAATTATAAATACTAAAGTAAGTTATATGTAAGTGCCCCTATTTGTAGTAGTTAGAAGTAGTATGTTTAGTTTTTCTTCCCTTGTTTTTATATTTTATTATTGTAAATAAAATTTACTCATATTTTCTTTCGTTATATGTATGATATGCCGTTTTAAAGGCTTTCAAGCCGGTTAAACCATACCGATAAGCTAGTCATTTGTTAATATTTTGACGGTATGTTCTGGCTGTCTCGTATGAGAGCTCGTTTCATACCAGTACAGACATGCTCCAACTTGGGCCACATCATTTGTGCCTGTGTAATTTCAAATAACATATGTAAAAACAAGGTAATCGATGAATATTGATTCAAACTTACATTAAATGTAATTGAATTGTCAGTATGTCTGTGTTTTACCTACAAAATGCTCGTAAAATACCTAGGTACTAATGAAATTGTGCAATAATATATAGCGGAATGAATGAATTTATGCATGAGATGGAATATTCAGTTGTTTGTTTTATTTTGCAAGATATTACACTTACTGAGGTTATTGAAGCTATTTATTTAAGAAGAACTGATTTGAGTGTAGGGTAGAAAGTGGTTTTAAAAAATACTCATTTAAAAAGTTTTCAATTCGGTTTTTAACATGTACGACATTTACGTAAAAAGTTATCATCCGAAAACTAATACGCTAATTTACGCGAAATATGCATAAATTGTCATAATTCGATCAATAACAATGATATCGTCTAGTCATAAACGTTTTATATACATATTATTATGTTTGTGCCTTACAATTTTGACTTGTTTGGTGCTACCACATCTTTCCAAAAAAATGGTTTAAGTACTTTCATTTTGCTAATGCGTGATCTACATATAAACAGATTGACTTCGCTTTTACACTTTTCTTTTTATTTCTTTTCTCTATTTTTTCCCGATAAATATCCAATGCCTACTCAGGTAAGCAGAAATCTAAAACGTCCGGAGGCCGGGCTATCCCTGGGGCCTGAGCCGGGTGTAAACAAAGATGGCCGCCACGAGAACTGCCGACGGAGACTCGACAGCTACTGCTGTTCCGGGACACTTAGAGAGATGGGGTGAAACTGCACTGGGAAATGTTTATCAGGTTTTTAAACATGGAACAGTATGTTTGAATACAGCTCGCTTGATGTTAAGCACTGCTAAAGTCTAAAATGTAGCGCTTGTCTAGAAGCAACGTACCTATTATCTACTGTTTTTTTATAATACCAAGTGATGAAATGAGCGGTATGTATTTGATAAACATAATGATATTTTAACTTCAGATACAGTGTTATCTTGAAATTTGTATTACGTTGACGCCCATAAGTAAATTTACCAATTTAAATAATAAGAACAATAGCTTCCAGATCCTCATAATGCTAATTTATATGCTGCAAAATGTAAATTCCTCAAATAACAAGTAACGTTTAAACGAAGTGTAATGGTTATAATCAAGATTTGCTCGTCTTATTCTTTGTGTTTAAGACTTGGCTTATTTTGCAGCTAGAATACGAGTGCCTAAATTTTTCATCAAATGCAAGTTAAGCGTAGTACAGTTCCACCTTAAAGGGCGGTGCGGGACCTCCAAGGAACACTTAGGACCTTTCGGGACAGTTAAGGCAGAATTTACGATTCAATACTGCACGGAATTAGAACGTGCTCTTTACATACATTGATTTATAGATGTTTGGTTAATGTCGAAGTTGTAGGAAAAAGAAGAGATGTAGAAAAATAGAAAAGGTATGGACAAAGGGGTAAATTTTGGTTTAACACCCAGACTTTTCGGGACCCATATTCTATTCTTAGATTTTTTTTCAATGGTACTGTAGAATAAAATACATACATATTTTTTGGTTTGTTTCAAATAATTTCATAATAGTCACAGTCATACAGTTCGTTTTATAAATATCATATAACATTTCAATCTCTTAAATAGCCATATAAATTATTTAATAATTAGGTTATATGTAATTTTAAGATTAAATTGTAAATTGTTTTTAACACCTCATATGGAATTACTTTGTATCATTACCACTGGGGAGCATGCACCTCTAAGACACAAGCTATGTTTAGTTTAGAGGTGCAGGCACACATACTAGTATGACTATTAATATTTTGCTGAGACACAAGCATTCTTGCTTAGTTCAGAAGAGCCGGTTCTATTCATTGCTCAAATAAAAATGTACTTTACACATATTTTCTAATATTTTTATAGGCTATTATAAGCTACTATTGTATATTTTAAAATGTTGTTTGTGTCAATAAATGATTTTATTATTTATTTCTCTTCACAGATTCTCGGGACTTACGCCCGGTATTTTTAAGGCATCAGTGGGGCCGTAGCCAACACTGAGAGGCCTTTTACAACATTATACTTAAAATTAAGTAAAAATTACAGATAGAGGATGTTAGGTATATAAAGTAACTATTGCAGACATGGTATTAATGTTACAGGCTATTGTGTTGAGTTGTTCATTGACTTAATTAAACTGGTCTATTGTACGAGGAACGGCACCCGCCAGTTATGCCTCATTCATAAAAATTATAGCGGGTGATGACTTGCCACTCACTAAATGGGCCCTCCACAAAAGGCAGCCTAAGATGACGCCGGAAGGGCAACATTGGTGTGAGTGGCTTAGGGTGTCGAGAGGTGTGCTGCGCGTTCTCTGAGCGGTACTAGCGGCGTTATGCCCTTTAACACTTCCACCCTGGAGCTTAGGTACTTAGCTCTTGCGTCTTCCACTCCCGGACGGCCAATCAAGGCAAGCCGGGAGGCAGGAGGTCTCATTTAGCCCCCAGGGAATCGGGGTCCGCGGTGACGCCACTCACCGACGACTCGCCATAAAGTCGCCCCTGCGGTTATTATTATTTATTATTTATTATTATTATTATTTATTATAGCCATATTGCTGTTTACGTTACTAAGTAGTCGTATAGTTAAGTATATAGTCACAGCATAGTCTAAGTAGGTTATCTTACCTACTAACCTGCATATCTTACTTGTAAAAATCTCGTTGCTGTTTCGTACAGCCTTGTAAAGCTCTAATTACTCCCTAGAGACTCAGTACCACAAAAAAAGATTGACAAAGGCAAGTCTATAAAACACAATTGCCACTTTTCCGTCGTTCTCTACCTTTCAAAGGTTTTATTTTAGAAGTTTCACGACTGAGCAAATAAACTTAAGGCTGTCGCTCATTTCATTAGGCCTTAACTAAACCTTTTTACAGCACCCTCCAATAAAAGCAGCTTAAGTCCTTTCTAATAAAGGCTACGTCCAAACGAGAAATCGTCGCGCGTGCACTGAATTTACAATATGGGGAACTAATGTGTGCTGAAAGGTCGATTTATATCTTTCTGAAAGTATGGTATTTATAGCTTTCCTTAAACTCTCGTGTGTACCACTAACAAAATTGATCCATTAATGTCCCATAAATTAAATTTTTAATTTGAATTAAATTTACTTACGTACAGGGTAAATAAATCACAGTGAATTTACACCATAGGGTGTAAAACTTTTAGAAGCTTACTTTGTGCATCAATATTAGCCTTCAGTCTCGTCAACTAAAAGTAAGCAACTTTTAGTTGACGAGAGACACAGAAGATTCTCAAAACAAAAAGCCAGGCCAGTATTAATTTTACTGGGCTTTTTTATTTAACTAAAACGGGTTTGCACTTGACCATAGTTGGCCTGATGGTAAGCAAATTATTATTATTATTGTAAAGATATGTCTTGTTACATGAAAATTATAATAAAATGTTTACTATGCTGCTGCTATTGTGAAAAAACCTAAAAAATAATGAGAACCAATAGTAGCACCCCGCTTGTAACCGTTACCCAATTGACCTAAGGGCACTTTGAGATTGCCTCCTTCTTATTATACTGTCAATAACAAACTTCGGAGATATTGATGGACCCTTCTACAAGTTATACTTAATATTAGTCGACGAACAGTCGAAGATTTTGTGACAAATACCTACACCAGACAGATGCTTTTATTTCAGAGTCTGTCAGAGTATGTTTTCTGAATTCTGTCTGAGATTTCATGAACACAAGTTAATTATCTCTCTCTCATTGAGAAGAACTAATTCGTTAGGGGAATTTTGTTGTTATTGTTAAGGGCGCCCAATTAGAAAAATAGAAGACTAGAATTAGAGAAATTCGTCTAAGTAATTATAATTTATCTTCTATTTAATTGATGTCACTAAAAGACCGAAGACCCGCACCGCAGATCTCTCAGAGATGTGCTTAATATCAGGTAGGCTGTAGTCAAACGCAAACTGTAATCCCACGTAAAAAAATTAATATATTTTTTACCTTAGGAATCAAAACCCTTATACTTAATTGTATGAACTTAGTAGATAATGTGAAAATACTTACCTACCTACCAATCTTTTTCTTGTCGTATGAGAGTCGTCAACTCTAGTATTGGTTTAAAACCACCCTTAGGGCTTTTGGCACAGCAACTGCTGCACATAACAATTCTCAGTGAAAAAAAAAGATTGTAGATTACAACGTTGCTTAACTTCAGGCGAGTTGTCAAGCGTGAGCCTATCTAGTTATAAAAAAAAACTATGATTTTTCGCATTATTTCACACTACAGCATAACACGTAGGATACCATAACCTCTCGGTAGTAAATCTCTCGACCTGTCCGTGAGTAATTTATGGCCGAAAGATACGACCCATGGATGGAGTTAGAATGTCATTATGGCTGTCACATCTTTGGGGCAGTCCCTTTTTACTAAATTATAATATGTGATGTGTATATTGATTTATTTAGTTTTAGTACAAACCTACTCTGCCTGTAACCACACTGTTGCTTGTGTTATGTTGCATAGTTAATTATAGTATAAAGATAATGCAGTCATTTGAGAGTGACACAGGCTATTTTTGTCTTGATACACGCAGGTACTCACGTGAGCAAAGCCGCGAGCAACCACTAGCACAAACGAGCAAATAATGTTGCTAGATATTCATATTATAACGCAGCTGTGACTTTCAAAAGGTTTCACATTCATGAAAGAGCCTGTGTGAATGATATCCTGAAAGATAGCGTGAAATAACGCGTGTCAAAGGCCTCGTCTTGATGAATGAGTCGCCGTTGACCGGTGACCGCTCGCTATCAATAAAGGGTCCGAGTGAGATCTAATACTAATTTGAGGTTATGTTGGTATGTTTGCTTCCTTGATTATAGAGCTGCTTGTCTAAGTGCCATAAAAATGAAACATAGTCATCATCAGTTAAATGTTATAGTGATTTTCAATAATGAAAAAAAATATTGTGACTATCCATATTGCATATATACATTTTAGACAAAGTAAAACTGTACTTTTAGTTTTGTAGGCCTATTGTGTTCCACTTTGTTTAATGTGGTTTTGAATCCTGAAAGTGACGTAATTTACCTTAAATCCGAAAATACGGAACGCTAAAACCCCAAGTGAAGCCGCGTCCATCAACTAGTATTTAATAGTTTGAGGGCAAATTATTCGTCCGCAAACTTCTCTGAAGGTATTATTGGGGTTATTCCCCAGAATTACTAATAATCTTCCAGTTTACTTTGGACCTCAGTTAGGGAACTTGCTTCAATTGCCAGCGGTCATTAATTGTTTTAACTGCGACTTGGTTTACTTCCGGAATTGTGTGTAAGTAAGGAAACTGTAGTTCTTGGTTATTAAAATAATTTCATTGTAAACATTTGGACCTTCACTATTCTATTTCACAATAGATAGATAGATAATAATTTACTGATTAATTGAAATTCCAACTTAAGAACTAAATGTTACAGAAATTGGTAACCTTGTACTTACAACCAGCGGTGGTATGGCAAGATTTTAGGCTTCTTCTTCTAAGTTAATATGATAAACAATGTAACCTCCTCACAACATCAAAGCCAATGTCCAAGACTGCCGAATTTGGCAGAAAATAAATAAATATTCCGGGACATTGCACACAGCGCCATCTAGCCCCACACTAAGCAAACGCTTGTGTCGTGGGTACTAGATAACGGATATAATACTTATATACTTTTCTTTTGTAAATAAATACTTATTATACATACAAACGACCAGACTCAACACAAGTAATTATAAATTAAAACTAGTTATAACATTTGAACTTGGAACCTACTCTAGGTTCAAAGTAAGCTGAGGAGTACCGCAGAGACAGTTAGATTGAAGCGGGCGTTACTTCAGCTCGATTAAATACTTCCACAGCCATGCTTCAGGATTATACTAGACATGAGGATCCAGGGATGGAGTGTTGGACGGGCGGGGGAGGTTAGTTCGTATGTTAATGTACTGTACAAAGTGTTTTTTTGATATTATTATCAGTATTGATAGTCATAACACCGTTATACATATGTCTGTATATAGATCAGAAAAAATGATGATTGGAACCTGTTACATATGTACCTTTGAAAACAACAGTTTAACATATCCTGTACTAACCAAGGCGCTAAGTTTTATCCCTTCGCTTTTATATTAAGATCTATCAGATGATACTGTCTTTAATTTTAATTTTGCTGCCATTTCATTGAATTTTTTGTTTTGCAATAAAAATACCATAAACCAATAATAATGCATTGTATCGCCCAAAAATCATGTTAACGTTAATATTCACTTTTAATATCAACTTACTGAAAAACAGATTTGTGTGGTTTAGCGGTGTTTTCTTTATTTCCGTATTAAGTAGGCATGCTCATTACCTTTTTTTTTATTTTGCCCCATGACTACCCTAAATTCGTCCCATTACCCATTGGCACTAGTGGACGCGTGATTTCCCGGAGCCGGCCGCTTTGTCCGAGCCAGCCGGGAATTACCCACCGCCGGGACTGAACCCGTGAGGTCTATTACTAGGCTAGAATAAGACCGGCTATTTGGGTACTAAGTAAGTGATGCATATAGGGATTTGATACTTTAGGCGTTGATGCATTTACCAGATACAGGGGTACTTACTATTAAAAAACACAAAATAAATGGTTTTGATTTGATTTTAAGTTCAAAAAAAAAGCTCATCGCGAAAGACTCACTCTGTAGCTCAAAATTACAAAGCCTTGAGCACCGCCGTAAGGTGGCCAGTCTTTCGGTTTTTTACAGGTTGCATTTCGGAGAGTGTGCGGAGGAATTGCATAATTTAATTCCTGCAGCCCCATTTCACCATCGCACGAGTAGAGGCACGGCAAGGAGGCACCGTTATACAGTTGAGGTTCCAAAGACTCGCACCAAGCGTTTTGCTTCGACTTTCATCGTGCGAACAGCCCAACTGTGGAACTCCTTGCCCGAATCTCTATTCCCCTTGAACTATAATTTGTCGGTCTTCAAGTCGAGAGTAAACCGGTTTCTTCTAGGCAAGCGCGTAAGATCGTAGATTATAACGTTGCTTAACATCAGGCAAGTTGTAGTCAAGCGTGAGCCTATTTCATGTAAAAAAAAAAAAAAAAAAAAAGTTGCGTGTTTTTTTATGTTAGGTTCTTTATAAACCGTATATGTTTCTATATCTATGTTTAGTTATATGTGTGTAATATACATAGTTATTGTTTAGTATCCATTATTTATTACTTCATCAAAGGGATAGCTTAAAAACATTTATACGTTTTATGATCATTTTGGCTGATAACTCAGTAATAGACACTCAATATTTTTACTACAACATGTTTTCACTTTACCATAGTTTGCCAAATGGTAATAACCTACCAAGAAATAGCTATAATCTAATTTATATTACACTATAAAGCCATAAAACTATTTGGTATCAGAAATTGTTTGTGAGTAATTTGGTTTCCTTAAAAATTAATCACTCTAATTCTTGGAAAAGTTAATTGTGTATCCCCTTTTTTGTAAAAACATTCCATCGCTAAATAATGCCCGAGGTTACGAAAATAAATACAATACAATGCAAGGAAAGAAACGAGGAAAATTCCCGGTAAAATGTTCGGCTTTTCTGATTCCTGATTATCCTAACTACATTTTCATAATATACGGCTGACATATTATGTAGGCCATTGTTTGACATAATTAATGTTGTTTCATTCATATAATACATGCTTATCATTCATGAGGTTTATTTCATATCATTACATCACGTTTATATTATATTAATAATATAAAAGCAATGTAAGTACTGTCTGTAAATAAATAAACATATGCAAATTTAACCCGAAACCAAGTTTCACAAAAAACGCAATTTTGTACAAAAATGTGATTTTGCTTTAATAAAATATTTTTTAGACCATCCAATGGTCACAAATCAAATAAGTACATCAATAATTTATTATGCCTAAGAAAATAGGATTCTAGAAATAGGTTTATTATTTTTGAAAGCTCTGTAGGAGACTAGAAACATATCAAAACCCTTTCAGTACTAAACCCATATTATTCATACTTACGAGGGCAGATCTTTAATAGAAGCCTTCTGAATATTCTGTACGAAATGAGAAACTGCATGCAAAGTGTCTTGATAAGATTAGTATGTACTTTATTTAAAAAAAAAAGTTTTTCTTAGGGAAAAAAGTTTATACTGTTAGAGCATAGGTATACTTAATTTTTAACAATATGGATTTTATTACAAGTTAAATTGAACTGTTGATTAGATTGTTAAAACGCCTAAGTAATTTATTTATCAACCAATGACAAATTTATTTTCTTAAATAATTTGTCTAAGCCGTGTAATTTTCCGTAAATTTGAAATTCCCCTTTATTTCTAATTACATTGTACATCACGAAACCAACAGCCATCTGTAAAAACAAAAACAAACGAAACAATTAGCCAACATAAACCAATCAATTCCCCACAGACTTCAAACCGCGTACAAATAAAGAAATCTAATCATTCCGCGCCGTATCATATTTGCGACAGGCGCGCCGCAAACAAAATATTTATCCGTCCAGTTAATCACATACATTAATATACGTCCCATTTATATGCAAAAGAGGTGTATGGGATGAAACGTTTACATTTAGAAATCAGTAAAGGTTCTTGGGCCATTTTTCACCGGACCGCTTTGGGCCGCCTGGCAACACTGCTGTGGGGCCGTGAAGTTACCGTACTCCAGCTGGTAGGTACTAATGTTAGTTTTTAAACTTTTTTTTGTGATAGCAGTTTAGTAACTAACATTATACCTCCGCTACAAGAAGGCATACTAATAATACTAACTAATATTTATGTTATTACAATGCTGGTTCAATATAGTATTTTTCTCATGTTATGCTTAAATTTGCAAAAATATTTTGGAAGTACCCACCGATTTCTTCACAAAAATGTTGGAAATATATATATTCAAGCTAAATACATAGCATGCAGTTAGCTTGACTAGTGTTAAAATAAACAACATTCAATCAGCTTTTAGATAAGGTATTATGTGGCCTTATGACATATGAACAGCTCATAAACGTAATGGCCCCACTCGAAGGGATAATCATAAAATATGTGACAGGTTCACGCGCCTTTATAAGGATTAGAAACATGTCCTACCCTCCCTCTAGCTTCTTTATATTTTGGACAAAATAATTTACTTCCTACATTTCCTACATCATAAAAAAATATCTTGTATGCGAGCACAGTGCGGTTTCGTGCGGAATTTTAAAACCGAATGTATGTATCTGTAACTGAAAGAGGAAAGCTTTATACTTTTGACCAGACTCACGGAATAACGATTACAAATTGATCACAGTATTTTACATTTGATTTATTTTATCGGACAAAAAAGAAGCAATAAGAACAGTTTTTATAAGATTAAGACAACTCTTATACCAGATTTTAATGTTTTTATTATCTATTTAGTTATCAAGTAATTTTTACAATAAAACACAAAATGAAGACATAGCACACAATTTTGTTAGTTATTTAAGCACAGATACAAAAAGACAAACCATCTCTTTTATCTATTGGATAGCCAGTGAGTCACCGCAGTAATTTACTACAATGCCTAGGACTTTTGTGCCAATTCCCTAATGTGAAAGACGTAAAGTGCGCGATACTATCGAAGCAGTAAACGTAGACGCAGTACGTAATTATACATAGGTAAACACAAACAATATCTAACACAAAGTACAATTAAAGTTTTCATTGTCACAAGAGTTCAAAACGTAGCAATCTAAATTATAAAGAATAGCTACATACAGTAGTTTTTAACCTACTTCAAAAAGGGTCCTCAATTCTTCTGAATGTTTTGTGTTATTTTCTTTACTACGGTTCTAAAAATACTTCTTTAATGTGTATAGAACTTTTGTGCCAAATCTCTCTTACGTTTTCTATTCTCCACAGAGACGTAAAGTGCACGTTACTATCGAGGCAGTGAATGTAGACGTAGTAGGTAATTATTCACGTTTACGTGCCGTTAACGCGTCTTATCTCACTCGGGCGAGCTGATACGATAGTTTACGTTTCATGACTTCAAAGAACAGTGCTGCCAACTAGTAAATCACAGGACATGCTGTAGGTAAATACATAAAAATGATTTTTTTTCCATACTCAATAGTTGTTTTCCTCATTATTACAAATGCAACTCATCCTGTGAAATACGCTCAGATTTTGTGGTGCTTTCTTCATTTTGTTCATATAAAACTTGTATAATGAATCAACAGTATATAAAACATTATTAACTTATGGAATGGAATCTAAAATTAGTAGTAGGCATAATAGAGGAACAAACAAACAAGGAACCTCAAACCAATAAATAGTCTTTCACATTTCTATGGCTGCTCAATTTTTCTTCTGTCTTCTTCTTGCTTTCATTTCCTGTCCACAACTAATTAGTCCAGGCACGTAAGTAACACAGGTAACATAAACTGTCGAGATAAAAGAAACAATGCGGCGAAAACCAGTGATTTGGAAAAAGGTAAAGGGTTAGAAAGTACTTACAGTTAAGGACGAGTAACTGCCCTCTGTGAGGGAAAGATTAATTTGGAAAGTTAGAGAGTGGATGGACGGGGTGTTAAACATGGGTACGGAGTATGCTTTTTATCTTATCGAAGCTTGCGACGAGAAATCTGCGATATTGGTAAACGATTTTAAAATATTAAGCAACTGTTGCGACCGGACGCATAACCGGGCAAAACAATGTGGTATTTAAATTATAGCTTTTGTGCGACCAATGATACGGGAAATTGTAGGATCCTGTTGGTGGTCCAGGGCTACCTAACCTAGGTTGCCATATGTAAGCAATACCTACATAATATATGAATGTTTGACATATATGACATGTTTTGACTAACCTGATTTTATAAGAGTTGTCAAAGATTATGTATTGTACAATTTTCTTGAGTCAACGAATAGCATTGCTTTATTAACGTTATGCATGTGTTAGTAAAAACTAAAACCTCATTTACTAAAATTAATTACATCCTACTCATACGTCTACTAAAATCGAGATGAAAAGATAACAATATTCTATCCCACATTTTATTCCCGAAATACAATCCTGAGGGATCTATTTTCCTTAACCACTAAGACAATAATGGAAGGTACCCAATATGATTTGGAAAGGTAAAGATACCTTTTGTGTTTTCCTTCAGGTATCACATTTCATCATATTATGTATAGAAGCGCCCGTAATTCAGTGGATTGGCATATTCGTTCGCCATCACCAAAGTTAAGACACTGTCTTCGTGATTTGTAGAATGAAACAGTAGCAATTATTACTAGGTATTTCCGTGGTTCGGATGACAATATAAGTACCCGCAGTTTTTATCAGCAATCATTTAAAACTACAGAGGCACTTCACACATTCTCTAAATTAATATTTTTTCAATCTTCTTCTTCTTTTTCTTTTTCTTCGCCTGTAGCTCGGCTGGCAAAGGTAGTAAAATGTTGTCGACCCGGCCATTCCTTGGATGGGTAACCAAAATGTGGCATTCCATTCTGGGCCTTTCCGTAGGTCGGATGACACGTTAAATTGTAGGTCCTGGCTGTTTCTCATATACGGCAGTTGTTAAGCCATGTCAAAGGCCCTTATGATTAACTCTCGACACCAGAGTAAGCCACTCTCATTTGATAAGAAGAAAAAGAAAATGATCTTCTGAATTAAACATCGTTGCGTAAATCGTTGTTTTTTTTTGCTATGTGAAGTTTTTAGGTCTGCAAAAAGCTGCACACAAAGAGCTTTCACTTAATTTAACCTAGATTGCTTTAACTTAAACTTAAATGCATAAGAAACTTATATTATGGAACAAAATCCCAGTATAAGCTTAATAAGTTACTTCAACCTCTAAGTAAACTCAAAGTACATAAAGAAACTCAAGTCTCATTTATAATTCGAGCACATTATGTACCCAAGTTGCGTCGGGACAATAAATATAATATACGGAAACCACTTGGGACTGTACTAGCAATATTTACAGCGAGTTTAAGTTACTAGTACTTGTATTTGCACCAAGTTTAAGTTACGACCGTGGTAACTAAGTGAAATATGCACGCGTTATTGTCTTCTTATGATGACACGTAGCAAGGGAAACGTTAATTAAATAAACTTAACTTAGAATTAGGTTACTTATCTATGTAACTTTTTATGTAACTGTATTTTTATTTAAAAGAAGACTTGTGTTTGCCTATTTTGATTATATGAAACTTTATGTATTACAGCTATTAATATATATTTTTTTAATGTAAGCTTGAATCATGTTTATTATGAAGTTAATAGGTCCCTTACATATGTACCTGTTTGGCAACAAATCTGCAATATTTACGTTTGTTTTTCAATATCATTCCCCATACCTCCCTAAATCTTGAATATTGTAATCGTGTAGGATTGCAGGTTGGTTTGGGGCCGTAAAAGTGTCACACACCGTCACTAGAAGATTTCCCTCGTGATTCGAAGGGTCTACCTATCATAGTCTTATCGGAAAGCGAGCATGTTTGCTGGTCTGTTAGTCCGTTTGTTTCGCGTACAAGCTATTATGGAGCGACAGATCTACGTCAGTTTTGGTGTAGTGATAGGATAGGGCCCTGAGAGTAGCATAGGCTACTATTTATCTCAAAATAACGCGAGCAAAGCTGGGAGCAACCATTAGTACAATATATAATGGATCATAACTTTATCACCAAACCAAGCGTATTGATACGGGTCTCTTTTGATAGGTTGAAGTTTGTTGTCAAAAGCCAAGTGATGGGTGAAAGTATATAATGTAAGAGTTAATATAAATATACATATCTATAAGTAGTTAGTATTATTAAAAAGCCAAGCTTAGGAAGTTTCAAGAGTAGACTGAAACGCTGGCTTATCCAGGAAACTATCTATGATTTTGACATAGTTAAATTAAATATTTAATTCGTTTTTACAATAACTACCTAGGAAATTGTAGTTCTTTTCATATATTTTTTGTTGACATGTAATAATTTATTATGAATAAAGATGATTATGATTATGATTATGATTATATTTTGTTTGAAAGTATTAGCACGGTGGTAGGCGGTAGATTCAATCTGCTATATTATGATAAGCATTAGTAATCGACAGAATTTAACTTATTTTCAGACCCATGGAAGACAGGCACATATATATGTAAATGTCGCAATCCTGGAAATATCCGTAGCTTGGTTAGCGATCTAGCGCAGTAATTTGGTCAAATTTTAAGTCATCAAACGCAAAACAACTGTGGACTCAGCCAGTTCTTGGGTGGGTGACCAAACAGTTAGCATTCCATTAGGATTGGTTGACGTGATTGTAGGACGGTAAACCTCGGTTGGCAATCTTTAGTTAAGTATAACTAGGAGCCTCTAGGGTGGTTTGAAAACCTACATCAGAGTTGGACACTATGACACGAATTTACTTACCTTATTTGTCTACACGAATAATTTAAATCCATGCCATGATATTCATAAATTTATTACATTAATAATAATTTGATGGATCTATCAACGTCAGCCATCCTATCCAATTTAAGTTAAACCAAACTACAAGTTTAAACCTCAGTCATTATTCAACCATAAATTGAGTTTAAAATGAAATTGGTAACGGTATCTCATAGCAAGTTAATAATGCATGTCCAATTAACGTATAACTACCACACATAATTGAGAATTGTTCGCTTCAAATTAAGTTGGATCAAGTTACCTGAGATTATTGGATTATTCAATGCCTGAGATTGAGCTAGTTTTTAACCACGGTAAAAATGAGGTGTTATGAGTTTGACTTGATTATTAAATATGTGTAGGTATAGATATTTTTTGCCCGTAACACACTTCATATTTTAGAACACAAGCATAATTATTTAGTTCTAAACATCAGTCTAGTGGAATATTATAAACAAAACTAAGTAATGGAAAAAATAGTTACACAATCTGAACAAAAATGGCTGCCGAAAGTGCCAAATGGACGAATCCTGTTCAATCCAGCTACATAATGTACGAAACGAACATGTATGTATATATTTCAGTTTATCCGGTAGTACTCAGATGGTGATGTTTGATTTCATACAAAATTAGATGTATTAGTCTAACGTTATTTTACATCAGATGATTTGTAGTCAAGCGCGAGTCCATCTAATGAGATAAAATTTAACTCGTTCGCAAAATAATCTGTACCATATAAGTATTTTTGCTCCACAGACATGGGCCTCCACCTTTTAATTTGTGATGATGATGATAAATATTTTAGACAATACCCTGATTTATAACAATGCCCAATGCCAATGATTTTCTCGAGGTAGGCGAAAACCATACACAAAATATGACTAGTCCTTTATATCTTTGTTAATTAATCAAAAATGAATGAACTTGAACAATATTTACCAAATTATTGATATAAAATATAAATTTAATCACAAAACATTTGGTCTGATAGTAAAATTAATTTTTATAATGTAATTTTCCTATCAGACCAAATGTTTTGCAATTAAATTTATATTTTTTATCAATAATTTAAAATTTGATAGTTGTTTTTTTATCAATAATAAGGTAAATTTTACTCGAATCTGAGTTTGTATGATATCGGGTACTAAATTGCGCTTTTAATATTATAGGTATTGAAATAATCCCGACCGGTCCCTGGATGCACGGCTGATTGGAGCGGACGGACCAACAGACTGTTTTATTAAATCGATATTTTCGCGAACAACGGATTTTTGTCACTCAAATAGAAAGGATAAACCCGACTAGGGATTAAAAACACATTCTAGCGCAACTAGTATTTTTTTATTCGATTCAAATACAACTGTGTTTTCATTCAGACGTAAAACTAATCTGCGTATGAATGAACATATAGGTATATGGTCCAATCAAATATTATATGCCTGAAATTTACCTAAGTTGTATCATCTAAGTCTAAGTGTTTAAGCTTCTACTTTACTAACACTCAGATAATGTAGTACTTCCAAATAAACGTGAAACTTGATTAATTAGTATCCTGCCTCGTTCGATTTCATAAAATGTTACCACTCTCATCACATTTTTTTTTTAAAGTAAATATCATAATTACTTTAATTTGTAAAATTCTGATACTGCTGCCTTTGTTTCATTTGGTGAATGAATCTGCAATAAATGAATAATTTTCGTGGTTATTATCACCATTAATCAGTGTCAGTAAACAATCACTTAAAAAAAGAATCGCAAGAACCCATAACTATTGTTGCTAACTATAATAATAATAATAATAATAAATATTCCGGGACATTGCACACAACGCAATCTAGCCCCACACTAAGCTAACGCTTGTGTCGTGGGTACTAGATAACGGATATAATACTTATATACTTTTTTTTTTTATTGTAAATACATACTTATTATACATAGAAACGGCCAGACTCGACACAAGTAATTACAAATTTTAGTATTCATAACTACCCTCACATACCTTTTAGCAAACATTATACAAGTAGTCATCAAGTATCCTCTAGCCAGCTAATGAGAGCTGGAGTTACTCCTTCCTGGGTCAGAGTTCAGAACTTATGCTAGTGGAGGTATCCAGAAACCGTTACTTTAAAAATACTCCTAAAACTAAACTTGCAGCAGAACCTATGACGAGATTTTTTAAGTCTTTCTCTCTCTAAAAAGGCACTGACATACCTTTCAGCAAACATAATACAAGTAGCCACCAAGTACCCCCCAGCCAGCAGTATGAAGGCCGGCGCTGCTCCCCCCAGCGCCAGAGCTCGAGGTGAGCTCCCCTCGCAGCCCACGCTGGGGGGGTTGGTGCGCCGCTGGATGCAGGATATGATGCCCTTCTCTTGGAGACGAGTGAGGCTGGGAAGGTGGTAAGCTACTGATAAATTATTTTATTATAACGTGTTGTTAATGATTAGCAAACGTTTGGTCTTTGCCACAGGAGTTCTCAGGGCTGGCAGCTATTTCTCTCAACGTTTGAGTCTTTCCATTCAAAGAGGAAATACTGCCAGCATCCTGGGATCCTGCCGCACAGCGACAATATGGACGGTGTGCTGAATTTTTAGTAAATATATGTTTTTTGTAAGTTTTTCTGTATGTTTAAGTCATTCTTGTATATACTTGTGGAATATGTATTATGTAAATATTAGTTAGTTATTTTAAATAAAGAGATCGTTTGTTGTTGATCTTTAAGATCTATAGCTTTTATTCTAGTGCAGTGTATAGGGCGTAATTCTAAAGAAACAGTTGTATAGTTAGTCTTTAATACTAACAAATATGGATTGGTTAATTTATATTTATAGCATTTAAGTTGTTAGTTCTCAATTGCTGAGATTGTTGTTAACCTAATCTTTCTTATTTTTGAAGTCCAGCTATTTTACTTTACAACAATGCTTAACTACAATGCAGTGTGTCTGTAATATTTAATAAATAGTAATATCGTAAAAAGGTTAAGAATTGGTGTTTTTTGAACAAAAGACGGTAAGTACGCGTATTTTACTTATCGCTTGTTTGGTCATTGTGTTTACATGAAAAGAAAACCAAGTTGCGACAATCATAGTCCAGTTGCCGCAGTAAAAGTTGGCATGTAACAAATGAAGAACGCGCCCCAGTTCGAGACGAGATAAAACTAGAAAACTGCATCTTTATAGATATAGTAGAGCTCCGTTTTCGGCAGTTTTTGATAAGTTGCCAAGTTGCCATGTTTGCCTCGCTGACTGCAATACTGAGACGCGAACTCGGTCGGGTTACCTACTCAACTGGAAATGCCTTATCTGGGATATTTCAACTTAAATCTAGAATGAAACGTTATTTATTTAGCGTCTTGTGTAACCTGTGGGCTTCATTATCAGATTTTGGCAGTGCCAAGTCACTATTGCATATACCTACATACATATCTATCCATACCGAAACAGTCATGTTCGATCTTTGATTAAAGAATCACTTACAAAGTGTGTCGTATCATAGTCATGTCACATTAACATCAACTAAAATCTGCGATTCAATAATAAATAGATACATTTGAGATAAGCGTACTGTACCCTTTTGAATTAAACGCGAACTAAAAAAATGAAATGACTAACATTTTCTCATGATAAGTGTACCTCCAAGTGAAGAACTCCTTGTAAGGACTATTGAGTTGCACTCCAGGGTAGAGGGTCACCTTCTCGATGGAAGTCAGGGAGCCCAGCTCACACAGCTCCCCCTGGTCGAATGTCGCTGAGATCAGGGGGTCTGCGCTAAACGGCTCCGTCAGGTATGCGTAACCTTGGGGAGGAAGAACAAGGACAGGTTAATAAGGCCAAACGAATAAAATTTTGACAGGTGTGTTATAATTAAATAAGGATATAATTATTATGGATCAGGTAGGTAGGTACATATATTTTATCGAAACAAACAATTCAGAACTTTCTCTTTGGATTTAATATTTTTTCTAACACATTGATCCGAAGGAAATGATTTCTATTGCTACTGGTTTTGGGCTACTCTCTGGCAGTTAGTAACCCCGATGTCACGTAGATCTTATTACACGACGTTTTCTAGACAGCGGGTCCCTATTACCTCCAAGAGAAGAGAAGAGAAGAGAAGAGAGAGGCTCTTGTAAGTTTATCAAGATTACACGACTTTTTTAATACCCAACCACTCATACACACAAACCTCCAGCTTTGACCTTGGCGATCCCTTCTTCTACCGGCATGAAGAGAGGTATGTCACGCTTCCTGGTGCGCACTCTGCGTCGGATCACGTCTTCTATTTCCTTGTTGCGTCTGTTGAAGTAGTAGTTTGGGACCTGGGAGAAAAAATCCAACTTGTCACATCAGACTACATAGCAAACGCGGAAAAAAAATGTTTATGAATGTGTGACGACATTTGCAGCGGTGGCTGGACGATATTAAAATTTTAGAAGAAATAATTTCAGCGAGATCAGCACAAGACAGAGATTATATTGGTGTAAAACATAGGTGGAGCAATTTCATAGGCTTTTCGTGATGATGAGTGTAAGTAAATGTTTGTTTCTTTATCATACTTATATGTGCTTTGCGCTTTTCTAGAATAAATCTGTTTACTCTGAGACAGATCTAATGAGAGATAGGTAAGATAAGATAGGTACTTCTTAAAAAAATACCACAAAGTATACTAAGCGATGATACTTCACCTACATGGCAGTCTTACCGTAAGCCACGAGTGTGTGTACCCCACGTCTTCAAAGATGAGTTCCAACGGGCTGGCCTGCAGCTCCCAGAGCGAGGTGTAGGAGGGCGGCGGCCCGTTCAGGAGCCAGCTCACCACGCTGCTTGTGTAGAAGTTGTACACCAACACGCCTGACATGCCGATCACGAATGTTGTTATTTTCCGAGCTGGAAACGGTATATTTATTACTGGTGGGTGCTCACGGCTTCGCTCGCATTAAGAAGTAAAACTTGCATCCCCTATTTCACTCCTTTAAAAGTGACATTTCCAGAATTTTTTTCATCCAATTCAAATTCAAATTCAAACACATAGGTAAGTATAGACTATTTTTCTACCGTTGAAGTACTAACCTGCTGAAATTCTTGTAATAGACCTGTCAAAAGCCTCGTCTTCAAAAACTGAAAATAATATGATAAAGAAAATAGTTAAGTTTACACTTGTTTAATCCATAAACAAAAATCTATGACTAGTGTCTGTTCTAGGCTTCGCTCGCTTTGCTTCAGTATAAAATGTAGCATATACCTATTTTTACGTGAAGGAAATGCATATTAATTTCAGATTTTAATGCTATCAAATCACCTTACTCAAAATCAACAAAAAAATTAACGTCACAAATATAATTTTGCTTTAAGAAAATATAAAACAACATACATTGCTGGCAGACTATAGCAGTGACAGAGAACAGTCCATACTGGAACGAGCTCGGTCTCGACTCCCACCGAGCAGTCAGGACCAGTATAACTGTGCACATGGTTGATACGGCCAGCAGACAGAGCCAGGTGCCAGCGCTCAGTGGTCGCAGGAACTGATTCTCAAACTTTCCGGGGCCGGTGGTCGGGATGCGGTAGTAGTAGCGCGTTCTGGAATTAAATAGGGGGTAATTGTTCAACTTTGAATATAGAACTGTGAAGCATTTCGATAGTCTTTTATTATAATTACGAGAGAAAGAGTTACAAGGTCTATGGCATAAACCTTTTATGGGTGAAAATAGTACATACGTTAAAACCATAAACTTTTGTTCTGGAACTATTCTAACTTCCATCGAATCTCGTTACAACTTGTCTAGCGGCTAAGATTTTTTTTATATGACAGTTTCCAAAACTCGGAGAACGATCATGTCCATTTTGATGTCCTAAACCCATCCTTAAAAGTTTATGGTCATGACCAGTAATAAACATAAACAAACTATAAACTTACTCAATATTTGTTAAAGATGGATGAATGAGTGTTACTCTGTCAAAGAGAATATCGAGATATCGAAACACCGACGATATGTCCTGTTCTTGAAAGAATAAACCCGTTGCTGCAGCCTGGGGAAATATGACCATAATATAAAAAAAATACCTTCATTTTGGTTTCTTATACAAAGAATTTCCCTTGCCATCCAGCGCGGGAATGCTGCTTGTGTTCTGGAAACATTTGCGCGGTAATCGACTGTGGTTGTAAATTAAATCTATAGGTGGTAAATTTAAATAAAATATATGTTATATTGAATTTCTTATTCATATGTTGTATTACAGACTAATATACAATTATTTATTATTTATTTTATCTACACATATCGTTTTTTTTGGTGTGCAATAAAGATGTATTGTATTGTATGAGAATGCATTAAGATTTCATACCCTAGATGAATTAGGACTGTAAGATCCAAGCCATTTGTCGGTTTTGGTAAATACCAATCTGAAAAAAATAGGAATAAAATGGTAACTTTGAATATTTTTTTCAACTGCACTAACTAGCATTTTTATAATTTGGTATGATTAAATCAGATATTATAAACGCATACTAAAGGATTTAATTATTGCGAGGGCAGCTTTGTGTCGTTATTTTTTATGTTTTTAATTAAATTCGCTGCAAAATATTTAATTTCCATATGCGTATTCATGTATACAGATACAATAAAATAACTTTGTTTATACTCTTACCTGAAGTTATGTATCTGAGCAAGTTCGTTGAGAATGATGGTAGAAGTCCGAGTGATTGTTGAGACTCCCTTCACAGGTCTCACATCAGTTAACATGCGAGGGTCAAAGTTATTTGATATCGTCTGAAAAATGGTTTTTAAAGGAAGAAGGCGAGTCTTTGAATTATTAAGGTGTTGGTTGCAGATATACACGCACATGAAATATTAAATAAGTGTTGATTTGGCAGATATATCTACTTTTCAATAAATAAATTTTAAAATTTATAGCCTGGGCTAAATTATTTTTTAGTATAAATTTTAAGTAACATGTACCTACACAAATAATATTTCTACTGGGAAGGACTAGGTACCAAGATACAGGCTAACGCCTAGTTTGGTATCTAGAGCCGCCACTTCATATATGTACATTTTTCAACATCAATAAATAATTTTGTTTTTTTTTTTAATATCCGACACAGTGGTTAGCAACTTGTTTATTTTCGTGGGATAGGGATTATAACCGCGTCGTTTGTGCAAGTATTGTTATTCGCATATACAACTCAGTGGTTTGAGACTTTGTTTCGGGCGGTCTGCAGGCCTACCATAACGTTTTTAAAAGCAGTGTCATTGCCGCTCGGCTGCGATTCCGCTGAAATTCAATGCTGCTAATATTCGTACCACAAGCTTATGACGTAATATCGCGTTCCAGCGGATTTCAAGCGGATTAGGGATGAGACACTGAACGAATGATTTCGCTAAAACTGCATAAAATGAAAGAGTTTGTGATAAAATATAGCACAACCTATAGTAGTTTTGCTTTCAAAATTTGTCACTGTCACTGATTCGAAAACAGTTCAATATTTTCTTTGAAACTATCGTACTTGCGTGTTGCCAGATATCGGCTTCAACCGTATTTAGCTCTTTTCAAATACATAATGTAGTAAAAAAGCACAATAACAATTATAAATAATCATGCAAGTATGCAGTATGCAAGGGGTACATGCAGTATGCAAGGAATAATTTTTTATTTTTTTATTTATTAAATTTCGTAAAATGTACATAGCTATTGCGACTGGAGTTGGTATACATTGTTTTGTGTACATTTTATGCCGAAAAAAGTATCCTGTATTATTTTCCTAACCATTTATTTTATTTAAATTTGAGCCCGGCTTTCAGCTGGTGTACATTTTCAAACTTTTTTCCAAAGAGTTCGTGCTTATTTGTATACAGAAATGGTACGAACTGCCAGATCACTATGTCTTATTCTCTTTTTTGCTTGTGTGTGTATAAAAAATGTCATGTACGGTATAAAAAAATATTCTGGTAGCACTGAATGATTTTGTAAACAAACTACCATAACAAACTGCCTATAAATTATAACTGTTTTATATATAGAAATGCATTGGGTCCCCGATTTACAGGTGATACATTTGGTGCTGTATGAATACTACACAGTATGATGGACAGAATACCGCATGAATGTGTTCATGCACAGTGAAAAACTTATCTAGATAAACCAAACACTTTGGATACGCTTCTTAACAAAAAGTTGATTTCTTCAAGCGGCTTTTTGTTCTCGATACAAGCTGATGGAACGTGGTGGATCACCATGACTGTGATCACGATACCAAGACGGTGACAAACCATCATCAACTTCTTACGAGCAAGCAAGGCTGCAGTCGGATATACTCCATCTATTGGAGCTGGAAGATGATCAAATTCCTCTGCAAGCAGTATAACCACTTCGTAGACGAACGTTTACTCGTGTAAATTACTTTTCTGTGTGAATACTCTAAACATACGATGTGGATACATAAACTTAAAAGTTTTTTTCAATAAATTGATGTTATAAGCTTGAATTTATTTTTACTGGACGACAGTTATTATGTTGGGGAACATAAACATATAACACAGAAGTTAGCTCTAATTAATCATCCTTTTTAACTCTAAGATATCATTTAGATTGTTAGCTTATGCGTTCTATATTGTCTCAACTATACTAATTTATAAAATAGGTTTGTGTGGTGTAGGCATAGTGTGTCGTACATAGTCTAACTATACTGCTACTTTATACCTTTAAGCACAAGATGGGACCTATTTAAGATTTATGTTTAAATTAAACAAATAGTTATTGTACATTTTGTCTTATTAACAGTAAATTTAATACCCTATTCACAATAGTATATATAGAAGGGCACTGAGCAAGTCACTGTTCTCAAAGCTAGGGTACACCAACATTGTGCATAACGATGCCCTGCTGCGGTACTGAATCATCGTTATATTGCCACTGTTACTTTTTTTTGGTGAAATTGATGCATGCAAAGAAATGAACTCGTGTGCTCAAGCGTAAGCGAGATAGCATATATCTGTCTCGCACCCGCACATCCTCCAAACTTGGTCAACCAGCCTTGACCAGTTCCCTCAACCGCACCGCACCGCGCGGACACACACAGTGGGCCGTGTCAAACTTCCTTCAAAATATCAAACCCATACCACGCGATCGCGCCAGAGTCCGTCGTCTCGGCATCAGTGTCCAGACCAGACAAGCACCTCTTTGACAACGGAGACCAGCCTCACGCGCGCTCCTGTCAGCCACACCTAGGACCGGCTGTCCGAGCTCCAACCAGGATCCATCTCGTCTTCACGCTGCGCGAGCCACGTAGGTGAGTTTCTTTGCTAAGTCTGTTTTGCCAAAAGATCGCCGACATAAACCCTGGCCTTATATTTTTCTTTGTCATCATACCCCTTATATCTCTTTCCATCCAAGTACAGAATCAGCACCGCTATGGTAGGATATTTTTTGTATAAAAAATTCCCCATTTTATGGTCCTTCGACGAACCGGATAAGTACTTTTACTAATTTTTAAATATTTTACTCCCGCTCAGTACTTAACCTACCCTCCAAAAGTGTTTAATTACGTATGTTTTGTGAATATTTTCGTATTATAACTTGTGTATTTATTACCCTTCCTACAATATTAATAGTTCATTATTAATTCACATACAAATACTCATATCATATTCTAAATAAAACTATTGCACCAAATAGTGCCGCTTTGTGTGTCGCGTATCTACCTATTTGACTCGTGTCGTATCTACCGCATTCTTTAAACCAAAGTTATTAAGGGAACTCCTTTGGTTTATACCGCTTTACACCGAATCACACATTTTGTGTTTCGTTTATACCGCATATTGTATTTCACACCGCATTTATACCGCATTAAATCGAATCACGCAGTTGTGTTTCGTTCACACCGCATATATTATAAAACAACATATTTTGTTGTACCGCTTTAACCGCATTTAGTACTTATTTCACACCGCATATCTATACCGCTATACCCGCACGCGTTTGGAATTCGATTTAACCGCATTTATTTATAAACACATGTTGTGTTCAACGCCGCGAGTTTTGAATATCATAAAACTCAATTATTTTGTGTAAACCGCTATTACTTATACCGCATTTTATACCGCTAAGTGATAATCTGATTTAGATTTTGTCATACTTTGTTCTACATCGTTTACCTAGTCAATTCGTCACCTTTCATAATAACACATTTGTTCGTTCTCGCTCCGCTAGAAATTTATTGGATTCAATCCCTTTGTTATGTCACATCTATCTGTTCGTATTCAGTGTAGGCAGCGACAACTAAGCGATGCATAACTACCCGCATTTTTTAACTTCGCGAGAGCCTCGCGCCGTGCCGCGGCCGCCGCGCCGTCTCGTTCGCACTTAACAAGACCGTGTTAAGCCTATATTATTTGTCTCGCTTATTATATTTACCGCAAGATCACCAACGTGGTCATTTTGTTGACTTTGCTTCTGGCCTACTTATTTTTAGCGCCGCTTAACAACTACATACAAACGTCACTATGTCGTCGGCGAACGAACAAAAACTTAAGATTCTAGAATCGCAAAGGCAGGCTTTCTTTAGCCGTATACAAGTTATTTATGATATGTCAAGGGCAGATTTAACTGATGATGAAAAATTGGAAGATTTCTTGTGTTCGATTGAAACTCTGGAAGAAGTTCGTAAGAATTATTTCGAATGTGTTAAAGAAATAAATGCTCTTTCACTAAAATTAGACCCAAAGACAGATCCAGATTTTAATCAATGGTTGGCGCTGGAAGATTTATATTGTCGCATAAAGCGCAAACATTCTAAAGTAGAACCGCAATCTGTCCCATCGTCTCCCACACAGAAATTTAGTGAGGACCAGTCCCCAACTTTTAAATTGGCTAGGATAGACATACCTGAATTTGACGGTGATTTCAAAAATTGGCCATTGTTTTACGCGACATTCGATAATGCTGTACACAAAAACAGCTCATTGACCGACACAGAACGCATGTTTTATCTCACAAGTAAATTGAAAGGCAAAGCGAAAGCTATATATTCAGGAGTTATTCCTTCTGCCGAAAATTACGCAACTATTTATTGCAATCTCAAAGAACGTTTTGAAAATAGTCGAGACGCAGCAACCTCTTACCTAGATCAATTATTTTCGCTCAAACCAATAACGACACCAACCGCTGGCAATCTCGAGTACTTGGTTGATCGTTTTTCAAACTCCCTTCAAGCATTGAATAACTTAAAAATACCTAACTTAAATGATTTTGTTATGATGTATTCGTTAATCAAACGACTAGATAAGGAAACCGCGCAACTATTCGAAATGCAAAGCCGAGGTACAGAAATTCCTTCGTTCAACGACTTAGTAGTTTTTTTACGCGATCGAATTAGAGTATTGACACGAACCGCTGATAATAAAGATAAGACGCTAAATTCGAATTCGAACAAGTCGCGAGCTTTTGTTGCTAGTGACGTCAGCGCCGCTGTTCGACGTCAGTGTCCTTTATGTGAAATGGATCATACACATCTATATCTTTGTGGTAGATTCAAAGCTTTATCTCCCCGCGAACGTTATTATAAAGTAAAAGAAAATCGTGCGTGTGTTTCGTGTCTGAGTCTATCTCACCAAGGTAACTCTTGTAAATCCAACGCATATTGCAAATTCTCTGGCTGTGGAAACAAGACCCATCATACGTTACTACACTTTAATAAGTCGGATAAATATAGTCCGGGAGCCGCCGTACAAAATAATAACGAGCTTTCTGCTAATCCGCCCGCACCACTTAAGGAACCCGCTTCAAAGATTACCTCGTTTTGTAATATGTCCGCCGAAGATAACCGCCCGCGTAAAAATAATAAAAAGCTGTTAGGTACCGCATTAGCTGAAGTCCAACTTGCTAATGGCTCAGTTAAACAAGTTCGCATACTTATTGATCCTGGCAGCGAAGAAAACTTTATTAGTAAACGGGCTTGCAAGCGAGTAGGTATACGTACACATCAAACGGAGAACGCAGGATCCGTAATCGGAATCGGTGGCACCTCCCAGCCTACATTAGGAACCGCTACAATAAATTTATTATCTAGGTGTGATAAGCAGTTCGCGCTGCCATTAGAGTTGCAAGTAATGAAAACCATTTCCGGTAACTTGCCTTCCGCAGAATTCGACGCCTCGTCACTCCAGTATTTGAATGGATTACAGTTAGCCGATCCTGAATTTTATGTACCTAGTGAAATAGATATTCTGATTGGTTCGGAACATTTTGCTAATATACTGAAAGCAGGAAAAATAATGGGACCGCCGGGTAAACCTGATGCACTTGAAACGGTTTTTGGTTACGTAATTCTGGGCTCGATTTCTAACCTTCCTATTGCAAAAAATGATTCTTCTTCTTGTTTCTTTTCCCGCCAAGAATCATCTCAAAACTCGCTTGAAAGTTTAATGAAAAAATTCCTGGAATTAGAGGCCGTACCACAACATCAATATTTATCCAAGAGTGAACAATTATGCGAAACGTTTTTCACTGAAACTGTGCAAAGAGATTCGTGTGGTAGGTATGTGGTGGCACTACCCTTTCAAAAACCGCCTTCTTTACTGGGTAATTCAATGAATATCGCCTCACGACGCTTTTCTAGTTTAGAACGCAAATTCAAAACAAATCCCGCTTTAAAAACCGATTATGACAAAACGATTAAAGATTATCTAGACAAACAGATTATTTCACCCGCGCCCGCTTCAACCTGTACCAGTCCGCATTATATCATACCGCATCACGCCGTCTTAAGAGAGGGCAAACCGCTTCGCATCGTTCTAAACGCTAGTCAAATCTGTGACAATGGGATCTCTCTTAACGACATATTACATTCAGGTCCAAATTTACAGACCGATTTAGTTGCAATTATTTTAAAATTCCGCTTATTTTCGGTCGCCTTGACCGCAGACATAAAACAGATGTTCCTAGCGATTGGGGTTCGCGAGGAAGATCGTAGGTTTTTGAACATTCTATACAAATTCGATGAAGATTACGCTCGCCTTTATCATTTCAACCGTGTGTGTTTCGGCTTGCGATGTTCGCCCTATTTAGCCATGCGCACCGTCAGGGAACTCGCAAGCGCAGAGTCATTAAATTTACCGCTCGCGTCACAGGTAGCTAGTAGTAACCTTTACATGGATGACCTCGGAGTGTCTGTAGGTAGCCACAAACAAGGAGCTCAACTCGCGTTGGACTTGATCGAGCTATTTAAACGAGGCGGTTTTGACCTCGTTAAGTTTGTGAGCAATTCACCGGAAGTACTAAAAATGATACCTGAAAATAACCGCTTATCTTCGAAAGTCGAGTTTGATCGGGAAGACAACCTAAAACTTTTAGGCTTAGTTTGGTCACCTACTGAAGATGAATTTTCGATTTCCATCAAATTCAATCCGCACGTAAAATGTACTAAGCGATTGATGCTTTCAACTATTGCTAAGTTGTGGGACATAAATGGCTACTGCGCGCCCGTAATTCTACACGCCAAACTTTTAATAAAGGCTCTTTGGGCCGCGGAACCCAAAATTGATTGGGATGATACACCCCCGCAAGCTATTTGCACGGCGTGGAGCCGTTTCCTCGCGGAGCTACCACAGTTACAAAATTTCAAAATCCCGCGCTTTCTTGGTATTGTAACGGACTCCCGCATTTTTTTGATCGGATTTGCTGACGCGTCCGAGAAGGCCATGGGTGCTTCCGCGTATCTCTGCGTACAGCAGCCTACGGGACAAAATGTTGTAAATCTGGTCGCGGCCAAGAGCAAGGTAGCTCCCTTAAAAAACAGTTCTTTGGCCAGACTGGAACTGACCGCGTTAGTTATTCTCTCAAAACTGCTCAGGTTCGTGATTGATACGATTTCCTCGTGCCGCAAAATAAATGAAATCTTCGCGTTTTCAGACTCCACCGTGGCCTTACATTGGGCTCACTCTTCCCCGCATCGATTTGACACGTTTGTAGCAAACAGAATTGCTATTTTACAGGATAATCTTAACCCCAAACACTTTTTTCATTGTGAAAGTGCACACAATCCCAGCGACTGCATTAGTCGTGGGTTGACTCCCGCTCAATTGCTGGATCACCCTCTTTGGCTTCACGGCCCGCCTTGGGCACGTGACCAGGTTCATACTTGGCCTATAAACCGCTTTATATTTGACCCCGCTCAAGATGAAAAACTTCTTGAACTGAAAAAACAATCAAATGTTTTCCTCGCAACCGAAGAGACAGCTCCCTTTCTCTGTGAACTCGCTAAGCGGTTCTCTTCTTGGTCTAAGCTACTTCGAGTTGTGGTATACATATATCGCTTCATGAAAAAACTCCCGCGCTCTGACAGAGTTCAAACTTCAGACTTAGAATTTTCTGAAACCGCTGTTATAAAAGCTCTTCAATCTCAATATTTCGCAAAAGATATTGAAGGCTTTCTTAAGTCCCGCAAAATAACTAAATCATTAATTCCGCTTTCTCCTTTCATAGAAAAGGACCTCCTCCGCGTTGGTGGTCGGTTAGTTAATTCATCGCTGGAATATAACAGCAAACATCCCATTTTGCTTCCAAAAAGGGATCATATTGTGAGCCTCATCATAGACTATTACCACCGCAAGTACTTACATGCTGGTCCGCAGCTGTTGCTCTCAATCCTGCGTCAAAAATATTGGATTATTTCTGGTCGCAGTGTGGTAAAACAACGTTTCCGCCTTTGCAATACTTGTTTCAAGGTCAATCCCCGCACTGAATCACCATACATGGCGGCTCTTCCCGCCCCGCGCGTTAACGAATCTAAGGCATTTCTATATACAGGCTGTGACTATACAGCAGCCTATGAGATTTTAATCAGTCGTTATCGTGGAGCACGGAAAGAGAAAGCGTATCTATGCATATTTACCTGCCTACAAACCAGAGCTGTACATCTAGAAGCGGCTGTTTCTCTAAGTACAGACTCTTTCTTACGGGCATTCCGACGATTTATATCTCGACGAGGTAAAATTTTGTCATTGTTTTCAGACAATGGCACTAATTTCACGGCCGCGCGAAATCAGTTTAAGGAAGTTAAGGATTTTCTACGATCTAAAACTTATCAAAACGCGTTGAACCAAGAAGCAACGTATAACGGAATTACCTGGCACCTAAATCCGCCCTCCGCTAGTCATTTCGGTGGGTGCTGGGAAAGCCAAATCCGCGTCATGAAAACACATCTTCGCCGCGCCATTCGCGATACTACGCTCACATATGAAGAATTTATAACTGTCCTTGCTCAAGTAGAAGCTGTTATGAATTCCCGTCCGCTGACAGCTTTAAGCTGCGACCCCGCAGAGCCACAGGCTCTGACTCCCGCACATTTTTTGAACCAACTTCCTTTGGACACTTTTCACATAGACCCACGTTTAGATACCGTAGATCTGGTTAGAAGTAAACGACTGGTAGACGATGTCGTTCAAAGATACTGGCAACGATGGAAGCGTGAATATCTAAACACTCTTCAATCTCGCGTCAAGTGGAATACTAAAACAATTCCGGTAACCAAAGGAACAATAGTTCTCTTAAAAACTGATAATTCACCGCCTCTTCAATGGCCTCTTGGTGTTATTGAAGAAGTAATGCCCGCATCAGACGGAGTAACCCGCGTCGTCAAAGTGCGTACACAAAACGGTACTTATGTCCGTCCCGTGGTGAAACTTTGCGTTTTACCCACTCAGTAGACTATTATCTGACATTCAATTATTGTACATATGTATACGTATATATTTTATAGCATATATTATTTTCCCACATCGTGAAATCAACCTCGTTTTCCCTCATTCCTATTTACTTTTCCCGCATTTTCATATTCTAGTTCAGGAGCTCACAACTCCTGAAGGCCGGGGGGATGTTACTTTTTTTTGGTGAAATTGATGCATGCAAAGAAATGAACTCGTGTGCTCAAGCGTAAGCGAGATAGCATATATCTGTCTCGCACCCGCACATCCTCCAAACTTGGTCAACCAGCCTTGACCAGTTCCCTCAACCGCACCGCACCGCGCGGACACACACAGTGGGCCGTGTCAAACTTCCTTCAAAATATCAAACCCATACCACGCGATCGCGCCAGAGTCCGTCGTCTCGGCATCAGTGTCCAGACCAGACAAGCACCTCTTTGACAACGGAGACCAGCCTCACGCGCGCTCCTGTCAGCCACACCTAGGACCGGCTGTCCGAGCTCCAACCAGGATCCATCTCGTCTTCACGCTGCGCGAGCCACGTAGGTGAGTTTCTTTGCTAAGTCTGTTTTGCCAAAAGATCGCCGACATAAACCCTGGCCTTATATTTTTCTTTGTCATCATACCCCTTATATCTCTTTCCATCCAAGTACAGAATCAGCACCGCTATGGTAGGATATTTTTTGTATAAAAAATTCCCCAGCCACCTCATCTGCTGTGGCGGTAGTGTGATCTCGAACTGGGTCCCTGCTGTAGTTTTGGGTCGTGATAGTTGGCTCTTTAGCTTGCTGTTGGCTGATGAATAATAAATAGCTGCAGCTTGAGATTTATTTTCGTTGCTGCACGTATTCACTGGTGTTCGGTATTTTCGCAAAAATTGCGCCGAACCACACACACATAACCATTGTATATCAATTAAATTCAGTTTTCTTTCATATTTTCAATAATTCAAAGGATTTAAATGGAAAAATATCTCAAATACGCAAGCAGATAGCAGCGTTTTTAGCATCTCAAAATAATGTCAAATTGACAGCTCAGCGATAATGATTCCGCTGGCAATTAGACGTTATGGTACCGATTTAGGCAAAACGCCTAGGAAATGAATGAACAAAATCGCGTGACGTCATCAAAACCTCGACGCGCCGCGACACTGATTCCACCTTATTTAAACGTCAGAAACTAGACGTTGTAGTACCGATTATCGCAGCAGCACTGCTGCAGTACTGCTATAAGACGTTGTGGTAGGCCTGCTGATGATTAAATGCTTGACTTTTCTATGTGTAAATAAAAATAATTATATATTAATTTTTATTCGCGGGTTTCCACGTCGCTCTTCATCTACGAGTGTGTCATAAAATTACACTTCTCTTCTTCATTGTATTTTTTTACTCTCTCCATAATCAGTTATTTAGTACACAGGTGTTTTGTATGTACATATGTACGCTATTACATATTATTGAGTAGCATTATACTTACAATAGAAATACTTCTTATGCCTATTTGCTGAAAATCGTATCGCTTATGATATTTACACATATTTAATGTGTGAATTATTTGTTTGTTATTTCCTTCTGGCGTCCAAAAACCAATGTCTGTTGTGATTAAATTCCCTCCTTGTGCTTTACCAAAATTAAATACGTCTGTTAGTTTAAATTGTTCACCTAAAAAATAGAATCGAAGGCGATTATTAGGAAAGGAATAATACTAATTTGTAATAAAATACTAAACAACATTACAAGAACTAAAATAACTTGGAGGAGAATTGAGAATCTTCTTTTATAAAGTTGGTTGAACACTTATTAAACTTATAAAAAGACCAACATGAATAGAAATGGTGTTCAGAGTGCGTACAATAATTTCAATGATTATGCTTAACTTAAAAAAAAAAGCAGCATTCTGGGCACCCGGAAATTTTACTACAATATTTATATTTCATTTATTAAGATAAAAAAAAACAGTATATGCGTATTTTATATACCATATTTAGAAGCTACCACAATATCAGCATCAACACTTATATTCATGTAGTTCAATATTTGCAGAAGTCTAGAAGAAGTCTCTGAAGCAGAGTTTTCATTTGTTTTGTTAGCTAACACAATATTTGTTTCATCAACGACCAGCCAGATGTGCTTGAAGTCTAGCCACCGGTTTATTGAAGCCTGAGGAAATAAAGCGTCATATTAATCATCCTTCCACTGCCTTTTATAATTAGTAGGGGAGCGCGGGGCTTGTTGTAACAGAAATAACAAATCATTATATATCATGAAGTGTATTGACTAAATTACCACTAACTAAATTTTGATTGATACTTTAACTATTCTTCTATTAAGTCAAATCGAAAAAATATCAAATCTACAGGTAACTTTATCACAATTATTTTTTTTTTTAAAAAAGGGAATTGTTACAACTTACCCCGTGGTTGGGGCTAGTTGTAACATCTATTGGGGTAAGTAGTAACAAGAATAAAAAACAAAAATGTGACACCTTCAATCTTTAATTTTTTCACATCTTGGATCATTTTGCTTTGTTTACAACAAAAAGTAACTAGCTATTTCTATAATATGTATTTTTTAATGAATAGTTAACTGAAACATACTTTTTATATAATCAATAAATTAAAGATTTAAGTTTTTAACTATCTATCTTATTTTGTATTGATGTACATACATAATAGGCACTTATATAATATCAACATGGCACTTTATAATCACAGTACTTAAATTAAATTATAAACCTCTAAATTAAGTCTTGTAGTTATCTCTTAGTTCTACCATACATCTTACAATAATCAGCCTTCTTCAGTTTCTTTATCAAAGAAATTAGTCTTCATCTGAATTACAGTTGATACAAACAAAAAAAATAGTATCTCCTGTGACACATCCTATATGTGCCCACATCTTACATATAATACATTCTACCCAATCACCTTTTGAATGACTATACACTTCATCGCAAACAAGACAATGCCAATCTCCATACTCTGAATCAGAAGAATCTGAACTTAGAATCCTTTTTGTAACTCTTTTTATTCCATCTTTATTTTTCGCTGATTTTTTACCTTTTCCTTTCCCCTTTCGCTTTTCTTTTCCCTTATCTTTATCATCTTTTTTTTGCTTTTTCTTTATCTTTTCTTCATATTCCATTCTCAAAGCTTCTTTTTCAGGCGTATCTGTCAAAACAGCAGACTTCTTTTTGCGTCTGCAATTTGTATTTATTTTTCGTGGTGGTGCCTTTGGTAGTGGTCTAATCTTCGATGGGAAAAATTGATTTTGACCAGAGCAACTTGGAGTTGGTTCATTAGCAGTTTCGATGCGGTGTATAATTTCTGTTGTGCTGATATCCACTTCAGGAGCAGAATCTAATAGTTCTGGATGTTCAAGATTCTCTTATAGTCTCTCATTCTAAATGAAAACAAATAAGGTATGTCACATTACAAATAATAACAGTAACTTACAGCAATCTGGGGGCAAGTTGTAACATGTTACAACAAACCCCGAGGTTTTGTTACAACTAGCCCCTAGGTATAGTTCTTAATATTTATCACGATAACTATTAAATCAACTTAGTAATCTCGAAAACTGTTACACAACATCATAAATAGTTATATTTTAGCATCAAATAAAATACATAAAGCTTAAATTAGTCGAAAATAGTAAAGTAAACCAAAAATTTACGAAAATAAAATAATAGGTTACTAGTCACCAACAAAGCGCTTGCACACACCCACTCACTGCGCCGCCTGGCGGGACACTGGCTGTGATAAAGTGGCGTGGCGCGTTATAATCTTAAGATTAGGTAAAAAAAAAACGTGAATATAGTTTAAATTCCTATTGAAAAAGGCCTGTTACTACTTACCCCTGTTACAACAAGCCCCGCGCTCCCCTATTTACGTAATAGTAAATAAACCTCGCAGTTAAAGATAAAAATAATACTGTCAAAATTCCAACATACAAAATGTTGAACTAAATATGCATAACATACATATGCTATACATATATATTAATTAAATACGTTATTAAATACTCATTAATTTCACAATACTATCCATAAAATATATCAAGTAAACATTCTTCTTCTTATCTAATGAGAACTCTAGTGTCGAGAGTTTATCAAGCCACCCTAAGGGCCTGTGACATGGCTTAACGACTGCCTCTAAACTAAACATGTAAAAATATGTTCTAACTATAAAATATCGACCACGAAACAAAAACCACTAAAACGCCGCCATTCTTCCATTTCAAGCGCATATTATGTGAAAAATTCCCATCCGTCCCACATACAGTATAAAACATCAGTTCCAGGTCCCCGCAGGAGGCGTCCAGGAGTACCCCGATATAATTGAAGCGGTGCTGCAAGCATCGAGCCAGGCTTCTATCGGATATGTTCACCACACTTGTGCTGGACACCGATATGGAGTGGGGCATAGATGCTTTTGTGAAGTTTATGTCCCCTGAAATAAAGATTTTTGATCTATTATTTGGTGAAGCAGTGAAAGGCAGCACCCCGATATATGTTGTTGTAAGTATGCTGCAAGCATCGGGTGAGGCTTGTAGCGGATATGTCCACTGCATTAGTGGTGGAAACCGATATGAAGTGGGTGATGGATGCTTTTGTGAAGTTTATGTCCCCTGAAATAGTAGGTTTTAAAGTTTAATGTTTTATTGAGTATTGGAAATCAAATAAACGGTGTGCCTCCCTTTTTGTCTATTGAAAAATATGTATTATAAATAAATATAACCAGATGAGAAACAAATAGAATTATTTAAGTGAAATGTATTACATTAAATGTCTATAGATATGTATTTGAATTGAATTATTACATAAGGTGTTCTGGTTTAGGACCAGATGAATACGATATTGTAAATATATACGTTTTTCAAAGATAATTAAGAATAAATTACAAATAAATAATAAATAAATGTCATTTATTTCGAACTTTTAGTCCATACACAAAACATACACAACTTGCATAGAGAAAATGATTAAACATAATAGAAGCAATTAGAAAATTAATAAAATCATTGTTAGTCAAGTCAATACTAATTAAATCACATAATAGAAAAATGTCAATCAATAATTATAAAATTGGTCAATATAAGTTAACCCTTAATCATTATTTATTTCTTACTGACACCCATTTTATGTAGTGTTCATTGTTAGTTAGTTATTTAGTATATAAATTGAATTAGTACTTACATGTTCGATTTCCACATGATAATAAACACACATATGTTACTTGTCTCTCTTTGAAGTAATTCGCAGCAAAATCCACAGTCTCTAGATGTAGTCCATATGATATAACTGGAATTACAAGCATAAAAACTTTGTGCAACCACATATTTTAGTCGGCCACAACCCTCATTAATGAGAAATGGTTAAGGAGGACAAATAATCGAGATCAATTTGATTGAATGAAAAGTAAAACAATTTTATTATAATGGCTAGATGAAGCGTTCCTTTATTTTGGAATGTGAAGTTGGTCTAATATGTTCAAAAGCACAACTAGTAATACTGTACAAAAAAATAAATAAGGTTGATTGAAATCATACTGTCATAATCTGGCAATCATTTTGATGTGCGTTTGGACGCAAAAAGGAATATTCTATGAGCGGAATCTATTTCATATTCGCTTTGTATTAGTAATAAAAATAAAAATACTTACCTTCGTGTATACTACATAAGTACCTATATACTTACAGCACATTTCTACAGTAACACAATTTTGGAAAACCGTGGATTTTTTTATCGCTTTTTAATCAATTGAAAGTTTCAATATTTATTATGGTCAATAATTATTGCAATAATAATTATTGGCACATAATAATTCAATGGAATTCCATCCCTAATATCCCAAATTTTCATTCTCCATTAAAACCACCACGTGACTCAAGTACGAGACACCGCGTCTACACGTAGCACGCCCCGCGGCGTCGCTCGCCTCACGACATTATATCCGCGCCTGAATTTATTACCTCGGCTGGCGTTGGTTTATTGAATTTTATGCATGTCTTGCTGAGTTGGTTTTATTAAAGGTGGTTTAAATTAGATAACGGTGTAAATACTTACACGTAATATTCGTTTTTTTAAATGAAATGTAAATACGCTGTAATCTTCTGAGAATCATCACAAAGATTCTCCTTGAGGCTTACGTTTGTTAAAGTATTAGGTAGAAGTGGCGTATTAAGTTACAGTTCAATAGAGAAGTAGGTAGAATATCTTATTTAAATTGATGTTTATAAACCCAAATAATAAATTATTAATATGGGGCACTTAAACACACAAGTTTGACTTAATAAAACAAATTAAAAACGAATAAACTTACTATAGTAAAAGCCTTGAAAGATTTACACTTAACGTAAGAAGGAAAAGTTTTTCTACTACAAACTCTATGGACTGTAAAATAATTAAATCAAGTAAAACTTTTCAAAGAAAATATTTACATATACATAAAAACATGATGGACATCTGATTAATTTTCACTGTACCTGGGATTACAAAGTAGGTATATAAGGATATTCTTTATACCATAGATTTATACATGGGTAAAGTATTCCCTTTGAAATAAGCAGCTTATCCGTGCTTTGGTGCTTTGGTACCGCCTTTGATGTTTTCGGTAGCTTTTTATTAAATTGATATAAAATATGAGGAGCTTTATAGATTATTAAACCAAGAGATATGACATCCACTTTAATACGATAAGAAAAATAATCTCTTATAACCTAGAAATATAATTTCTACTTTTCTGTCGACATAATTATTGTATGTTATTAAAATATTTTTTTCTAGACGAAGTGTCTACTGTATATCACCAGGTGATTAGTTTAGTTGGTGATTAGTTATCTCATATTTTTATGAGTTTTTAGAACAAAGTTAAACTTAAACTGATAGGCCCACAAGGTCCCTTTGCATTGCAAAGTCGGCTAAAACATCAATATCGAAGATTAACTTACCATTTATAAGTACAATTAAATATACATACATGCCCTGTAGGCGTTTATTGAATTTTATGTCGCATGTCGTTAAGAACATCATAATATAAGTCTCGTCAAAGAATGTTTGAATAAGAATCGCAAAGATTTGAACACGTTTTCCCCTCTTTTAACTTTTTCATCGTTTAACGGAAAGTGTTCTCATATTATTTTTTGAATTGATGGAAAAATACATTTGTCTTTAGAATTAGATTTTTTGACTGGACAATTATCTCAACAGAATGTGTTGAGATAATTGCCCAGTCAATCTGAATCTGTAAATCTGAATGTGTCATCTGCGGAATTACGACGTATTTGCTAAGATAGTTCCCCAACGATTTGATAATGCAGGGGAGTATCGACCCTCAAAAATTAGGAATACTACATAAAAGGCATTGCTTAAGTTTATTTGTTTAAGTAAAATATTGAAGCAAGGCGCTTGTAAATTAAGATTACTTGTACAGATTTAGCGTATTTTATAACTCACAAGTACTCACAACGTTCAAAGTTCACCACTGTCACACGCAGTTAGCGTAAGATTAATGTCTATCATGTTGTGACGTAATAATTAAAATATTTTTTTTTATTTTCTTTGATTGTCAATAACTCTGTATACCGTCCAATCTGGTCCCACCCCGTACAAAGTTTGACGACAATCACTGGCTAGCTCGTAGAAGAATGCCGCCATTTTTGTCCAACTCGGAAGTGGAATGCGAGCCTAAACTCATGCAATTGCTCCCGGAATGCTTGCCTAGAAATGGGCTGTTTTGTATTTGTATGCTGGCCATGGTTACACAAATATTGAAACTTTGTTTTTTTATTGTGTATTTTTTTAATATTCAAACATTCGTGAGACATTTTGTCAATATGTTAATTAAACGGTTTTCACTCACGTGTAATTCGCGTATGTTGTTTACGCGTTGTGTGGTTTTCTTTCGGACCGACGTTCATGGAGTCAACGCGTCCTGAAGATGCCTCGTGGAGAGACGAAACACGCGTTGACGAGATTATCTTGTCATGAAAAAAAACGACCAAACTTTTACGCTTACTGTAATGAAAAATACATAATTACTAAACGACTGATTAGTACCTATAGTGTTTTGTTTTTTCTTTTTTTTTCATAGATATTGCGAGAATAAAACAAAACACTGTTGAACTATGAACAATGTAGCTTGATTATTCCTTTTCTCATGAATAAAAATTAAAATTTTATTTTCAGTTTAGATGAGCGGTAGTAGTTATTTACGCAATAAATTAGGTTTCTTACTAAGTCCATAGCTAGTGCTTGCCATCGGGCAAACTATGGTGAAGTGCAAACCTGATTTAAAAAAAAAACAGTCACACGTAGTTTGATAATTTTTTTGTTAATCTATACTCTACTTCTGTGTTAAAGACTCTTTGCCCATGAGTGGGCAAAGAGTCCTTAGGAAAAGAGTCCTTCTGAAGAGAGAGAGAGACCCAGACACAATGGGGTCCAACTCCCTCCATGTATCTTGGTCGACAGCTGTCTCATGCCTCGCATACAAAATTCCGAAACTGTGCGAGATCGCGACGCCAGCGAATTGATGATTATAATATCATTATACAGTGGGTAGATGATGATTATAGAATTTTGTAAAATTTCTACGATTGGTGTTTCGTTCCCGAGTGAAAAAGTTATAAGCGAAGCACCTGGTCACCCTACCCCGCTGTAACGATGTGCCGTATTTGCCAATGAATAGCAGTTGCGAGCTATTCCAGCCTAGTTTGAATACAAACATTTCACTTACCTTTGTTCCGCAGCTTTGTCATTCTCATTCCCATTTTAGGACGGAATTGGGGAATTCGATGACGAATATCCATTATATTGAAGGGTTCTGAAAAAAGAGTATATCAATGTGTAATAGTAATTTGCCGTTTGTTTTTATATAACCTTTTTGTTTATCAGTTCATTGCATTTTTTTACATAGGATATCAAAATTTTACCATTAAGCGTCATCATATCATTATATATTCTTATAACGTCTTTCATTATATCAGAGTTTAAAATATATATACATATATATATATTGAAGGTTCAGCAGAAACTCAAGCATGAACCTATCTTGTATAGAAAAAATTGAGAATATAAAAATTGTACCACTATTCATAGACAAGTTTGAAATCCGTCAATAACAACCCCATGAGAATAGCTCCGTTTAACCTACAAATAAACGAGTCAAACTTGTGCTAACTTTTTTGCAACCTCACATAGTAACTGCCAAGCAACGACATCGTATCTATTAGACGCGTATGTAAAAAAGACGACAACAATAATGACTATACTTCAATGTCGATTTACTATCCATGTAATAGCACAGTTTTAAATATGACACAAACATGTACATCTGTTAGTAAATATATCGTCAATAGTCATTGTCATTGTAGTTTTGTAAATTGATAGTACTTGATGACGGACCATAGATTTACTATAATTGTGGTGGACATATCAAATTGTCTAAAGTTCATTATCATAGCAATTTACCTTTTTATTATTACTTATTACGCAATAATTTCCTGTTATATGTACCTACATACATACATGTTACAAGAATGTTTTTTTTGTTGTGGTTCTTATAAGTACATAGAATAAGTTCAGGATTTTTCGTTAGGTACATATCTCTAAATTTGGTTTTCTATGCTAGCAAGTATTGTATTCCGTAAACGTTGAGTATTTGCCTCGTCCAAGTTTTTCTTTCAGGAAGGAGCAAACTTGGTCAGCCTGTAACAATGAAGGCTGTTACAGATGGATTCATACATTCGTGAGGCTGGGGTAGTGTTGTGGATGAAAAGGATAATAATTGCTCTACATATAACAAATTGTGATAAGTTAAACAAATAAAATTAAGAATGAAAACCATTTACAATTGCATGCTTAACTACCGTAATGAGATTTAAGAATATACGCATAAAATTGTGTTATTTTTCGCTTATGACCAATATTTTATTTTATTATATTTTACATACATATTGTTCAACCAATCCCATAATATACGGCCCACTAACTTCCCTCATACATCACTGTATAATTAGCATGGAGCAAAAAGAAACGTTATTTGCTGTAAAAAACAGGCAATAAAAAAAAGTAATTCGAACCAAAGTATGCAAAAGAGCTAATTTTCTTTTCACATATTTACCAAAACTCCTCAACCAATCCCATATACCAACTCTTTAACTTCCCTAGCACACCACTGTCACCCAATTTCAGCTGCACCTTGTACCTAGGCAACCTAAATATTCCTACATCGTACAATGGTCCTTTGTCTTCCATTCCTGCGGCCCCTCGTTACATGTGACAATAGACGAACTAGCTACCTAGTTAGTGTTTCATGTGCTCCTGGGATACAGGCTCTTTCTAGTGTGACCTGGGGCTCTTGATTTTTGTGTAACTAGTTAACACTGTCTTGCAGTTTTTTTTATTGGCAGTTGTGACTCAGTAAGTCATACTTTAAAATAATAAATAAATAATATATAAATAATCGTTTATTATGCCAAAAATACAATGTATGTACGTAAAAATACAATTAATCTTAAACTTACTTTATACTTCTTGGTGTAAATAATAGTGTCAATTTTCGCAGAATCCATTACGCTACAGCAAAAAAAGTATTTAGTTGTAGCAAATCTGGATTATACGAGTAGTTTGCTGATTGGACCAAGTAGAATAATATTTTTTTTAACATGATTGTAAAAATTATATATTATTAGATATACCTATTGTTATATAAAATCTTTATTTATCAAAAACGCATTAAAACAATCCTAAACTAGATTTGCATTAATTATGTCTAAAGTTATTCTTACATAACAATAATCCACTTCATATGAAACTAGCTTGTATGTAAGCCGCCCGGTCGCTTTCCCCCGGATTTATTAATTATTTATTTTTATAATGGCACACAAAACAGAACATGTTCTTAAATTAACTTAATATTCATTTTAAGCTGGTTTTGATCCAGAACAAATTCCAAAATATGTGTACACAGCTTGATCTAAATGGGATTAGAATGCTAATGTCTGCACTACATCTTGAACGTCGTTGTTTGTACACCAGCCTGCTAGTGCTGCTAGTTTCTATGATTCATGGTCACCCTGGTGTTTGTGATATATTGTTTCATATTTATGTCTAGGTTCCTGGTTTCCAGAATACTAATTATTCCAACAATTTCTAGAAACTTTGTCTGTTTATCTGTTTCTCTGTGTCTCTGTTTGTCATGGCCACTGACCACTCTGGTGTTTGTGAGATATTATTTCATATTTATGTCCTGGTTTCCATACTAAAAACTACTTTAATATTCACGCGATCATAATTTTTTACTTGAAATAAATTTTCTCGTGCTGCGATTGGCTGAAAATATGAAATCTACTAATGATAGCGCGTAAATTAATTTGAAAAGAGAATCAAACTAAACATCGTTTCAGAAATCTAGATGATGTTTTGAATGTGGAAGCTACGTGAATGAGTTTTACGTACTGTAAATATAACTGTTTGTATGGCAGGTAACCTAACTTAGACTGAAAAATATATATCCCGCTAGACTAATGCTAGGTATTCCAAACTCATTAACATAAACAGGGAAAATAAGTAGAAACAAACTAAATTTTAAGCAAATTAGTGTTTGGGTTAAATTGCAAATTTGACACAAGATTTCTAACATTATCTCAACCTTCACTCGCTTACACAAATTATAAAAAGCAACAAAATTAATTTAAAAAGTCCAACTAAGCACACTTTACTTGCACTTTAAATATTTCAAACAAACTGTTCAAGAAAACGCGACTAGAAACTAAATCTGTGGAAAGCGTTTCATCAAGTGCTGTCTTCAAACTGAAAGTTTCAGCTTTTTATAAGACTTCTAACTTGGAACTACATAGATTGAAGAACTTCAGCGGTAGACAGTGATTTTAACTTTTGTTTACACCTGTCCACTTTCACAATGACTTTTAAACAATTTTAGCCATTTGTACTTAATTTTGTCTCTAAATAAATTTGTGTATGTTTTTTTTTACAAGAATGGGTTTGCACTTGACTGTAATGGTAAGCAATCATTACGGTCTAGGATGGAACGTGCTTACCTAGTAAGAACTGCACTTCACTCTCGCTTTGAAGATCGCTTTGCAGAAGAGATTTGAGAAATGTATTAAGGATTTATGAGTTAATTTATTAAGTTGTAAACCTGCACTATGGTTGTTTAAATTAAACTTTTATTGGAAAATGAGCGAAAATAATCACGACCGGCAGGATTCGAACCTGCGTATTTCCGATCACCGCCCGGAACGCCTTAACCAACTAGGCTACGGTCTACTAACTGCCAGGCGCGAAAATCCACACTCATTTCCATACACTTCAGACTGAGCGGCTGATGGCGCCACATTAAGGATTTGTTGTGCATATGAGCACTAACACTAAATATCTTTCGCAAATTATACTAAATATGCCCTTAACCACAGTTTTACTATTTGGTAATCAATAAGTCATGATCTATTATGAAGTGTACTTGTCCACAAAAAAAATATACCTTTGAAGATCAATTTAATTGGAGATGAAAAACGTAGAAAACTAGATAAACAAAAAATTTAATAAGTAAATTTTTCTTATTCACATATATTTTAAGTATGAACAAAACTGTGATTACCAAATTTATTATTGGAACTTAGAACATATTTTATCAATTAAGATCTTTTTGATTTAAAAACTCAAATATTACTAAAAGTTCTTATTAGCAACCATTTATCAAAGGAGTCCTTTACAAAATCTCAAGAATGACAAGTAGCTCAAAGCAAAAGTTGGAGAGACCTCAAAGCGGTTTAAATTTATTGGTAACAAACTACAAATAACAATTGATTCCATAGAAACGTAACTGAAACAAATAAGATAAAGAGAATAGTGGTCCGCCGCCGTTGCGATTTAGTTAGTTTTTCTAAGACCGGTTCGCACTTGACCATAGTTTGCCTGATGGTAAGCAAAGTCTATGGCCTCAGATAAAGCGTGCGTACCCGATAAAAAAATCGATTCACTCTCGCTTTGAAGGATATTTATTCTGTTTTTTTTAGTGGATGGTACTTAATCCTTTAGCAATAAACTGCGACTAATTATTTGGCAGCGTTCGGATATTTCCGGCAACCAATCACGAGCAATAATTACAAATACAAATACAAACAAAAAATCTTTATTTCTTTAAGTTTACAAAAAACAATGTGCAGGTGATACAAAAAATAATATAATATGTTCATGAAACATCAGTGGATCCATCCCAGAGGTAGACCCTCAGCCCCGAACTAAGCTGAAGCTTGTGTGTCGGATACTGGAGATCTTCCCCAAGGATGGAAGCAAAGACTTACAAGTATTAAGTATTTTTTTGCGCGAGTAGTGTGTGAGGGAGAGATGAAATGTGGAAACATTTTCGACGCGATATCTGTAAATTACAATTCCATGGTATAATTTATTCGTAGGTAAGAAACTTAGAATACAATCGGGTACTATTTCAAGTTAAGCCGGAAAGAGTTGGGAAGGTTTTAAACTGCGGGCTGTAAGAAAGCAGCTGGTAACAACTTCGGGGCTGTAAACGGGGTTTTTGTTTACAACCCTGACCACAGAGTAAAGTTGACAGATAGTCTATTTTCTTATTTTAGTCTACATACAATTTTTATTTAATTTCATTTTGTTTCTTTTGATCTGTATCTGTTGACTCATAGTGTAGTGTTTTTAGAATCGAATCGACCGTACACATAACTATAATACATGTATTTTTTGTGTACAATGTTTCAATCAACATGTAGATTTTTATTAATGATGCTGGTATTACAGTGTATTGCTAAGTGTGTTTAGTAAGTAAATTAAAGTATACCTATGATAAGCAGTATAGCCTTTCAGTACAGAGTATGCAAAGCCATGATGAAAAATCACTTAAATGAAAATTCACACGTAAATTCGAAAATCTCTTTCTTAAATCTATTGAAAACTGTTTTTCCAGATTTCAATTCGTCTTTGCCATTGAGCTAGTACATATACTATGGTATCTTTACTTCCATTTGGTCCTTAGCATATAAAATCTAATACACTCTATCTAAGATATTATTATACCATGTTTAACAAACATGTCCTGCTGGTAAGTATTGGCCCAGCGTTATGAGTTCTGAATCACGTATAATATTGCGTCTATACGAGTGCTAAGCCCACAGATCACCTGAAGTAGTGAAGACAAACGAACTAACTGCACGTGAGTTCATTGCTTATGTATAAGACAGATTTAGGTAACTGTAGTACGCACTTTTTTAGAATTTATAGAATTTTATAAAAAAATAATAAGTTGTTAACTTAAATGTTAGGATCAAACGGCTGCGTTAATGTCTATTATATCCATTGAACTACGATCATATTGATGGATGAATTTAGATAATGTTTGAATTGGATGAAAATTGAATAAGAATAAGAATAAAAACCATATTGAAACATGAAACTTAAATTAGACGAAAACAACCAAAAATAAACAAAATATGAGTAAATTAAAAGTTTCACGTCACAATCCCCAACTCAGCATGTGATGGATGAAAGCATCCAGCGCTGGTCTTCCGTTGGGACCAGCGGGTGACATCACGCACGTAGATTTCAATTCAATTGGGACCTTGACTAGTCTAGACTAGATTAGTCGAGGTCCCAATTTTCATACCTTTAAACTTTGGTGTGACGAGTGTGTCTGTTAGAATAGTGTTTAGTTGAATGAGGATGTAAATTACATGTTTTTTAATGGATAGGACAACTTGTACGAGGCGCGTGTCTTTTAAAACATTTTGTTCGATACTAATTGGACTGTATGGGGTTTAATTTTCGACGTTGAAGAATTAATGCAAAAAGAGCTATCATAAAAAGCATTCACCAACCTTTCATCCACGACGTTGCGTCACCGGGGATAGCCTCCGTGATGCGCGACTGGAGAATCGTGCTGCACCTGCTCCTCTTCTATTTTGAATTCTTCTCGTCAGTTGGCAGACTCACGGAGTCTGGTGAAGTTTGGAGTGCTGGGGTGTCACGGACACAACTAACGCGCACGGCACGACATTGGCAACTAAAACCAGGTCTGTGACGCGCAGACTTCCAGTCGGTTTGTGCAATTCATAACTACCCTCAATTGCATTAAATACTTCTATTAAAACCCAACACATCTGGTAAGGTAAAGTTCACATGAGAATGGTATAACTTGGATGTTGAGAGTTTACAACCTGCAAGAATGAAAACATTAACATTTAGTGAATGATTCGATGAGGGTGCCATTAGTAATTTGTATGAAGTGTGTGTACTAGTATGGCCTTAATTCACGTGGGCCCAGTAGCGGCGACGTTGGCTTATAGCCAAGTATACCTGCTGTGCTGCGGGGGACGTGTTCATAGCGGTTTTTATTTAATCACTTATTTGACCGATACATCTTGAAAGATAATACTAATAAAGATAATCTTGAAATATAATACTTTTAAACATCAACCTTGTAGGTATATATGTACCTATATATATGTAAGTATGAATGATGACGAGTGCATTTTATGTATGTGTGTTTGTTGTGAGTTTTATTAACCATCATAGCCGGTAGGCCCGGTAGGCAGAAACTCTAAGAATCTATTTTTATTCGGTGCGCATGGGCAACCTAATAAATCTGGTCAAATGAGAAAAAAATAATGATTTTCATACAACTTTTTTGGGCAAATAAAGTTTTTTTATTTAAGGTCATTATGTCGTGGGATTTCTAAGAATGAGCCTATGCCCAGCAGTGGGATATATAACGTTGATTTTGTACGTAATATTATTGCTGTTTTAAATAAATAGAATGATAAATAAATTAAATATGTTAACTAAACGGTTTTTACTCACTTTAGTTAACATATTGATAAAATGTCTCACGAAAGTTTTAATACTAACGTAAATAAATGGATTTTATTGTCCGAATCATTGCCCGGCTAGCCTTAAAATCTAATTAAGCCACCTGCATTAAAGCAAGCGACATTACAACAAAAAGTACAAATACTTTTATACATTTGTATATACTCTCCACGCTATTACTGTAACCATACCTCATTCCAACATTTGTTACGAACAATTTTAAAATCACCTGAAAATCCTGGCGGCGTGATTCCCTCTCTCCGTATTCCGGTTGGTACTTAGCGTTAGCGATATAAATCAAGCTCAAGGGACATCGGACTCTGATGATACCTTTATACCTTTTATTGCTTCGGGGTGGATGGGTTTCTGTTCCGAGGGTCGCTTTTAGGACTTAGATTGTGAGCTTAGGTCGGAGTAAATAATCAGGTAGCGTTTTATACGTGTTGTGTGTTACGTTTTCATAATTAATTAATTGACATAATGACATATTCGAAAATCTAAACTGTCAACTTTACATATTAAGCCTGGCAACACTAATGTATTTACAAATTTGAAGGTTATGTTAGTCTATTTACAAACTTGTAAAGTGAAAAATGTTTGTTTGTAATATGAGTTTTACTATCTAATAAAAGGTCACACAAGGAAACATTGTCCCGCAACACAAGCCCATCTATGGGACTTAGCGCGGAACAATGGAATACCAACTTGTACTGCTACATGTAAGATTTAAACTCCTGTACATTACCTAATCTAAGTACTGTGTTTATTTTGGAATAATAAAAATAATTTGAATTTGAATTTTTATTTGCACGCCCTGTGGGTGGAAATACAGCGCACTCATATGTGCATAATACCTTTGCAAATACTTATATTTCGCAATGAATAAATGAATTATGAATTGTTGAAAATGTGATACCATTGGTGTCTTTGTTTTTTTAATAAATCCACAAGTACGTCTGTTGCAGATAAGATAATCTATATATATCACTATATCTATTAAAATTGCATATGTTACTTTTTGTTATGAGTATATTTCATGAAATAACATGGATAAAAAATCACGGTAAATTTCGTTAGCACATCAATTAAATCTTCATTTTAATCACAAACTATTACTTTGCCATACATGGAGTGACATGATTCTAGGTTAGTAATAGAAACTGATACAAAATTTAAACCTTTCTCACATAAAAGAAGAACAAGACTAAATAACCCCTGAGTTAAGTATATTGCAATCAATAAAAGAAAGCAATTCCAATTCAATTCCTCTCAAGGATTTACCCGCAATTTCCTGGAATAAAAAATACAAGTGCCACAAATAAACTCCTGGAAGCATGGCGTTAAAAATTAAATTCGTCCTGAATGGATGGTTTCTACTTGAAGCTCAAATCCGACGCCATTTCTCAACTCGTAAGTGTCTGGCGCACACTTTCTACTTTTGTGGATCTTTGTATTGGGTATGGATTTTGCTATGGGTCCTATTGAAAAATATTTTGAAAATTGTTAGGGAGAATACATAGATTCGTCAAGCTACTTCAGACACTTGATTCAATGTTTTTTACTTAGCGGAATGATCAATCAAGCAGGTTTTACGATTGATAATAGACTCCACAGTTTATAATCGATATCATTAGTTTTTATTACAAACTTAGATTTTAATTTAAATACATATTTTACTGACCCAAGTCTTCGCCCATACATATGTACATGCAAAATTTTATGCAATATTTGTTTAGATAGGCTGGTGTTAAAAAGAAATTACTTTCATATATATCACTATCTGCCAATATATGTTATTTTTATCCTAATAAACAAGTAGGATGTGTGCGTCGTACAATATCTTAAATCTAGAAATGGTTTGTGCTTTTTCTGTAGTCGCACCCATTTACATTCAACGGTAAATAGATTCTGAACAAATCTGCTTCAAACGATGCGGATTTTCTTTTTTATTGAAACAGATAAAACTAACTTTTTATTTGTTATATCTTATTCAGATTAGGTGGCACGCATGAGTGAAATAAATATCATCTTAAAAATTTACATATCAAATACAAAAAAAACAACTTGTTTTAAATTTGATGACAACTCAAGTTGAATATAATCCGAGACGGTAGTCGCTTATCTTTTTTTATTGTATGTTCTGCTGCTAACCCTCGGACCAATGTCGGAGACTTTTCACAGCCAAACACAGTTATATAAACCTTGCTCTATTTTAAGATACTATTTCCCAAATTTTGTGGGAATTTTCGTTCAGAAGTGCCTAATACAAAATTATATAGAAATGGATTAGTAGGTGAAGTAAATGAAACAATATGTTTTATTTTTGTTCTCTCTGTCGCTTATCTTATCCAATAGAGACTAATCTAATTCACACAGATTTTAAGGTTTCCCGATGAAATCCTTTTCTTCTTTTTCGCATTAAAAATTTACCATAGTAAAATAATAAAAGATTCATCATGATATCTCTTCATGTCTGTTAAACAATTAAGTTATAGTCAAGTTTGTAATCGGTTTCATGAATAAATTTATTTGTATTTGTATGTCTGTAAACTAGTGTATAGTTAATCTGAAACAACAGACATTGTTTGTCGTACAACTGGCTTTAAGGATAAGATTTATATAAATTAATATTCATTTTAATCTTTGTTTTTAAAGTTAATCCAAATAAACCATTTATCAAACGTCGGATCAAAATAATTACATTGCCTTGAAACTCTAACCTAACCAATTTTCAACTAGAAGCTTCGCGCCGCGGGCGAAGTCACGGGTATTCTATAAACTTAGTTATCTAGCTTAAACAGGCTAAGCGGCAGTCTAATGTTTTTTATTAATCATGTCTGTAAACTGGACAATACAGCAAGTTATTTATACACATATTAATATGATTATTGCCATCCAGCGTGGTAATGCGGCCAGTATGCTGGGCACGCTGCCCTCTGGCAATGGGCTGGAGCACTTAGATTATCTTTAGGCTTTTCTAAAGATTTTCTAAGTGTCACTTTTTTGTGTTGTAGTTAGAAGTAGTACGTACGTTTAGTTTTTCTTCCCTTGTTTATACGAGTATGTTTCATTATTGTATATGATTATACCTAGGTTACAATAATGTTTATCTACACTAATGTTGTAACATTCTACTTATGTTTCCAATACTTGACTTATAATTACTACTGTTATAGCGCAGACAACAAAACACTCAATTTAAGCAATTTCACATGATGGTATAATATCCACATCGATATCGTAATAGCTCATTATAACATCGATAAAACGCGACCAACCTGATTTTGGCCCTGCAATCAATCTGATTGGCGCGCAGCTGCGCGCTCATGGTTAGATTTTAATGGCGGCTAAATCACTGCGACAATACACGTACGCGTGAATTTAATTTAATAAATTAAAAGTTAAAATGTTACAACATTAGTGAAGATAAAGTAGTGTATGCAACTGCATATAACACGGGTATTAAAACACTCGTTACTATTATGAAACTCGCTGCGCTCGTTTCATAAACTCACACTCGTGTTTTAATACCCTTCATTATATGACAGTTGCATAAACTACTATAACCTAGGTATAATCATATACAATATGTAATGAATATAATACAATAGGCAGTTTTATCACTGTTATTTATTGTTTAGATCGGATGATCTGCTGATCACATATATCACACAGCACTTTTGCTTCACTGAAATGACAGTAGATTTATTTAGTAATATATTATTTTTGACATGATTTTAATTACAAAAATGTACATTATTTCAATAATAAAACTAGACATTGTACCTTGTAAAATAATTTGATTAAAGCTAAATGCAATAAATTCAGAGATATTGTAATTTGTGTGGCATATTCTATGATAAAAGTACTTATATTGCAACTTTACAGTATCAATAACGATGGAACTTTGCCTATATTTTGGTTGTTAAGTTTATCGTAATCTACTTGTTGGCTAGAACTAACGAAATCAAAATCAAATTGTATGATTTCATTTTGTTGATTTTAGCTTGCTCAACAAAAGAGGTTTCCACTCGGAACAATATTATGCTGCCAAGGTAACATTAGCAGAGATAGCTGGGCTACTTGAGTAAAGTCATTAATCCTGGCAAGTTCGCGGATCGCACGAAAGTTCCTACTGGAAGGATTTAACCAAATTAGATTCAGCCAGAACCTGGGCAGGCGTTAGTTTATGGAGATTTTATACATTACAATATTTCAAACTTTAACCAAAGCCTTTATCAAGGATTGCTTCGTTGAGTCAAAAAGTTTTATTTAGATTTAAAAGACCATTAGGAAGCATGGTACCATTATCAACTATATTACTATTTTTATACATACTCAACAAAAAAATGAATGCAACCACAGTATTGAACTGAATACAAAATTGCATAAGTACATGAATTTTTTAATCAGTAGACTATATTAATTCGATGCTAAAGTCAATTGCACTCTAATTTCTGCACATTCAACTGCATCGTGCTTTGAGCCCAAATTGAATTTAAAAAACCGTTTCAGTTTAACGACTAGCTACCTATTTTAAAGTATTTTACTCGCGTTTCACCACAGCCTGTTTGATGTTAACCATTGCTGCAGCTTAGGGTGTAACACGCCTTCTACAAGTATCTTTAAGTATTCTTCTTCTTATCAAATGAGAGTGACCAACTCTGGTGTTGAGAGTTTATCAAGGCTCGGGGCCTTAAACATGGCTTTTTAGTATGATAAGTACCTAACTGAGTAGCTTATACTAGTAGCATACACCTAGATAATTAATAAGCTACAAGATGAGCGAAGTGGCTGCAATTAATGCAGTTAATCCTATCTCTCGCCGACAACTTTCCGCGACTCTGTTATGCTGTTTACTGTTTACCCAGCGCTGTAGTGATGCCATGGGTTTGGGATATTGGACAAATAACACGGAAGTTATTTTACTTTGTATATTTAAAATTGTTAAAATATACATAACTAGTGGGTGTTAGCGGCTTTGCTCGCATTAAGAAGGAAAACTTACATCCCCTATTTCACCCCTTTAAAAGTGCCATTTCCAAAAATCCTTTCTTAGCGGAATCCTACGTCATAACATCTACCTTCATTCCCAATTTCAGCCCAATCCATCCAGTGGTTTGGGCTGTGCGTTGATAGATCACTATATCAGTCAGTCAGTCAGTCAATCAGTCAGTCAGTCTCCTTTGAGTTTTATATATTTAGATTACTGATAACTTTTTTAAATATATCAGTTAATGTAGCCAGTTATTCCCAATAGTTTAATTAACACTGTTTTTAAATTAAGTATGTACACTAATACCTTTTTTTTAATTTTGAATCTCCATGGAAATAGTTCGGGGAATGGCGACAAAAAAGGTCCTATTCCCTTGCTCGTATTCTTAAATCACCTACAACAGGGCGTAAAAATTGATTTAATCTTTTAATAAACTTTTTTTACTTTCTAAAACCGGGAGAAGTCTCAATTTTTTCCAAAAACTGGTGAGCCTATTCGTCAGCAATTAGCTGTGTTGTAGCCACTTCTCCGGTGGAGTTGATAATTTGTTTGCATTTCACTACGAATTGTTGATTGACGCATTGTTCCGTGCTCTCTGCGTTCACTGGGAACTGAGAACCATTCCAGGCAATTTCCAGAACTAAATATTTCTTTGAATGAAAAAAGAGCTATAGCTGAAAATCACACAGTACTGTATTTTGTTAGTTTACTTCATAATGATTGAGTCTCAAGACTTTGACCAGATATAATCAACAAAATGATCTAATTTAATGATAAAATGTATAGTTATCCCACAAAAAATAAAAGTTCAACTGTTATAAGATCCAAAATTTCGATATCCATAATTAATAAAAAGATAAACTACGTAATATGAACGTGAGAGTGGACGTGCTCTGCGCTTCAGGCTCGTTTAGAGACCCACTGCAGAGCACAGCACATCACAGGTACTCCAACATAACAATTTACTCTAGTTTCCCTTCAACCCGTATAAATCTTTCGCCTTTTACTTAAGATTTCCGTGGAGAGGAACACTCAACATAACAATTTAAGTTCTATTTTGTAAGTTTAACATCAGGCAGGCTATTATAGTCAAACGTAAGCCTATTCAGTGTTACTAAAAAAGTAAGTATTTTATAAGATATAACCGTATCGTTGGTGGGTTATCCTTTCAAGCGACCATCAAGATTGTATCAAGTATAAGATGGTAAATAAAGTGTAATGCTGAAGCGAATTAATCCAGGTTTCTCCATTACCCAGCACAGTTCGCAGTATAGCTGACAGAGGGCGTGAGTGCACAATGCAGCATCAATAGCGTCTGAGGAGTCTCACTCCATCCGCGGCACGCCGCCATCTTGTACCCTGTGGGGGACAAGACACGAGAATATAACGGGATTTCAATGATTCTCTAAGCAAATGAGTGAAGAATGAGAAAAGTTTCAGTGAAACAAACACGCAAGCGTGAAATTGTTGTCAAACACGAATTTTATTTAGTAACTTGTTATCATAATGAAGTCGGTTAAAAAGGTACACATTTAAGTTACTTTACAACCGTTTTACAAAATATGCTGATAAAGAAGCTAATACATAGATAGATGTTAAATAATTTTGATTCATTAAATTATTATTTAAATTTTGTAACCAAAAAACTATAATTATTATCAGTTAATGGCCAAAATGTATGAAATTAATTAAAAGTAATTACACAATTCTTTATTACTCAAATGTTAAAGCAGACGTCTAACACTATCGGAAATTGATTGTTTTTCTCGCTACAGTCTATGCCTCAGCCCGCCCCTGTCGCGTCTATGCTTGCACCGCCTATAGTGTTTAGTTTGAGTCTGGTTGCTCTTTACTCGCGGCACGAAAGGAGCCCCGTAATACCTGTAAAAAGAAGGACTGTGTGTATGTGATGTATGTTGTACAAGGTTACTGGACGCCAAGGTATTTGTTTACTACGAGAGGAAATAGACAAGGAGAAGGAGGCAATTGGGTGTGACTGAAGATATGTCAGTAGGACTTAATTAAAGAACTTCCAATATAAAAAAGTTACAATCGTGGTTTACTAATTATGAAATAAAATGAATGTTTACTTTTTTTGTTACTTTTAGTTACAATTAGAAATCCAAAACGCAGCAGCGGTTTACTAGCATGCACATTAATGTTGTTCTGTAGGTATACCTATATAATGGTAACATATATGTTACCATTATTGTTATTTTCATAGATACGATAATGTTCTGATACAAAATTACTAAAGCATAGAATCAGTAATCATAACTTTAATGTTATGCTAAATGTTTTATTCAATAAACAACAAAATGAAATAATATACACACTTTTATTATAAAATAATTAATAAAAAACATTTATTTAATAAAAACTTACAAAACAAATTTTACTAATTAAAAATAAAAACTTAACTAATTAATACCTAACTTATAAACTAAATTATTAATAAAATAATTATAACAATATACTATGTAATATTATTACATATTTAGGAGTAAAGCTCAGCTCAAAATTATTTCGATCAAAAACTATCAAATGCACTCCAAGCTGTAATCTGTTCTGTGTTTAAATAAATAAATAAGTTAAGCTTTGGAAACTCAGGAGTTATTATTTATCGGCATATAAATACTTACATAAAACCTCAAGTAACTCTGTATTTTCCTTGTTTGGTGGGAGTAGTTAAAGGTGAAGTAAAAATGACTGAAAACGCACAATACTATTGTCTAGGCTTCATTTGCAGTAGGCTGCTGTAAGGAATACTCCGAGACCAAGTTTGTTGTTAGTCTTAGAAGAAAATAAAAGACAATTTATGGTTTTAGTTTCATTATTATTTGAAGTAACATTGTTAAAAACATTAAAATGTGAGTATTGATTTCTTTGACGTTCAGGTGACAAAGCACTTAAATTTATTTTAGTTTCAGATTAGTCAGGTTTTTAGTTCCTAGTTGAATTATGAGGATAAAATTTTTGTGTAATGACACTAAAATTTTATCCTCATAATTCAAAATTAAGTAACAATTTACGTACGAGCTCAAATTCAAATTCAGCGTAAATTGTTACTTAATTTTTAAGTAACACGGCCAAGACACAAATCTATAGTTTAAAGGCTTAGTCAAACTCCCATGTAGTGGTTTGCTTCTACCTATTATAGTAATGTCAATAAAATTTGCAACTCAAGCAGAGAGTCTGAGAATAACCAGAAGGTCAATAACCAAAAAGTAGTATCATAGCATTAAATAAACTAGTCTTGTATTTACATGCAGCGATCGCCACTTAAAGCTCGGACCTAACTCGGCCCAACTACCGAACACTTACTACAGAAAAGCTTTTACCCTAATGAAGGCAAGCTTTTATTTGTCGGACAATTTCTGGGAATTGTCTCCCGACAGGGAATGGCCAGAGTGGTTTGGGACCTTGTCGTAATGATATTAAATATGATTAGTGATTTAAGATTATAATACTGATTTTAATGGATTTAGTTCAAACTATCAGAAATTTATAAATTAAAAAAATGTGTTGCCAGCTAAAATTTTAAATAAAATAGCTTTCTTTAACAAACTTTTTGAACGAATTTCAGTTTTGCGTTTTGAATAATTATATACTTCACTATCTAAAATATAGAGATGTGTTTGTAAAAATTTTCACAGCCGAGAGTAATAGCCGAGATTAAGCTTACATATTGTATCAGAATAAATCATTTCAAGTAATAGATTTTTATAAGTCCTGCTTACTTTATTAGACAAAGTACTAAGTAGCACAGTAGTTAACTTAGTAAAGGGTCACAGAATACGCACACTTACATGTGTTTTGTTTTATTTTACTAGATATAGTTATGAGTAGCGAGACTTGTTTAATGTTGTTTACTTGATATTTGTTTTATTTGCCAGATTGCTGTTACAAAAGACAATAAAAACAATGAAAAACTGACTCCTCGTTTCAGTGGTTAGAAACTCTGACAGCTCAGCAGATATTTTATTTTTCTATTAATACTAAAAGACTAGATTCTATAATATAATATATGATACATTTTATATGTTACTGTAAATGCCCGAAATGTGGTAATTCCTAAGATTTACAAAGTTGGGGCTTGTACAGTAACATATATAGCATTCGTGTTCATAGCGGACATAATGCTAAAATATGTCAATTTTTATTTACACATAGTCCACCTCCTGTTGCTGAAAATTGCAAAAATTTAAATATTGCCAGTAACGTACGTAGTACGTTTACGGACGGCAAAGCTTGAACTTTGCAACACTTTACCAGAAGCTGTATTTCCGGCGAACTACCATTCAGGGGTCTTCAAATCTAGAGTTGCTAGTATCTTCTAGGTAAGCGTGTTACACCCTAGGCAGCAGCAATGCTTAGCATGAGGTAGGCTGTAGCCTTTTTTTACAAGGAATGGGTTTGCACTTGACTGTAATTCGCCTGATGGTAAGCAATCATTACGATCTAGGATGGAACGTGCTTACCCAGTGAGAACCGATTCACTCTCGCTTTGAAGCTTTGTCAAACGTTAACCTATACCACGTAAACAAAACTTAATTTTTATCTTGCTTGCAAATAAGTTTTGAAACAGAATTATGGTACTGGTCATTTGAATAATAAACACGTTTATACCGAGACAGAATGAAATTGACATTCAATCACTTATTCTAATGGAATCCATTAGTTCTCAAATATTTATTAGACAGTAAGTAATGATAGACATTAAGTGAATAAGTAACAGTATAATGTAATATCATCTGCGATACATTAATAAATGTGTTAATTAATCACTTTGCGTAGAGTTAAGAAATTATTTTAGTTGGTAATATGGCTTGATCATTATTTTATATCTTTCTATACTTCTTTAATCTAGCATATGTGTTTTATGGAATTTGTTTTCGAAACACTTTCAGCTTAACTTGAGCGAGTCTTCAAAATCTATCAGCAAAGATTTATACTCTTATTTATTTAAGACGTTGTTCTTTTTAAAGAAGAAGACAGTAAATAAATAACACTGGTTACAATAATCCCTTACAAGTATTTCCCAAATATTTCTTAAGTCAATTATAAATTTCCACAAATATAAGTAAATTACTACATTATTTTCATCAAAAAGGATGACACGTTAAATTGTAGGTCCCGGCTGTATGTCTAGTACGGCAGTCGTTAAGCAATGTCAAAGGCCCTTAGGGCGGTTTGAAAACTCTCGACACCAGAGTTGGCCACTAAAAGGAACATTTTTCTCTAAGACATTTAATAAGCCACCGACTATATTCTTCATGACAAATTTTCTTCAATAAATCGTAGACATTTCGTAGACCCTTCGTAGCTCGTAGCAACGTCTACGCGTTTGTCCCTACTCATATTTCACTACTAGTGACGCCTTTCAGCGTTACTTGCTTTCATTTTGATATTGAGTATTTAAAGTTGTGTAATAAAAATACTTTTAACAACGTTTTATGGACTAAGTACGATCTTTCAAACACTCATAAAGCGATATAATAGTTCATATGTAGTGTTCCGGCAAAATATAAATTGTACATATTTTGCGTAACATATAGGGACATATAAACTGCAAGTTTAAATAGTAAAGGTTTTTGCTAATTTTAATTATCAAAAACGAAACAGTTACGAAAGAAGTTTGTGATTAGTTTTTTTTAGCCAAGTTTTTACACCTAGCTTAATATTATAGCGATACTAACAAACTCTCCCATTTACAACACTAGTAATACATCTATAGCTAAGTATACAAGATACATATAGTATCAAAAGCGTATCTATCAATCACTGTGACAGATATTGTATTATAACCTTGACTATTGTTTGTAGATGCTTAGTTAGTTGGCAAAGTGGCGGGTCGAATTTGATTGGAACATGTAAGGCAAATGTACAAAGAATGTGTATGGGATGTATTTAGTTTTAGGTAAATGATAGAAAATGGAGTATTCTAGGCTGTTAGTATGTTTAAATATTGCGTAACTACTAAGTGTTTAAATTGAATTTGATTAAACTAAATTGTTATTTGTGTAGCATATAGTTACACACATAAGACTGAATTGCATTCAATAATATAAATAATTGTTTATTTTATTTTATTTCATTTTACTGAATGTAATTCAGTCTTCAAAACTTAGTAAAGTTACTTGAAAAGGTTTGTTGTCCTTTTTATATATGTACCTACTTATGTAGACCAATATATAGTTACAGATATAGTAAAACTGTACTTTTATGATTTATCTTATGCTTAGCTTATGTAATATCTAATAACTCAAGCTGACTACTACCTAACTAGTTCTCAGCTATCATTACGAATCTCTTACTTTGCTTCTATAAGACTCGACTGGTTTTTCTTAGAGAAGGGGTTCGAAAAATTACATTCCATGTTCCTGGAGTTAGACATGGATTTTGTATAAGGGTAGTCAAGGTTTACTAGGATATATAATATTTTACTCCTTTGTACATAATATACTTAATTCATATAATTTAATTGAGTTAAATTATTAATTATTCTAATTTTATAGTTGGAGAGGAGGCCTATACTCAGCAGTGGGTGAACACGGGCTGACATGATGATGACGATGATGATTTAGAAAAATATTATGTCAGTGTATAAAACTGCAAATTTCGTTTTTTTTATGTAATTTGGTGGTGGTAATAATTGTTAAAACTGTTAATATTTATTTCTGATCGACAATATCAAAAAAACATGTCACATTTTATAAAAAAGTATCAATAATACAAGATAAAATTACCGAGAACTTTTTAATTACTCTTCCAAAGTTTAAATTATAATTCACAATGAAACTCTCAGATAAAAATCATGAACCCGGAAAGCTCCAGAATTATATCTTTATCCCATTTTAACTCTGAATTCTCAAACGAACTCGCCTAAATTTAATCACAAAAAGAATCTGTCTAGTGCCGGGTGAAAAATAGCTCGACCAAGTTGGTTGAAATAATGGCCGAGTCATTTGACCCCATTATTAAAGGCTTCACATTGGGGACCTAATGTCAGCTGGGGTACCATAAATATTTATAAATTTATAAAAAATCTTTTATACCCTGGCAACATAATTTGATTTTGCTCAAGGATTTTCATCCCTCTTTTATGATTTTGCTTTAGTCATAAGTATATAAAAGTAAAGGTACGAGCCTGAAATAAATGACGTCTTATTTATTACATGGTAACTTCTCGCCTCGTTGTATTAAAATTTATCCATCCTAGATCGTAATGATCGCTAACCTTCAGGCGAATTATGCTCAAGTGCAAATCCATAAAGTGTAAAAATTCCAAACACAATTTGTCAGAAAAATAAACCTATGCATTCACTTTTGCATAATCTAATAAGTAGTCTACTTTTGTCATTTGATCACTTTCTAGATGATCTTTGGAAGACATTCTAACTAATAAATCATGCTCTATTGTAGACAATTAATTTATGATAGTAATTATAAAAAAAAAAACAAAATGAAATCAGAAAACTCAATAAGCTAATTTAAAGATTTGAATGTAATTTTTGTTCTTACTGGGTCAGGACGCTCCATCTGAATGAACCCTTACCATCAGGCCTTTATTATGATCAAGTGCATGTAATAAAATTAAAGGGGTCAGGGACTTCAAATCCAGAGTAACAGAGACTACAGTGATGCTTAACATCAGGCAGGCTGTAGTCAAACGTTGGAGTATTTTTTGTGGTAAAAAAAGTATATTACAAAAATATTACACAGGATGTTTTTTTCAAACATTATTTATCCTGTTGGTAAAAATAATTCCGGTATCATTTGACCCCATTAGAGGGCTTCTACGCTAGGAACAAAATGTCAGCTATTATAAGTAGGGCTGACGTGAAAGGAAACTGAACACACACGTGACAACCCTGGGATGGATGCAGGTAACATTGGGAATATACATACACAATATGTGTAGGTTTATATATGTATGTACAGCTTATTATGTTTAAAACTTACATACACTTACTGTCCTTACTATCTTAAATGCGCTGCTAAGTATGTTATGTATTATCCATGAATATACCTCTTTATTTTGGTAGTCAGTGTACTCATACTGTGATAGAGTTACAAAAAAAACAGTCAAATTTAAGTACCTGTGACTTTTTAGGAGTCGGCTAAAATTTTAAGTAAGTACCTAGTTTTAATAAAAATTTATTAGAAATACGGATTTCAAATTTTTTGCACTATAGTTAGGCAAATCAGTTGAAAAATATTATTACCCATAGCCTTTTCTATCTGTAATCTGCAAACTCGTTTATTGGCTACAGTACGGTGCTTTACTTAGTTATATTTCCCACCATGCTCCGGCACCCCTCAGTTACCGCCGGTTAATTTTCACCTTTCACCCTATCCCATAAATCATAGATAATTTAACTTAGAGAAGCATTACTATCTATTTATCTTCTTTATGTTAAGTGATAACCAATCTATTCAGTATACTGTTATGCACATATACAGTATTTGTTCGTGATTATTTTCGCTCATTTTGCAATAAAAGTTTGAGTATTTGTTTCACCTAGATTTAACTCGCGTCACTCTACTAATGGTACAAAAAGGGTTTTTTGTGTATATTTATAATTTTATCAATTAATTTATTTATTTACAAATAATACTTCAAAGTAGGATACTTAATTTGCCCTGTTTGAATGCGAATACATAAGCAATTTGATAGGTTTGACCTACGATCTAATATTACATATTTGATCGACGGGTTTGACAAATGCTGTGAACCGTGACTACTCTTTTGGCTCTAATTCGGTAAACAATTAGACTATTCCTCGACTAATAATTTGCTTGTTTAGTTGAACATGTATATGTTTTTTCACCACAAATGAGGTGTCTTTAATGAATAATGTTGTTGTTTCTCACCTCTACCCTTCGCGGGGAAGTACCGTTACTCACCATTATGAAGAAATGTTGAGTCATTCAATGACACAAGTCATTACTTGTTACTATGAGCTATTTATATGTGTTCAAATTAACATACCTATGTATTTTGATATTTTTTCGACTAAATCAATGTTTTTGTAGTAACATATGGACAAGCTGCTACATTTTATACGTATTTCCTGTACAACATACGAGCATTTAACAATGTTATATCCATACCTTGTTATTCTTATTTTGTACATTACTTATATACTTTTGTTCAGTGGAAACAGAAACAGTGTTTCAAGGAGGTGTGACCGGTTGGGAATGGCTAAATTACTTTCTATTTCATTCCTAACCTGTCACAGTGTTACAAGGGGATGTCGCAGGATAGGAAACACCGTTCTTTCAACAAAAAGATACGAGAAACCCAAAAAAATTACACAAAATATATTCTAAATTCATAACAAAGTATTACTATTTTACAGTACCTAACAAAAAACTACAACCACAGAGTGTAAATATATTCTCAACATACTATTCAAGCACAGCCTAACTGAATGTACTCCACAAGAGCCAGGTTCTCGTCACAATGCACTGTCTCCTATATACAAGTTATATATAGATGTATACTATGTAAGGTAGTATGTGCTAGCTATATTGACGACCTGACATGATGTTGGGACACCGCCAACTGAGCTTTTGCTTGGAAGGGAACGTGCTTTTTACCCCTTGAGCTTTATTGGACCTCCTAGTTGTTCCGGCTAATTGTAAGTTCTATAGAAATCGGTGTGCGGGGGAGCCACGACCCTTATTAATGAGAAATACGACGCGAAGAAAGATCTCAAACGGTTTACCGTTTGAGATCTTTCTTCGGTAGGTTCGATAGGTTTACCTAGGCAAAAGCCGAAAACTCTCTAGACCAGCAGGTGACCAAAACGTCTAAAAATCGAACTCATTTCTTAAAATTGTGTGCAATCATCACCCAAAATAATTAGTGTGTAGGCCTGAACATATTGGGCTTAGCAGAACTTTATACTTACTCATATTTTCCTTAATATTGTTTCATGGTCATACAATTTTCAAAAGGTATAGATAAAGAATTAAACAAGTACCTACAAAAACTTAGTTATTAATAAAAACCATTTTTTGGCGTAAAGGCTAACTTGTGTACACTTTTTGTGAGTTTTTATTACAGCCATTGGGCTGACAAGTGTATTCAATTTAATTAATCTCTTTCGAAAGAAATAAATTTTTGTATTATAGGCTTTTAACTGTAAAAGATTATTCCTATAGAGACAAACAGCATCAGAGCCAAACGAATCACTTCGCAGCTGACGAGTTGAGGAAGCCTGTACATTTGTACAACCTGAAATTTTGTCAGTGTTTGTACAGTGAAGGTCCGAGTCTGTAGATATAACTTAATAAAATTTTAAAATTTTTTGTATTGGCATATTCTTTTAAAAAAGATAAACAATATAAATGTTGATATAAATCTCATTTTCCCATACACTCTTATGAATCTTTCTATAATGAAAACTATAATTTCAACTATTGGTGTCAAGCGACAAAGAAGATAGATTGGTCTTTTGTATACTAAAAGATAAATAATATATAATTACAAATAAATGCTACAAAAAACTAAACATAAATGAATATCGCTGGATTATTTTTTAAACTGATTTTTACTGGAATTTTAAACAAGTAATATTCTTGGATTATTTTTGAAACTGATTCTTACTGGAATTTTAAACATCCGATTTCTACTAACACTGTACATACAACAAACAAACACACACAAGGCCAATCCTCCCATTGTCTCAGCCGCTCGAGTTACAAGAGACGCCGGGAACAAAAGGTTTACTCGCGCCATCTCATTGTCATTGTTAATTCTGTTTGTAGTTAGAAACGGAATGAAAGAGGCTCGCTTGATGCTGAATTGGCTGAAAAATACTTTGAACATCAAAGGCCGGAGAGGTTTTTAAGGATATTCGGATAGATGGATAAAACTCGTGAAATTTACATACGAGGATATTATAATTAAGTAATCGCAGAGTAAAATATACATCCTAACCACAAGGGTTTTGTATAAGTGTTTTTTTGTTTAATGCATACATTACTTTTTTTAACCGACTTCAAAATAGGAGGTTATCAAGTCTTCTGAAAGTTTTTTTTCTAGGCTATATTTTTACTCACTTGTGCCTCCAGGTAGAACATGTCTGTAGTGGACCTAAATTTGCATTTTCTATCTTCTCGATTCATATAGGTTCGTATCTTCCGTAATTACTAGTCTCACGTATATTCCGAAAGTGATTATTATGATAATAACAGCGTGCAAACCACATTTTTGGCCTTCGCTATAGAGTAATTTATTACCTATTTCTATATACAAAAAAATATATATCCAATTCGGTTCAGGTCGGAACAAGAAGATGTTCAAAACATACTCCTATACGCGCATTCCAGATATTAGTATAGTTAAAAGATATCTTCTAGGTAAACGTGTTACACTCTAGGCTGCAGCAATGTTTAACATCAGGCAGGCTGTAGTTAAACGTAAACCTATCCCACGTAAAAAAAGTTAAATATTTTTACATGAAACTTAGTTGTACCTATATAATAAAATTAAACTTCGCTTTCTACATTCATTTACTTAATCATTAAGTATTATCGTCACTGCCTCAACCCTGATCACTGACCAAACTCCTTCCATTCATCATAAACCTGCTGAAGCTCGTCGTATTATCACGTTGTTCAGGAGTTCAAGGTCAGACCCCTATAAAGCCTGTCCACTGACTTGTACATTCTCGGATACTTACTCGTATTTAGCAAAGATGTAATATTATAAAGACTTCTCTTTATCAATGAACATCTGTATCTCAAATCAAATATAAATTTATTTACAGTACAGTTTTACCTACACACACACACACACACACACATTTATATAATTAGATCAATACATGATTATAATACAGTCACACAATCTGTATATTACTCATTACTTAAATTCTTATCGAATGAAAGTGGCCACCTCTGGGTGTCGAGTGTTAATCAAGCCGCCTAAGGGCCTCTGACAATACTTACATATATTACTCATTACCTATATTTCCTTAAGCGCACTAGATCGTTGGTTACAACGTTACTTAGCATCAGACGAGTTGTAGTCAAACCTATCAAGGCTAAAAAAATATTTTTTAACAAAAAGCTCTATGTCGATGTGCCTTAGGTCTATGGATGACTTATATAACACGTTCACAGTAAAGACACGTTAAACGTACTTGGCGTGGTGTGAAATTTTGGGACATTTATTTAACACTCTTCACCTTTGCGACTCGCCGTATTTGGGTTGCAAAGTACACTTCTCTTGCCTGTTATTGGTCCATTAATATGAAGTGGACACGTTTGAAATAACGTATGTTATTACCTATCTATAATGTATATTTAAATATACAGAGAAGTCAAACAAGTAACATGACGATGTTATTCAGTAATCCTTCGCAGGTAGGCTTGCAATGTGCGGCTTTGTCGGTCATAAACTTTACATACGACAGTCGGTTTCAGGAAAGAATATGTTTTGCTGAATTAAGGTTAAGGTACATACTTATGAAATAACATTGACACCTGAGTACTGTACTGTACTGAGTACTATCTAAAAAACACTCACTTGGTTTATGACATAGGGTACAAAATATTTTACTCCTGATAGCCGGCGGCCTCCCTGCGTTGTTTCAGCATATAAAGTAAAACTACGATTATGATTCATCCTTCCGTTGCGGGGTGAAAAATTAATATACATACATACCAACAAACAATCGCTGCATATAATGGTGTAGTGATTAAGAACTTGTTCAGTTGACAATTTATCTACTAGAATTATCCTGTCAACTTCTAACTTAGGGTTTTAATCAGTAAGGTCTAAAGCAACTAAGTAAAATGTTTAGAAAGTTTAAAAGGACGATTCATGTCATAAATTTATCTTCCCCATTAGCGTGTGTTTCCTACATACTTACCATTCAAACGTCAAATTTAAACAAAAAGGTTGCAAGCCGGAAGTGACTTAGAAGATTAATACGCGCTTCCGCCGGAAGAGAAGGGTTCTGGACAGGATAATTTTAAATATTTTCCCCTTTACATGCTGCGATAAATTTTATTTCTTTTCCCTTTTCAGGGATAGCTGTAAAACGAGGAATTTCAGTGTATTTACATGGCTGTAGAGTACTTGTCGTTGTAAGAACTTTTGTATTTTAGCTGACAACTTGTGATTTGTATAACAGGAATCAAAAATTTTGTATTTTTAACTGCAATAAAATTTTCTTTGCAAGGTGAATTATAACATGTTTTAATTACTTCCTACACTAACGGTAGTTTTAATAACAAAAACTTTTACTTATTCCATAATTTTAGTGGCGTAAATTTTTGTCAATTATTTTTTAAATGTGTTTAAAGTAAAGTGTTCGAATAACAAATAAAATCCAAATGTAAGGGTTTTTCATTTATTTCAGTGATTACTGATTACATAATTAATAATAACATACGATATCTTACACCTATTGATTCTAAAAAAATCATTTCCAATATCACCCTTACCTAGTTATTAAATTTCGGATTAATCCATGAAAAAATTACTGTTGTTTGGATACTTAGATTATAATAGAAACACAATAAGACCGGCCTCGGGGCCGCTACACTCTTATTATGTTTCCTTCACAAAAGAAATTATTCATGTAAATTAAGGACAAACGCGTCCAAGATTCTTTGGTTTTAATTAAACTTAGCGTAACAATGGAATAAATTATTTAAAAAATAAAAAAAAACTTCATAAGTAAGTATTAAGCGAGCCGAAGATAGCCTCGAAGGCCGCCGCGCCTCTCGCTCGCTCCGAACTAAACTCGCCGACAAACTTTGCCAAAGTCCTCCTCAACACCCCTTAATTTAACTAAATCGTTTAATTTAATTGTTAATGTTATTTTCAATTTTAATGCTAAGGTTAACGCTCTGAACTGCAATTTTATCGTATAGATTAACAAACAACTTTTGATTCTTGTTCCTTATTTAATACTAACACTACAATGTTACTCGCTAATTCTCTATGTTTAGACTATTTATTATGCTAAGAAGGATAAGTGTGAAAAACATGATAGTGTGTAGGTAGGGGGAGATCAAGTTGAAGATGATAAAAAAACTTATAGACGTACGTATAATAAAATGATTTAAGTTCCTTTAGTTAGTGATGACGACGTCAGTGAACTGGATGGTACAAGTGACAGTAATAATTGGCTAGAAGATGAAGCGCTACCGAGTGAAGTGATCGATGTAATAATGCATGAATTATTGTCGGTATTAGCAAAAGTTTTACTAAAACAATCTAATGATGTGTGAAGCATCTAAACGAACCGAAGCATTCACAGCCAGAATGATTTTTCATACTTCGTATAGATATGATAAAGGGAAGGTAGATTAAATTTTAAGATTTTTAAGTAATTTAATTTTTAAGTTAAGATTTTATTTTATTATTCTATAATTTATCTACAGTGCGTAAGTTTAATTTTTCTATTTTAATCAAAATCAGGATTATAGGCAATCCTTTTAAATGGAACGTTAGGTTAGTAGCCCTACTCGGGGTGACGAGTATTGCCCGCGCCCTCACACCGGGGCGGTGTGAAGTGCCCTTCTACCGCCGCATCCCTCTCTGAGGACCATCCAACACGCACAATACTCCCCACACACAGAAATCTTAGATTAGATTTTAGAAGAAATTTTATCTTTGTAACTACGATAGTTCGCTTTATAATAAACTGTTGATAGGTAGAATTTTCAATTTAATTTTGAATTATACTAAGCTAACAATGTGCTAGATCCAGAATCGTATCTAAAATTGAATTCAAAGAATGTATTAAGCGGGAAAAGTAAAAAGCGGGAGTAGCGAAACGAGAAGAATAGAAGAAGCTCGGAAGAGACGCACCAGGGCGTCGTGAAACGATAGGGAAGACGAGTTAGAAAAGATAGACGCTAGAAGCTATAGTAGAAGCATTACAAGATAACGGCACTGCGGAATGTACCCGTGTTCATAAAAAAGTATCCTAATTCAGCTTAACAATACTTTGTTTCAAACAAGATTATGTTGCATTACTCCTTAATTTACGTCATTTTACTACCTTTTATACTTTCGTTCATTTATCCATCCTAAGTTTCCTTTATTGCCAATACTTTACTCCGGCACCTCTCTACGCTCCAAACCGCGTGATTCGACAAACACATGTTAAGTTGTGACATGCGATTAACCCTATAGTTTTAACATTTATTAAATACGAAAATTCCTGAGCTCAGAATGAATCTTCGTATTTAACACGACTTTTAATTCCTATATTAACAATGGCAAAGTTTGTACGTTTTCTGAACCTCTCCGAATTTTCGGAGGATTCAAAGCAGAATCCATATTAGTCCATACAAATAGACGAAAGAGGAAGTTGCTCATTTTGTATGGAACCATACGGATTCACTTAATCTAATAAACGCGAAATCGAGTAACGAGCCGCTTTCGAGACTCTCACCGCGACCATAAACACATGAGAAGCAAAACAACAAAATCTAATTTCGGTTGACAACGTCGCTGTTGAATATTAATTTACATATTTTCATTACGCCCTTCCGTTTTAACTTCGTTACTTTCCCTCTACCGATAGTATCATGTCCGAACATTCTATTACTAGAAATACAAAATTTAACGTATTTACAACCATTTTAAAACCCTTTAACAAAACGTTCATAAGTACATTCTCGCTCCGCGCGCAGTCAAAATGTACATTCCTTACTTTCGTAGTTTAAGGACTAGATTTATTTGGAAACTGAACACTACGTGAAACAATAAAATTATAATGTATACGTCCTACTGTTGGTAAAGCTAAATTATGCTCATAATATTGTCTGGCAGTATCGTTAGTTGGAGTAGTTGCGCGTGGCTGCCTCGCGCCGAGCGGGCCTGGTGACCACTGTGCCGTGCCAGGCTGGTGACCACTGCGCCGTGCCAGGCTGGTGACCACTGTACCGCGCTGGGCTGGTGACCACTGTGCCACGCCGGGCTGGTGACCACTGCGCCGTACCAGACGAGCATCTCCGTGCTCAGTTACGTTTAAATGATTAATGTATTTTAGAATTTGGTGATATTTAGTGGTTATCTTAGTATATTAAGATTACATAATGATGCATTTGCCTTTTTCGGCCCATGGGTTGTTTTTCTTGTCCGGGGCGTGTATGAGCGGGTCATTCTTCTCGTTTTCTTCGACATACTCCCGCATTCTGCAAAAGATAATAAATGTTAGAATGTTAGTAAGTGGCTGTCGAGGAAAATAGTGGCTATATTTCTTGGGCGTCTTTAGATAAATCAATGGGGATGAGTAAATGGTTTTGTTTCGTTGCTGTAATGCCGGAATTTGGTGCTTTTTCCTCGTAGCTTGTAGATACAAACATATTTCATGTTATAGATCCAGCTTTATTGGCACAGAACGTGATATAAGTAGTAAAGCGAGCCAAACAATAACACAATTATTATGAATTGATTTCTATTGTCTTATAAATGGACCGTTATTTGTTGGCACATTTGTGCTGCTAAGTGAGAGATTTCAATGACATAACTGTCTGTTACTACGTTACACGTAAAATTACACTGTACCTAATCCAAACCTAACGTACAATTGTTTTAACCAATTTGAAAGATTTACCCAAACCAGGAAACTACTCTAGTAAAGACCAAAATATTCAGCTAGAAACTAAAATATGAAACGTGTTTTAGAACAAAACAACACAAAACATGGCTGTTCTGAGCAAAACGGCGCATTTTATCGAAATATTATTCACACTCCGCTCTGTATCTGAGCCAGTATAATTTTATTATAGTTTTCCTCGTCCTTATCCGTATTGTACAAAACAATAACTTACTACGAACGACCTCTTTGGATAAATCACTTTATTCATATTCGAGCGAATCTTGACTCTATTCCACCGGAATAAGCGCTCGCAATTTAATTATAGCGTGACTGTAACTGTAGAAGTATCCAGACATCGTTGCCGATTTCATTAAAGTTTGTGCAATTAATTGGATTCCTCGGAAGCTTGAATAATGTACAAAAACTTGGACTGGAAATGAATGAAGTAACTTTTCTGATACGGTTTCTATTGAAAAGTGGCGTATAACTGAACTATTGAATCAAGTTTCTTTGAAATGAAAATATCAAGTTTATGAATGGGTGGATTGGTCTTTTTACTGCACTGTTCAAGCTAAGAGTAGGGAACTATATTTAACTCTAGGTTTTATACAATTTGATCGGATCGGAGCGGATTTAAAAGAACTTTGCATAAATGCTACTCAAATTTGTTCACTAATTTAAAACATTTATTTCTACGGCTTCAGATTTTCTTTTCACTCTTAATGTGTCGAAAGAAAAACATGTTAATTTATGTCCTAAATAAAATTACCATCGCTATGTTCATCAGATTTAGCACCTACTGTCTTTAACATAAGCACTTTTTAAACGACTGTTCAGTCCATAAAGCAGACTGGATGTTTTACTACCGGAGTTAAATGACCGTAAATATAATAAATGGAGTCGTTCCGTCTATCTGTTTCACTATTAACGGTTATTTTTGGACACTTTTGACACATGCCGGTTGTTGTTACTGGGTTTTTTGTTTCAGGAATGCATATGGTTGAAGTAAGTTGGAATCTTATGTCTTGTCACTTATATGATAAATGACACCAGATGGTTTCACCTAGTCTTAATAATGTTAGTATAAAAATAAAGGTACATTGGTCTGTTTTAATCGTATTTGTCTGTGTATTTCCGTAACACTAGTATTACGGCAGAGGCCTTACGTTTATTTACCATGAATATAAATAAGTAAAGATATAACAAAATTGTATTTTTGTGCAAACACTTCAATCCAAAAAAAAACCAGGGTTACCAAATTGAAAGCAAATTTAAAAATATCTGCTCCCAATTGGAATGATGAACAATGCCGTTAACCAACAACCGAACCTATTAAGGTTCGTGAATTTTTAATTACCCGCTAATTGCTGGCGTATGATTGGTTCTCGCTATTATAACGGCCAATGGGGCCTGAATGGATTTTACCAAGTCGGATCGAGTTTGACCTGACCCGAACGGATTTTACTTGGTATGAACGGGTTTCGCTTAATCTTTACTTTTACTGGGTATGGATTAGGCCTTGTTTCTAATGGAAAAAAACATAAATTTTTCAGCTTTGGTGGCCGTATGCCTAGATAATATTTAACAGGCATATATGAAGAGCTAAGTTCAAAACGTTATAAGAACGTCATAAAATATCCTTAAAATATAGCTTACAAAATGCAATACTTGTGGTGTTACGCGCGTTAGTATGTGATACACGCACAAACTCTCACCCTTATAATTTTAGTGAAATGGGATGAGATAGTGGGATTTCAATCACACAAAAAGTAAGCAACAGCAATCGTACTGATCTGTATCAGTCTGAAGCCAACATATGTACCACTGTGCCTACGTGCTAGGTATCCGACCGATGAGAGCAGTTTCCCATACGCCGGTGAATTCCTTGAGTGGGCTTGCGCGGGCTATTCCTGGACTTTATGTTATTTTTGGCCGCAGTTTTATTACCATTGTACGGTTACTGATCGCACTCGAACGGTTTTTTAACGTAAGTGCTTGGAGTCCATTTTTTATGGAAGGAAGTGAACAAATCACACGATTGATATTATTTATATAGGTATGATGGGCAGTTGCAGTTGGGATGACTATTCAGAAGTTTAAGAATACGAAATAAATATTTTACTTGATAATGCATTGTTGTTGTTGACGTCTTTTGCAAATTTTGATAACATATAAATATAGGTAGTGAGTACGTGATTTAAACTCATAAAAATGGGTGAAAATTACCATTTTTCCCCCTATACTTATACTTATTCGTGAAAGCATGTTTTAAAAAGTCTAAGTCCAAAATACGCAAATAAGAATGTATAATTTAACAGCATCAAAATTGAGACTAAACAGACACATGCCACTGAAGCCGTCAGTGGCAAAAAACACTTCCCACCACGTTGTGATACCCTAAACGTAACAAACAAAAACACTCGCCGAATGCCATTTGGAGGAAATTAGATGCCAGCACATGATGGCAGTTTGAGAAGGGAGGGGAGGAGGTGCCGACAACAATACAATTATCTAAGATACATAGTAATAAGGAGGGGAACTGAATCTGTGTCACACTGATAAGTGCCGGCACTTGGCGTTTGGGGAACAAACTCAGAAGGGAAGAAAAAGTAGGTGGTGTTTTGTTATTAGTGGAAAAAAGACAAATGTATTTTTAATTAGCCACAAGCATGATGATGGAACATGATTGCAACAATCCCTGAGACGAAAAAAAATTTAAAGCTGGTTGAATAGCACTTACCCGTCTTTTTTAGGTTAGGATACTTCTACGCTAGCGTTATATGCGCACATTTTGACAAATAACATAAGGCGTAACTATACTGCAGAAAATGCTTTTATATACGAGCCAATGTATCTCTAAATGTAAATGTTCATACAATTAAGCTTCCTAAGTACCTATACTTAACTATACTAGTTGGTGACCAATCTTACTAAAATAGGCAGCATCTAAAAGATAGATAGATAGATAGATAAAACTCTTTATTGTAACACACATTGAAAATAAAATAAAGACAAACAAAAACACAAACGACTTACAAAAAATAGTGCCACAACTGGCGGCCTTATCGCTAATAGCGATTTCTTCCAGGCAACCGTAGGATGGACAGGAGTCGAAAGAAAAATAAAGGATGGGGTGTTCAAAAAAGAGAAAATATTATACAAACAATAAAATATTCAATATTATATACATAATAACAAATAACACATATTACTTATAAGTGTAAATAACTATAAATATATAACACATATACATATTATACCTACATACTATAACGACAGAAGGAGACAACAATAAACACACGATTTCAACAGCAGATTATTGAGCTATTGAGTTTAGGTACCAGTTTTTAACCTGTGTTTTGAAAGCCTCAAGAGTCTGAGCTTGTTTGATACACAAAGGCAAGGCGTTCCACAAATGAACAGCTCTTGCTGTGAAAGAATTTTGATAGAAAGAGGTACTGGCCTCAGGAGTCTTAAGAATAAGCGTACCCGATGACCTCAGATTTAGGGAGTGGGAGTCATGCAAATAGGAGAATTTACATTTTAAATAGGACGGGGTGGTGGGATTGAACAAAATGTTGTAAACTAAAGTAAGGATGTGAGTATTCCGTCGTAGCTGAATGGGAAGCCACTTGAGCTTTGTGCGAAATTCGGATAAAAAAGAAAAAAAAAAAGCAGCCTTCAGCGGCCGCACAAAGCGAGGGTGGTTGTAAGTCATTTTGGCAGAGTGCTAACTCGGTCAGAAAGTGTCCTTGAGTTGAGTTATGACAAGAATAATGGAGTTATTATGTAAAGCAGCCACCGATCTGCAGGAGGAGAGTTCTTGTGGGGACGGATATTTATCAACTTGATGCATTATTGTTTGTTCGTGTTTTGATGGGTTTATTCATTCCGTTCTCTTTTTTTTAATTTTGCGTTTCGTTTTGTTTAAATTGCACTTGTTTTTTTTTGGTATCGCAAATAACTTCAATTTGTTGATAAATACTATAATATTAGAATTATAATATATACTTTGCACATTCAAAACAAAATAACGATCTCTAATGAGTAGTACGAGTATTTTAACCTCGATTAATTTCAATATGTCATCAGCTCTGCGGTGAGTTCTTTATCATCATTCCTATCGATTTTATTCTGATCAAATTAATGCAATATAAAACAGGAACGCTCTCTTTTCCGAAAATAACCTGCAGATTCTTTATCATCTCTTTACATTTTGAGTTTATTTTTTTACGTGGCGTGTTGAGCGTCTATCACTTTTATGTTTCTGTTATCTACGGTTGGATTAAAAAAATAGGTAAAAACAACGGATATGCAAAACAATACATACTTATTGGAAGGGTTATTTTAATAGTCTGTACTGCTTTGTTGCTATTCTATAGCGTCACGCTCCAAAGAGTTCATTGTTTGATTTTACTCAAATGTTAAATTAACAATATATTTACTGATTTTACTGAGTAGCTGTCAACATTATATTTTATAAAATTTTAGGCCATCACCTTCCCCTAGAGAAATATTTTATTTTGAGGTGCACATTTTTAAATATCTAAATAATACATTAGGTATATTTGTATTTGGAAAGAATTGTACATTAATGTACTGTTATATCAAATATGTAGGTTTTTTACCCCTTTTTAATTGAATGATTTTTCAGTAATTGTTTCAGTGACTCTTCAATATTTGCAAAAAATTCTATGTCTATCAAGTAACTGCAAAATCAAGAAATGTATGTGAGTATTTTCCAATTGTTTTTCACTTTTTGCTTTATTTTCGGTTGTTACTTCAGTTTCAGCGATCTAGATACTGAAAATAGTGGCGCAGAAAGATAAACGACTGTTATTGTTTTGATCGAGTTGAAAGTGGGATACAAAAATACAGAGCAAATTTAACTCGAGGCTAAGTTGAGGGAAAACAAATTGATATCATGGGTTCTACCGCGCTGTCAAGTGTTCATACGACAAATTCTCCTCAGAAATAAAAAAGAACTATATAAACATCTACTTATGAAAAATTGCGAACAGTAATTTCGTCTCCCCATATTATGATAACACCACAGCTATTTTTCGCATAGCTGTTTTTGTAGCTGATGTTGAAATGTCGAAAAACAATAAGTCTTAAATTTAATATAATAAAAGCAATATGTAATGAAACACTTTTCGTTAGTTATCACCACCAATGAACCCCATATTAAATTATCTTTTAAAACCTTTTCATGAGTTTTCTTCAATAACCATATAGTAATATTAACCTTACCCAGCAAACCTTTCAAGTACAATAGTAATAACAAAGTAAACAGGTTGAATAAGTAAAAAGATAACTTGGAGCAAACACTGTAAGTAATTGTAACTTATGCAATGAATTTGCAGTAACGTCAGAGTAGTTTGAAAGCGGTGCGGTCACTCGAATGAAGGACTAGTCATTTTGGAAGATATAAATTACTGCGGGAAAGTGTCAGTAGGAAATTATGGAGCTCTGAAGCTGAAACTATGGTGAGAAATTAATCTTAAAACTAGATCCTGTAAATTAAAAGCACGTAATGGTGTGTGTGCAGCCTGAATTGACAGCAAGTTTCATTTCAGTTGGGTCGTCCTGTGTTCAGAAGTTGTTTTTTTAGTTGACAATGGAGAGGAAAAAATATAAACAGAAATGTAACTGGAGAAATGTAACAAGGGTAGCATTTCAATAAAACCTTGCATGAACTAGTTTAAAAAATCAGTTTGCAAATTATAATATCCGAAACCAAAAATGTATTGTATGATTTAGGATATCGTGCATTGTGTTCGTAAAAAGAAAATAATTTAAGAGGATAATGAGCTTTACAATGTTTTCTTTCTTTCTATTTTCCCCATTTTTTAAATATTTTATTTTCCCTTTCTTTATACGTAAGTATTTCTATTTTATTGTGTTCTGTTTTTCGTGTTGTTTCGTGTATATTATTTTAATTCAATAAAATTAAAAGTTAAACACATTTTATTATGTATTACTAAGTAAATAACCATAAAACTAACAAGCAATTGAACAAACTCTATAGGAAACTCCATACTTTTGACCGCATTCAGTTTCACCGTACTTAATTGCACTGTGACGTCACACACCAGTACGTTGACATTATTACACTGATAAAGTACTCGTAAGTACTAGTGATTTTCATTTAGGAAGGTATTTTACCTATTTCCAGTGTTATCATATCAGTGACATAAAAACTAGCAACGCCCCGCGGTGACTCGCGTCAATGCGGGTTAAAAGATGTGGTAATCGAATGTCTATAATATTTGTGTTATATTTAAAGTACGAGTAAGCATTGCATAATTAAAACTGAGCTGCACTATACTATAGCTACGTAATTAAAAGTAGTTTGAAAACCTAACGTGCTCCACACAAATTAGCCAAACCAAATTCATATGTTTATTTACAGCGTTAATGCTTGTATGAGCAAACTTTTACAAAAATACATATACAGCTGGGAATATGAGGAAAAAACTGTAAATAAGGAAAATGGTAATAACCATAAAAGTCATGTGTATACGACGCATGAAATTTTATTAATATTTCATGAATTTACTGACTCAGTTTCATACACCTAAAGAGCAGTCCAAAAACTCTCAATGTTTTTAATTGTGCATTTCTTTGTATGGTTATAAAGATTATTTTCTTGTAATAAACAAACTTGCTTGACGTTTTATCTTTTTTTTAAATTTGGATCTATTTTTAGATATCAGGACTTTTGAATGACATTATACATTTTGCGTTTGTAATAATGTATGTGTAATAGGTTTAAATAATGTACAAAATAGGAATTAAATCAACATTATAATTTATTCCGTGTGAAGAATAACACAATTAGGCAGCTAGTTGATTGTATACATATTCTAATGTTAGACTGAGGTCACTTACATATAGGTATAAACTAAAAATAGCATCAAATACGTAAATACTATAAAATTTGGTGGCTAAATACTTTAAATATAATTTAGCAACCTAAACTACTATAAAAATGTTAATGCAATCTATTTTAAATACATTTTGTTTAATATTATTAACTACTATATGTTATAATAAAGAAGCTTAATAGAATAGCACGTTTCAGGATATGTGTACGTAAGAATTGTGAAATTTGTATGTAACATTCAGCAATTAAAACTACGGACCGCTAATAAGTCTAATGACACCGAAAATCGATAACAGCAGTGAGCAGTGTCAAACCACAACGTCAAAACTGACATTGACATCAAACAATCAGCAATCAAAGAACACAACAAAATAAAAAACTCAAGCCAAATATTGCGATCGATGAAATAAAGAAATTGAACACATTCTAAAATTAGAAAAAAAACAAACGTAATTCGTAAGGACAAACGCCTACCCGTCTCACCCCAAGCGATTCACTACCTCATGTCCTTGGAAAAAGCACTAAATTCCTTCAAAACGGCACTCGGGGACCACTCCCGGGCTAATGAGCTTGAGCACTGAATGACGTCACCACTGCGATATTATTTGAAATTGTAATTACTCACGCTGCAATGCTTTTCGATAGCGGCCAGCGCTCCATGGAGGCCTGGTATTTCATGTTTTCGATCTGCTTTTTCAGTGCCTCTTTGTCCATGGCTGCGAGTATACTGGGGTCCATGGCGCAGAATCTGTGGAACGAAGCACGCACACATGTCAACACGCTGTACGGACGAGGACTCACGCACACACCGGTACAGTTTGTATTAGGAGGGACGGGAGAGGTACAGACGCGAGGAAAAGTGGCATTTTATGATAATGAATGCGGGTGTTTGGTTTATGTCTCGTACATTACGGACCACAGAGCATTTTATGATATACAGGCGTCTCGTGAAATTTAAAAGCAAATTTTTCATTTACATTACATAGTAAAGTTTCCTAATGGTTTTCAAACGAGTGTAAGCTAAGTGAAAAATAAGAGCTGTTATATTATTTCATACTGGGGTTCTTACAAACTACTTACTTTAAAGAAATATAACAAATTTTTTAGACATTTTTTTCTTTGGTTCTTCTAATTTAGATTCATAAGTTCAAATAAAACCACTTAAATTCAAATTGTATATAACATAAACTTAAGCTAAAGTGTTGCAATGTAATTGCATATAACTCTGATTCAACAATGATCATAATTTTAATAGCGAAACTTGAATTAAATCAATTAACCATCTAATATTGCAGCCACTTCTGTGGTCGCCTGTACTACGCTACCCGCCTCACGCACACACGCACAATAAGCCGTGTAGACGCGCGCGCGTGTGTGTGTGAGTGATGCGCGCGCAGAACTTTACAGTTTCTATGACAACCCCTTTAGACACTGAAGCTAGCTTGCGCAAAGTTAGTTAAAATTCCTCATGCGATTTTTACTCATATCTGAAAGCAGTAAATACTATTTTGGTTTGGTGTGTGGTTTGTAAAATTAATGAATTAAGGCGTAATGCCCGGTAGTTCTTGGCGTTTTGTGTTCCATTGTTTCCATGCAATGAGTAGAGGGCGCTGAGTGAGCAGACATACATACACACATACACACGCGTGACGTAGAGCTGTCATAAAAATCGACTTCTTTGGGGTCTGTCTGCCAGCCGAACATGGGAGGAAAAATGGATGGTAAATCACAAAAGTTGTCATTTTGGTGCGAGGATCGGAAAATTGCTGTCCCTTTATTTGCCACGCGCACTCGTTTCGATAGTTTTCTGCAGTTTAGGAACTGATGTCGGAAACATTACAGATAAAGTTTGTACGCTTTGGAAAATGTTTCATATCAGAGACCCTATGTAATTGCTGCATTATTATAAACAGATAAAACGCTGAATCAAACTAATTTATACAAGAGACTTTTCTACTGTTTTTCCTATATTTCAGGTATTTCCTGATCAAAGAACCAAAATGTTTTTCTTAATTTCTTTGATTAGTAGATTCTATTTTTAGTCTTCTTTCTTTTAGGTGGGATAGGTTAACGTTTGACTACAGACTAGGGTGTAACACGCTTACCTAGAAGATACCTATTTACGCTAGATACCGTAACCATTGTATTATGTATTCTAAGCTGTGCTGTAACTAAGAGCAGTTGTATACTAAGTATAAAAAAGTATTATAGTTGCCTAACTAAAAAGTAAAGCATGTTTTTGTTACTCATAAAAAAATAACATGTTAACTCGTTACTAACATAAAATAATGTTATCGTAACAGTAAATATGAGTTTTAATAAAAGCAAGACCCATAATATTTTAATGAGGAACATGATTATTGCTCCGTTTTTAGGCGTCCTAACAAAATGATCCTGAATTTCAAATTCGTTTTTTAAAACAAGTTTAATGCGTATTTTAAATTCAGAATGATAAAAAAAGATTAAATAAATGAATTTAGTCAAAGAATAATAATTCACTGTTTGATTGAATTAGCTGTTTGACATTTTTGCGCCAAATAAAAAAAAGATAATTGTTAACCCCAATATTCTTTTATTTCCTGATATTGCAAAAATTTAAGATAATTCTGCATTAATGGTAGTGATAAGTTTAAAGTTTAATAACGAGAAACTATGAATAAAAATAAACAAATAACGTCTCGACTCTCAAACCAAACATATCAAGATAAATTAAAAAGCGACCGCAATACCAGCTGAGATCAACAAACAAACCAACAAACCAACAATTACTTGTTTGACTAGCTCCCGCCGCCTGCTCCGCTCGTAATCCAATATCGAGAGGTTAATCAATTTACACCCAGACTACACACAAATAAGCTTAAAGAGAAGACTTTAGTACGAGGATTTCATACAAAAATAAACACAAAAAATTACGGAGCTGCCAATTTTGCCATTTGCATAGATTAAAAACAAAGACTTGTTTAAAAAAAACTCTCAGAAGACTTGATACCGTCCTTTTTTTGAAGTCGGTTAACAAGTTTATTAATGACAGAGAATTCAATGTAATGTAATGATAGAAAATCATTTTATAGAAACAAATGTGTTTGTCGGTTTGTTTGTTCCTCTTTAACGCCGGCACGGAGCGACAGATCGACGTGATTTCTGATTTGGTGGTAATTAAGAGACCCTAGAATGACTACACTATATATAACCCTAGTTAAAAATAACCCGAGTGGAGTCAGAAGCATTCATAAGTAGAAAAAATAAAACTATATAACTCCTAAAAAAATTCGTATGCCTACTGCCAGGCTGTGTATAACCTAATGTATAACTCACTTCAGTTATCAAAGCTTTTTTTTAATGGGAATAGAAAGATATAGCTGTACTCAGGAGAAACTTTAAACAGGGTTAGATTGGTCCCGGCTCGCTCCAATCCAGTTAGGTTCCCATCTCCGACACTACTAACTAGTCTGGATTCACTCACAAACTTCTTCTTATCGAATGAGAGTGGCCAACTCTGGTGTCGAGAGTTTATCAAGCCGCCCTAAGAGCCTCTGGCACGGCTTCACAAATTAACACGCAATTAAGGTACCTATTGGAAGAAAAACAGTCAGATTTCTGTTGGAAATTATGTGTATGAAATATTTTTTCAATATCATATGATTTTCAATAGCAGTTAGCAGTATGTGGAAAAAGAAAATAAACGCTCATTTTCTGTAGAGAAAATACTGTGGAAATGTTAGGATAAAATTGGGTACAAAATAAATATGGAATATTTCATTTAATAAAGCATTTTTTAATCGCATTACAAAATTGTTATTTTTTCATGTCAGACACCGTGCAATCTCATTTATAATTGTATTAATGGGTAATTAATTTTATTAACAGAATCATGAATAAACTCACCATCAACTGCTCTGAGATTATAATTACTACATATCTCTCTTATGTCGTATTTACTCATGACTGAGGGTTGTAACTCCCCTGCTAGAATTAAACATAAAGACCACGGAAATATATGCCAAAATAGCTATGTGCAAAAATACACTTGTCTGATATTAACTTCCCACGTTTTGCTGAAGGTCAAGCATTTGAACTCAATAGAGTTAATTATGAATGTGGTCACTTTAGCAGTTGTGATGGAGTCTAATCTTATAACCTAACATGGCAAAAGTTTTCTGGTTGGTAACTGACAGTGAATGACAGGAACAGGAATGTTATAAGTGTGACCTCTGTGTATTTGGTTATGTGTATGTCTGTTTGTGGTGATGTATGTTTTTTTTACTTGAAAGTATTTTCACTTAACCAATATTGTATGTCAGATGGTGGGTAGTAATATTGATTTAATTAAGAAATTGGCGTGTGTAGCTCAAACGTATGAGCTGAATTGATATTTCTGTAGTTTTTTTTGTAAAAGATGTGTTACTCGACTTTTCATAGCTAAGTTTTAGTAAAATCTATTATTAAAATAATTATATTGAATATTAATTGTCCATCCCAATTGCTTATAAAGAAAAAAAACTCTTCCTAATTTGTAAAACGACCTTAATTTAAAACGAAATCATTCAGCACATCATTTAGTGCGTTTCGTGCCATAAAAAAAGAAGTCGAAACTAAAGATCGTATGTAACACACTCGAGCGACTCAACATAAAGATTTAACTTTGTGATGCCATCTGCTGGGGAGCATGCGGCTTTGTTTACAAACAAACGAATACTGTTATTTTTGGTGCTTCATAAAGGAAAAAATGTGAGGAGGTCGATGAGCTGAAAACTGGATTTTTAGTGCATTTGAGTGTGTGAATACGAAAGTGCTTTAATAAGATATGTTTTGCTTGAGCAATGTTGTTTTTTCTTTAATAATTATGTTACCAATACCTAGTAAGAGTACTACTAGAAAAATCTTAACAAAACAGAGGAAGCTCTGAATATGAGTGTTATTTTTAATCCAGGGTCTAATCTATCCCCATTCCAAATAACATCCAAATTCACTCAGCTGTTTGAGCGTTAAAAAGTAACAAACACACACACACATGCACATACTCGTACTTACTTCCCTTTCATAATATTAATGGGAAGTGGAAAAGGGATATTGTGTAGAATCGAAAGAAATCGAAATTGAAATCATTGTAAGAAAAAAACGTTTATAATGTAACAAATTTGTAAAAGAAAATGGTCCCGGAAAAATAAATACTTTGTAAAATAGAACTCGTAGCCCCAGGTGCGCTTCGCTATTTGATACGAACCCGGGATCGTAATGTTCATTGTAAAGGAGATAAGATAACTTGGATTTCGTATGGAGCAGGTGTAATATTACCCATGATATAAATAGGGTCATATAATTAAATATAGCACTATGATTACCTTATCAATTGGTGGGTTTATTTATTCATATTAGACAAAAAAACAACTTACAAATTAAAACTTATAAAAAAATAGAAACTTGATCTTATATGATATGTGAAACAATTGTAAATTTATAAGTCTAACTATTGTGTACAACTTTTTTTACAATATAATGTTATACTCTTAAAGTTTATAGAGAACGTCACTATTATAATGGTAAAATTACATTTATTAAGTAGGTTTTTGAATTTAGTTAAGTTGTGATGAAATATATTTATTTACATAGTTTAGTAAATTTTTTACTGAGTTCATTGTACAAATGACACATACGAAACAATGGGTTGTTATGACCAATGTTATTATAAAAAATAGGAATAGCAAATTATGGTAGGCTTACGAGTTTGCCCAGCAACACACATTTATCAATTATTTTCTAAAGAAATTTTATTTAAATAACAATTGGCAAGTGGGCCTAAGAACGCATAATAATCGCTGTAGTGTTTCCAAACTAATTAAACTAATTATGTGCTCGATATAAAAATGTTTTTATGGTCGTAAGTTAGGTATACTTAAATATAAGTTCTAAGGCAACTAAGTCAGCTTAATTTTATAAAATATTTTATTTCGATATTTATAATGTTTTGTTTAGTTTTAAACTCGATTTTCGTTTTATTTACATCCCTTGTATTATAGCTTCATTGTCACTTAGCGACTCGTTAAGATAAAGTCGTAACGACTATAATTGTTCACTTTCGTAGCTATTGTATACAAGGCTCTAAGTTCATAGAACCTCTAGGAAATACATCGGATCGCACATCGTATGAAAGGAAGCAAGAATTCCAAGACGAACACAATAGCAGGCTTCTCAGTATAAACTGCTGAGAAATAACAGCTGCAAACGTATTATCGTATACAGCTCTGCTATTTTCTTTATAGCACGGTGAAAATATCCTGTTATAATACGCTGCAAAATACTGAAGTTTTATTATAAGCACACTTTTTCCTACGTTTTAGGTACATATATCAAAGTTTTTGTTTGTTAAAACTGACAATAATGTTGATAAAATTGCACATATCAGAATGTCTATATGAAATGTTTGTTACATTATTAGATACATGTTATGGCATTACTACAACCATATCAAAATCATGACGATTCGTCGCTCCGACGTAGCGTGGAAGCGGAACACACTTTTGCTCTGATATTAAGGTTTGTTTTAATTGTTGTTATAAGGCTAATGCGATGCCAGCTGTACTATAACTTTCAGAACGTTAAAACTGTAAATTGCAATATAATACAAAAAATCTGTAACATGTAAATTTACAGACTGTCTGAAATGACGAAAATTCTACCTTCTGAGTATTTAACAGGTATTGTAAAATCAATACAAACCACTGAACAAATTGCCTGAAAACCGTGAAATTCATTCTCCGAGCCTCTAATACAACTCCGACATGCTCTATTACACGTTGCTAAGGAAAATTACTAAATTACTAAAATACCACGTAAATAGATGTTTGTATGTTATTATGTTTGAGTTATGTATGATAATATAAGGATGTCCGTGGAATGTCTTTAAAATTTGCGGCAATTTTGTACAAACCATAAGGTTATGATTGTTTTTTTTTATATTGTAGACATACTGAACAGAAATCGTATCTTTGGTAAGATTATTTGGTATGTAGAAATATTAATTTTGAAGGTAATAGCTTTTTTAAAAGAAAAAATAATGTTTAGAATATAAATATATATATCAAGCTTACTAAAACTGTCATTAGAAAATCTGTCTTCAAGCCTCTTAAGATTCAGAAATAAACTTTCTTTCTAATCCAGTACACTCAAATCATGTTTCAGGTACGAAATTATTTCTATGCATCAGTTTCAACCACAAACAACTTGGTTGGTGGTATATTATGTAGGTTAACGTATTATGTGAAAAATACGATGCATTTTTTTAACTTTAACGGGTTTGTACTTGGCCATTGTTTGTCTGATAGTAAGCAAAAGCTACGACCTAATGTATAAGTTGGTAACCCTTAAACATTACAAATATGAACAAAATAGGAGGCAATTTAGCAAAGATTACTATATCAAGACTTACCTATTTCTTGGAAAACATTTCCGTGTAACAAATTATTCGCGAATCCATCTCGCAGATGGCAAACGAGATAAGTAAGTTGAAGAAAGCTTACCTAAATTGCTTCTTTTATGTTTTAATTTCTGCTCCCAGAGCTCCGACAGATTGTCTGGGATCAGCTTTACACTTCCCTGGAATGGAACGTAAGCTTGAGTTGAAATAATTATATACTATGCCACAAAATACAGACTACAATCTATACCATGTCTGCGGCCCATTTGAATGAATTTAGCCGTTTTACTAGGTTATTTTGCTTAGAATTGTTGTGCCAGTAGGCCTAAAACCTAGTTCAACTCGTTCAATTTCAAAAATAAATTTGTGTCTTTTATGTGCATCTAATAGCAATTTAAATTGACTATCTGAAATGGCTTCGTTTATGCAAGCAAGACATGTATAGTATTATAAGAGAACTATCAGTACCTACTATAGCTGTCAGTCTATACTTTTTTCAGTGCATTAATAAAATATCTTGCAAGTTCAACTTGATTTATTAGTCTGTATTTGTCATCTTTTTACAATTTTTGCAAACTAATATTCGGTTGAAATGGATTATTGTAATTAGATAATAATGTTTCGTCGTCACGTCGACCACAACGTTGCCTAATATTAAACGTACTGCGGTCAAATGCAATACTAGATATGAATAATATCTACAGAAATACGGTAGTAATATCTGAGGTGGCTTATTGTCACATAGAAACCTAATTAAATCAATCATCATCATCATTAGCCTAATGGGACCCACTCCAGGGCATAGGCCTCCGCCCTCTTACGCCAATACTCCCTGTCTTGCGCTGTTCTTGCCCAGATGTTTCCTGATATTGATTAAATCAATATCGTTAGTTAAATAAAAATGTTGTCGTGTCGAGAGTTTTTCTAGGTGAACAAAGAAGTAATGTATGTTATATTTGAGAGGGCCGAGAGCAGCCCTAGGTTCCTCTAATGGCTTAGCGGATATTGCAATGTAATAACAGCCGAGACCTAAAGTAAAGTTTAATGTGTCGAGATCACAAACTGATTCAAAATTTTAAAAAGTGTTCAGTTATATTGAGTGCCATTTTTCGGCCACCCATCCAATAACTGAACTAATAGTACAAAATACCTTTATTCAATTTAATCTAAGCATTCATTTTACTAAAAAGCCACGTATTACTAAATTAATATTTTCAATATTACCGTATCTCTGAATCGATTTATTACCACTATAGTTTATAACATTCAAATCCAATAAAACTCAATTAGGTATGTCAGAATGGCTCGATAGTTCTATCAATAATAAATGATTGATCGATAATAACCATTCATCCATCGACCTCTGACTTATCCATCTATAAGATAAAGTTATGATATGTACTGCGATAAGGACTTCTAGAGAAATAAACTGAATAAGACTGGAATGGTTTATGCTTATCAACACAAATATGCGACATGAATTTAAAGTTATCAAAATATTGGTTGTGATTGATTAGTAAATTGATCTGTTTTTTTTTATCTCTCCGCCCCCCATAAAATTATCGACAGCACATCAATATATCATACGTTCAAAGATATATTAGGCCTTGTAACAAAGATAATTTTCAAAGTGTTATATAAGTAATCAAAAATCCAAATCATTCTAATATTGATACTTATTTTATCAAATCCAAAAGTGGCTACTGTAATATATTTTACAAAAACAATACCTGTATTCCCAGTAAGTTACAACAAAACACTCTGTTAGAGCAAATAAACTCGGTAACACAGAAAATATACGCACAGCAACATTAACCCACATTACCTCGCGTGACATGCCACGAATGCCGCCGCAAAACTAATCTAATTATGCCTAATTCGATTACTGTATAATCCCTCTGCACTCACACATACGACACTCACACACACACGCACAAATCTCACTTACACAATAAACTGTTACGTGAAACCTTTTTGGCACCAACTTGTTGATACCGAAATATTTTTCAACTTTTCTGACACTGGCTAAATACAAACTGCACTATACGTCAAAAAAGCAACAAACCTTTTTTGAGGTTATAAATTTTGGCGCGCAAATTGTTTTAAAAATAGAACGGTGTACGAGTGATGGGACACAAGTTGTCTTGATTGCTAATGGTATTCGAGTGGAGTGGTCGCGCTAACACGCTCTATTTGAGAAAGAATGTATCATGCAACACTCAATTAGTTTTTCTCAAATAAATAGGTTTCAATACCGTAGCGGCGCGATTTCTGCGAGTTAATGATCCAAAAAATGGAGGAAAGAAAGTTTTGTTTGTTTGCCTTTGTATTCCAATTTGAGCATCTTTAAAGGCGGCGTTTTTACGCATCAATTGAATTTAATTTTTAAGTTGCTCAAACGAAATTACTAGCAATTACTGAATCACGGACGATTTGATAGGTGTTCTAATTGGCTGAAAATAATTAAAAAAAGTGTTAGATACATTTTGACTACAAATAAAAACGGTTGCTACCGAATGCTTCAATAAAATATGGAAAAAATGATAATTACTACTAATTAAAAAAAAACAATTGCTGCAGACACTAAACCGAATAATTACCATCTCATTAGCATTGAATCGATCTGTCATCAAAAACTAATTCGATCTAAATTTAATAAATAAAATAAAATAAAATAAAATAAAAATAAAAATAGCCTTTATTTCCCTTTGAAGTTATACATGCAAAATTTTTTTAAAGCTACAAGTTTCAATTGATTTCTATAAAAAGTCAATCACAAAAAAATAAAATGTCACCGTTTTGATACAATAAATGCAAATTCCATAATATGTTACAATTATTCCAAGTCAAAACAAAGTACATAGATTAATAATTATAAAATTTATGTATGTCATAATAAATTCTATTGTATGTTGAATGTCAAAATGTTTGCATTATTATTTATGCGCGTCTATAGGGATCGTCCAGTGTTGGACGTAGGCCTCCTCCAACTGTTGCCACATGTCTCTGTCCTGTGCTGTCCGGGTCCACAACTTCCCAGCTACCAACTCTATTTCGTCCTTCCATCTTCTCACCGGTCTTCCTCTCTCTCTTTTACCATCCCTGGGTTCCCAGTGTAGCACTCGTTCGCTCCACCTGTTGTCGGTAAGCCTCGCAGTGTGGCCAGCCCACTTCCACTTAAGCTTCGCGGCTACATGTAGAGCGTCTACTATTTTGGTTTTTTGGCGTATAACTTTACTGTTTACGCGATCTCGCAGTTTGAGTCCGAGCATGCTTCTTTCAGTCGCTCTTTGAAATGTTCTTATTTTAAGTAACACGTCTTTATTTGGGGCCCATGTTTGGCAGCCATATAGCAGGGAGGGTATGATGGTAGTTTCAAAAACTTTCTTTTTGATATGCATAGGAAGATTGCTTTTGAAAATTTCCTTGTTCTGCCAATATTTTCTCCAACTGATAGTTATGCGTCGTTGTACTTCCTTTGCTGTCCTATTGGTTATTTCTATGTTTTGTCCGAGGTAAATATAATTTTCTACGTACTCAATAATTGTGTTGTCAATATTTATAGGTATTCTTTCGTCATTGGTCATAATCTTTGTTTTATCTCTATTCATGTAGAGTCCACAAATTTTACTTTCTGTTTCAAGAGTGTAGAGCATCTGTTGTAGATCTGAGTGACTCTCCGCGAATAATACTAGGTCGTCTGCAAACCGTAGGTGACTCAGATATTCGCCATTAATTTTGATACCCTTGCTCTCCCAATCTATTTTACGAAAAATCTTTTCTAGTATAGCTATGAATAGCTGCGGAGAGATAGAGTCACCTTGTCTGACGCCTTTCTCAATGTTAAATGGTGTCCCAACAGTTTCCAGTCTTATTTTAGCATTGCAGTTGTTATAAATATTCCTGAGTAGAGTTATATACTTGCTTCCGATTCCTAGCTCTTGTAGAGTCATCCAGAGCTCGCTGTGTTTTATAGAATCAAAAGCTTTACTATAGTCTATGAATGCTATATAAATTTTTTTGCCAAATTCTTGGTATTTTTCTATTATTTGAGTCAGTGTAAATATATGATCAATCGTAGAGTAGCCTTTCCTAAAGCCTGCTTGCTCTCTTGGTTGGTTTGTTTCTATTTGCTTGGTAATTCTTTGAAGTAAAATCGAGCTAAATATCTTGTACAGTGATGGCAAAAGGCTAATCGGTCTGTAATTTCCAACGTCGCTTGGGTCGCCTTTTTTGTAGAGTAGCGTCACTGTACATGTTTTCCAGGAAATTGGCACACATTCTTGTTCCATTATTTTATTAAACAAGTCCGTTAAGATAGGATAGATAGAATCTTCGAAAGATTTAATGACGTCGCTCGTGATTCCATCCTCGCCTGGGCTTTTGTTAGATTTCAATTTATTTATTATAATTCTGGTTTCAGATAGTAAAATCGGTGGGCAAAGTTCATCTTGCTGTGTTGTTAGAGATTTTAAAATATGCTCTTCATTTCTGTTTGTTTCTTCTTTTTTGTACAGGTCTGTGTAAAATTCTGTAGCAATTTTTAAAAGCTCTTTACGTGACACTACTTGTTTGTTGGAGTTTTTCGCCTTGAGATCCGTCACCCACTGTTTTGATGAGTCTAGTTTTTTAAACGCTCGTTTTGATGATCCTGAATTGTTAATCTCTTGTAGAATGACATCTTGACGATACTTGTTGCGATTTCTCTTGATTTTCCTATTTATTTGTTGATATAAATTTCGTAGTCGTTTCCTTTGCGCAAAAGTTCGTTTTGTAAGTTTTTTCAGATTTTCTCTTTCAGTTATCAAAAGTTGGATGTCTTCTGTAATGATTGCTTCCGTATATTTAGCTTTTTCAGGTCTTGGAGGTAACTGCGTGATGCATTTTTTTATAGAGCTGACTAAGTTTTGATATGAGGTCTCAATATTCTCTGTATTTTGTAGATTTTCCAAACGTAGCATGCTTTTTAGCGAATCTTGCTCTAGCGGCGTTAGGAGTTTTGTAGGACGTCGTCCAAAGTGTCTTCTGGAATGTTTAGATATTCCATCTAGCAATATTTCGCATCTTACAGGTCTGTGGTCGGAGCTGAACGATGTTACCAGTACCTCTACATTTTTGACAATTTTTGAATTATTTACTATTATGTAATCTATCTCGTTCATTGTGTTTCCGTCTGGTGATTTCCAAGTCCATTTCTTTTTGTTATTTTTATGGAAAAGAGTATTAGATATAACAAATTTATGTTCATAACAGAAGTCAATTAATTTCTGTCCTCTCGGGGTCCTTTTACTCTTGCAACCAAATTTTCCCAATACTTCGTTTTCATCAGTACGTGGGCTACCAATTTGTGCATTAAAGTCACCCATCAGTATTATGTACTTCTTAGCTGAAGATAGTGCTTGTCGGATTTCGTTATAAAATTTATCGGATTCTTGTTCGTTGTCTTTTTTCTCAGTAGGAGCGTAGGCTTGTATTATAGTCACTAACTTTTTACCAAAGGTTAATTCTAGTGTAGCGACTCTATCCGAATACGACTTAAAACTTTCAATGTTGGACTTAAGAGATTTTTTTAGCATAAAACCGATACCATTCTTTCCATTTACTCTACCACTATTGCATAGAATGTAATTGTCATTTTCATTAATTGTATATCCTGCTTTTTTCGTTTCTGACAGCCCGATGATGTCCCATTTTATGTCCTTTAAACTGTGTTCTAGTTGTATTATTCTGCTCTTTTCCAGTAGTGATCTTATGTTGTAAGTCAATATATATAATGGATTACTTTTTTCTATGTCGTTTGGTTCCGTGTTCTTTGTGTGGTAAGTTGAAGGGTTTTGATCATTACTAGCTCCCGCGGGGATCAGCCGTCTTGGGAGAGTTTTATTCGTATGCTCTATGTTAGTTTGTTCATTGTAGTTTTTGGAGGCCGAAGTTAATTGCTATTCTTTTTTATTTATTGATTGTTGGTTCTCAATCGGCGTTCCTTTTTTAAAAAATGTTGTGATCGCTGAGTTTGACCCATGAGTCTTATTTATTTTTACATGTTGTGTAGTGCTTGAGTGGGCCATTGTAGGTAGATTTTTCGAAGTTTTCATCATTTGTACAGGTTTGTTATTCGGTTTTTTTATGATTTGAACATCTGTTTTTTCGGATGGACTAAGCGACCGAGGTCTTTTATTTGTTGTTTTTTCTCTAACTATAAGTTGATCGTATTTGAGTATTGCGTGGTTTCCTTTGTTTCGATGTTCTATAAGTTGCGGTATGAGTGCTTTCCTTTTTTCAATTACTTTTTGAGGGTAATCTTCTTTTATATAGGAGCCACTGCCTTCCAAACTAGACTTCCGTTGAAAAATTTGGATTTTCTTGCCAAAGGTTGTTAGAGTTATTCTCACGGGCCTTGGTTTTGTATTTTTTTTCCCCATTCTTCCTACAAATTCTAGGTCGCTTCTTTGGCATTCCACCTCCATTTTGTAGTTAAGAATTTGTAGTATTATATCTTCTAGACCTGCGTAGTTTTCCTCTTCTTCTGAAATTCCAAAAAAGATGAGATTCCTCTGGCGTGATCTCTTGTCGAATTCATCTAGTCGTTTTTCTTGTTCCTCCTGAATATTTTCAATGTGTTCTATTTTTGACTCAACATGACGGAACTTATCTTCAATTTTCTGTATTAGATTTTCTTCGACTTGTTTCAAACTAACATTAGTATCTTCTTTGATTTGTTGTCGGAGTGTAATAGCGTCTTCTCTCATTTGCGTGCGTAGTGAGTTAAACATATCGGTCAAGTTTAAATTTTCAGCCATGATAATGATTTGCGTCAATGTATTAGAAGTACAAATCACAACTGCTAACGCCCTCTGTAGATATCTTTGGTAATTGGTACTAATTTACACGATGATGTTATTACAACTTATCAGTATGCTCGATTTATCATACAAAAAGATATCGGCTGGCGAGGGTTTCGAACCGACGTGCGGCGTCTTAAGCTGCGTTCGTAACCGCTTGGCTAGCGAGACATGTAGTATGACGAACGAAAACAGCAGTAGGATTTTGCTTCTCGGTGTTCAGTGACAATAATATTAACAGATGTCTTTGTCAACTTCACTGATTCTTCTGGCCGTTACCACAGCAAGTTGAAATTGCAGGTAGATTTTTTGTTTACAATTTAACTTTAATTCATTTACAAATATATACGCAAATATCGTTTGTTTTTATTTGGAATGAATTATTTGAGCACTGTTCCGTTTTAACGGGATTGAATACTGTATTATAAGTCCATTATTATTGTAATTACACTCAGAAAATCTTCGACTTTTTATCAATTTTGGTAGATGTTCGTCAGATTTTGGAAGTAAATCATTCTTCGTTATTCTAATTCTTCGTTATCACTACAATTTTTGGCACTATTCCGTTATAATTTGATTAAAATCGACAACTAAAAATAAATTCAAATTGTAGGTAGATTTTTTGTTTACAATTTAATTCGAATATTTTCACAAATATATTCGCAAATAACGATTGTTTTATTTGCAATTGATTGTTTGAGCACTGTTCCGTTTTAACGGGATCAAACACTGTATATATAATAGTCCAAAGTTATTGTTATTACACTCGGATACACTTCGACTTTTTATAAATTTTTGGTAATGTTCGTCAGATTTTGGAAGTAAATATGTAATTCTCTGTTATTATTCCAATTGTTTTGGCACTGTTCCGTTATAACGGGATTAATCACGGTATTTTGGGTCCAATGTCATTGTTAAAAATATATATATTTTTTTTTACACTCAACAAAAAAAAAACCATGTAGTTTTTTGCACAAATCTTCGAAAATCTTAACTATTTCTTCTGGATAACACAACCACATATACTTCGACACTATACGTATAAAATAACACTGTTGTAGGCTGACTTAATTCACTTGTTTATTTTAAAGTTTTTTTTTTACGTGGAGCCGATGTAAGCGTGTCGCTAGTCGCGGTTTCAAAATTTTTCTAAATTTAATTGTTATAAAAAATGGCTACATTCCGTGTTGTACCGACCATCGGTTAGACAAGAGCGCACACACACACATGCAAAGCTAATAGACACACACATTTGTATATGTTTGTATGTATTCACTGCATATTGACCGTTTAATACTATGAGTTAGGTGAGGGGGCGCGGGTACATTGTATTCAGCGATTATTTGTTTTTTTTTTAATGATGAATATAAATTTTAGACTAAAATGATTTAAATTGAAATAAATGGGATATTGCATTAGACTCTTACTACTATTTAACTAAATATATTAAGATTTATTTAATTGATTTCTTTCAAACAAAACAAATGTTGCTTAACTACCTACATACAATCCTCTAAAGTATATACGTATAGTAATGACGTGATGTGCCAAGAGTGTGTCAGTCGCAGCCAATTGTGTGTGTATCTGTGAATGAAGAATGCGTTTGATGACTTCATAATATTCTTCTAGTGTCAAGATATTGTTCTTGTTTCGTGTTTTAATTGAATTGTTTGTATAAGTTTTCATCAATAAAGATTTGATTAATGACTAATTTTGTCAGTCTTTCTTTGTTATTTTACAGGGGGACATTAACTCATTTTTAGGACTAAACTTTCCCAACAAAACTCTTTTCCTGGCTTTTTTTAAAACACTTTCTGTCACTTTTAAACTATTCACGCTATAATTTTACTCCAAACAATACAAACAAGTTAAGAAAAAACACACATTTCCTTTTGTAAAAAAATATTGTTAGTACATTTCCTTTCACAAATAGTTATGACAACAAACCCCATGCAGTGGAAACGCGCACAATCCTCGGTAGCACGGTGGGCGACATACAAACATACATTTGTATGACATGATGTATGTATGTTGGTTGGTTGCAGAACCACCTATGTAGAGCACACCCCTGTAAGCATACACTATACCTACTACATGGGTCTCCATTACCTGCTTTGCCTATTTACCTAGTTCATAATTGATTTTTCTAGGACTGTTGGAAATTTGCATTAGAAAATAAACATCACTCTCGTTTTTGTTAACATGTCATTTGTCCTGTACCAAAATGTGAAATTTTTTTATTGGACATACAAACCGTTTGAAGATTTACCTTAATTTTCATAACAGACAAACCGTTTTTGATAGGGTTTATTTAATTAGGTACTTATTCTGTAAAAAAAAACTCCTCAAAAACATGCTTCAGTTACAAAAGTTTTTAGAGTATGCAAGTGGGTTAATTTAACATATTTCCTAGGATAATGAACATCTCAATATTATTTTTGCTAATTCAATGCAAAAAATAATCTCATAATATCTTAACCCTGAGTATCTTAATCAATCTCTTTCATTATTGTATCATATTCTAATCTAAGACAAACTATTTCCAAGTAATCTACCAAACGTGTGCAATATTGTGAGAACCCACGCATCCATAACATTGCTGTTCCATACAAAACAGGCACGAGAGACAATAACTATTGCGGACTTAGCATGGATACAATTCATATTGATGAAAAATTATGAAGTGTCATTGCCTTACCGTGTCTGTTAAAATGTAGGTAATTGTTGTTTAACAAATAGAGTTTGAGTTTGTCGAGTGAAAATAGTGGGTATTGGAAAATAATGAAATTCATATTTAACGGCGGTAAACATGGAATGGAACACTCGATTTGGAAAATTAAAACCAGTAAAGCGTATGTTGTGATATTTACTTTTGCACAATCGTATAGGTTGTTTTATATATGCGTTTTAAGTAAATATTTTATTGCAACTGTAAACTGTTCTGTATTTTGTATTCAATAAAATTTTATAGATGTTTGAAAATACTATACAAATATTCCGGGCCGGAAAATATATGGAACATACATATTGTCAAAATGTTCACTTAGGACTAAGGAACAAAACAGCAAAAATGTAAGTCTTTCAAACTCCTCTGATTGGTGGATCACTATAAATGATTAAAAGCTTTCCGAATTTAGGAAATTCCCAGAGGAAAACCACTCATATCGCGTATTTAACTTAATGTTGTAAAACTCAACGTAGGGGTGAAATTAGAGCAATACGTGTCCCTAATAATCGCTTCCCGGACTTCTTTGTCTCACTTGATTAGGCAGAAATCAAGTGAGATCAAATAGAATTGAAGCAACATTGCTCTATGAAATGAACACTGTTGTAGTTCAATTCTGTTTGAACCATGCTTTACACGCTCGTACAAGAAACAATACAACAGCGTACAGTCTCGCCACCATATACGTATGTAAGTGAATCAATGTACATATTAAATATGACGCGCGAACATTGTTCGCCGACTGTCCACCATAACAAGCAATGGTGGAACGGTTGTGAGGAATAGGGCTGGGTAATTAGCAGCTAAAAATAATTACAATTAAGTTTAATGATATTGTGTTAAGAAAAAACGTTAGTAGTCAAAGGAATTGAACTAGACGAAAATCGTGACATATATATGTACCTCTATCTATTTACTAGTATATCTATATGTTTCTGTCCTAGAATGGTGGTGATAATTATTATCATAGTTCTGCAAGGAAGTCCCGATCCACAATATTGAGAAAAACTAGTCGAAAATGGCCTGTACATACATGTATCTACCTACTTAAGTGTTTTAATTTTTACTTACCATTATAATTTATGATGTCCACCAATCATTACAATGTTTAAAACCATAAACGAAAAATTCTAGCTTTAGTAAAATGCTGTCCTGTTGTGACTACCCATAATATACGAGATACCATCCATTCAATAAAAACACCCTTAATTACCCTACATATCTAAATACCCTACACCCCCAAATACCCTATACCCCTTCTTCTTCTTCTTCTTATCGAATGAGAGTGCCAACTCTGGTGTCGAGAGTTTTCAAACCGCCCTAAGGGCCTCTGACATGGCTTAACGACTGCCGTACTATAAAAAACTATAGACTAAAAGCCGAGACCTACAATTACCTACCCTAAACCCCTAAATACCCTACATCCCTAAATACCCTATACTATCCAGTTAGCACCCCTATCCCATAAATTATTGTCAACAGAATGCGTCCGTAGCTCGTATTATTCACTATGTATTGAATCTAACTTCAGATGGCATTGTTGTAATCATATTGTGTTCTTCAATACCGCATTGAAGAATGAATAAAGTTTGGTGTAGTTTGAACTGGGGCGGTTGTGGTACTGGGTTATATGCAACTTGTAGGCAAAAGTTTATAATAATATGTAAGTACATACATATCAATAAAATATTATTTTGTTCCGTTAGTTTCGTCGCAAAATTAGCTAGAGAACATGTTGTTTATCTCGTATGCTTTTCTTTTTACATTTTAACAAATGTTAATGTACATATTTTTATGAAACAACCATATTTTTAACCGACTTCAAAAAAAAAAGGTTACCAATTCTACTGAAAGTTTTTTTTCTTTTTTTGGGTTTGAATACATAATTAGTTACTACTCTTAACCAGTTTCTCAATTTTTCCCTGCTGATAAATAAATTAAACAACATGTTAAATTAACAAACAATTTCCCTAGCATAGTTTCCTAGTTAATATAATGTCAGTAGTAAACAAAACAGCAATACTTATTTTATTTAAACAGAAAGCTATTATAAAGTACTTTTATACCAAATATTTGCTTAATTTCTCGCCCAAATAATTTCCACCAAAACTTCCAATTAAGAAAGTGTCACTCCTACTTGACCTCTCTTGAATCAACTTTAATTAGAGTTCGTCGGACTATCATTGCGAACAGACTTGGTAATAGACGTAGATAGAGTGTCAAACATGGCGACAAGCGTCGTTATAAATAAATAAATAAAATTGGTTTTTAACAAAAAGATATTGGAGTCCAAAGCCTCCCAAACTAGTTTTCACTGTGTCTAGGGAGCCGATGGCTTCTCCCATCATTACACAAAGACTTCACGATTAGCGCGCGGTGACTCAGTGAGCCGCGCGTATTTGTCATTGTTTATGTACCTACATACCTAGTTGTGAATACTAAAAATTGGAACAAAAACGTAGATGATTTATTTATACACCTTATACTTTTTATACTTTGTACACATCTTTGTAAATTGTAATTGAAATTGTTTGTATGCATACCTAATTGGGAAGAGGTCGGCTCCAGGATACGGTAACCCAGTCTGGAGTCCGACGCATTATGTTTACCTAAGGCTAAGTTAGTTATTTAAGAACCTAGTTATAAATTTTTATGTTAGATACATAGCCCTAAGTCCTTTTTTAGTACACAATAAATATTTTCATTCATTTTCACAATAAACAGAGTGACAAAATATAAAAAAAATGGTAGCATTAATTTTTTTGTTTTTTATGTTGTTGTTCTTATTAAAAGTAAGCAAACTCACTATTGACTATAAGAACTTCCCTGGTGTAGGTTGCCTTCAAATAATTCGTTGTAAGAAAATTTACAAGATCGCATACGAAATTACACATATATATATATATATATATATATATATATAGGTATATATATATATATATATATCAATATTTTTTACATCAATGTAAAAAATCAAAAGAAACCTGTGAATTGATTGTATGTACGTAAAGCGGTTTCATAGCTTAGCTTTGTATTGACATGATATTGATTTTTGTGCTGCCACCCAGGGTAAACTATATATTTAACTAAGGAGATTCATCAAGCATCACAAATTTAGAACGCAACAAACGTCGACAACTAGTCCACAAGATCAAAAGGAGTCACGATCCTCAGCAGTGAGAGATAAGACTAAGAAGAGAAGAAGACCAAGGTAAATCTACTTTTGAATATGTATTAACCAATCGGTGGGCTTAATTTTGGTTTACAAATCGGCACTCGTGTTTCATCTAAGTTTAATATTAGATCTTTGGCATAAACGCCGAAAAGGCTGTCTGTAAAGCTATTTCAATGATAAAATGTCAAACGGCGTAAGTGGTCACGTAGGCGAATAAACAGCGTTCTAATTTCAAACTGATTGGTGGATTTGATAGGAAAGTTGCTTGATTGGCTGATGTACAATATGTACAAACCACAATATTATTTTTTGTATATTGTAGCTGTAAAAAAAACACTTTATCAAAACATTCAAATACCTAAGCAAACAAAGGTAATTGTAGATAATAAATCAAATCAAATCAAATCATTTATTTTGCGAATATGTTGTGTACAATTATTAGATTATAGCAGATGTAACGCTTGTGATAAGTAATAACATATTCTACCTTACGGCATGCAAAATTACATATTAAATTTTTACACATTAAATACTTACAGCTAAATATGTTCAGTTATAATCCTTTATTTAATTGATATAAAGTAAATTATTAATAAAATCATTGAAAAACATGAATTCACAAAAAAGTAAACAAGAGAAATAAAAATAATGTCATAGAGAATGTAAACGTCAAATAGTATACAGATATTTAAAGCTTTCTATTCACGTATAATACGTACGTATGATTAAAGTAAAGTATAAAATATTATGTTCTGATTGCGTGCGATTCCCGCTCGTGTGAAAACAATTACGCTGTATCTCCCTTGGGGCGGGGCTAAAATAGAATATAACCAGAACACACCATGTCAGGGGAATTGCTGCGAGAGATAATTTAAACAGACGATATTAACTTTCCTCGTCCTATCTCTGAAAGAGTTTTCTTCTTCTTCTTATCGAATGAGAGTGGCCAACTAAGGTGTCGAGCGTTTATCAAGCCACCCCAAAGGCCACTGACATGGCTTAACGACTGCCGTACTGTGACAATCAGCCGGCACCTACAATTTAACGTATGTAGGTATCATCAGGACCCACGGAAGTAAGAAAGAAGAGTTTTCAATATTGCATGTTTAGAATCACCTGATTGTTACTTTTAATTAAGCTCTCATGTAAAAGTCTTGCATTTTAGTTCGTGAAAAGCAATATTCTGTGGCCTACTTTTGGAATTTCGCGAATGTTCATCGGCGCCTGACAAATCGTCTAATTTGTGCTCATCATTAAATTATCTATTTATTTAATTAACCAATTTAACATGCAATGTATGAAAGTAGAGCATGGCGAATATAAAAATATTTTTTGACTATTGAATGCCAACCACTTTAAAAGATTTTTTTTTTTAAAGTACCATTTGATATCTAAATAATTGTTTTATCTATAATCTGTATTCTGTAAATGCTGTCAACGATTTTGACTTAACTTGGACAGCAATCTAAATATATAAGGTATCTGACATGTGTCTGACTGACTGAAATAGTGATCTATCAACGCACAGTCCAAACCACTGAACGGATCGGGCTGAAAATCGACATGCCGGTATATGTTATGACGTAAGCATGCACTGAAAAAGGATTTATGGAAATGCCACTATTAAAAGAGTGAGATAGGGGATGCAAGTACTTTCTAATACGAGCGAAGCCGCGAGCACCCACTTGTTTTTACATATTATTAAAAAAAATATTATATGTACATAGGTAAAAAGTAAAGCACTGTTCCGACTTGCTTATATCCTCATCCCCGTGTCTCGTACAACAGAGTCCTGTTTTTAATCAAGCGGGAAGCAACAAGGCTCTACACGTGCCAATATTGCCTTCTGCCGCTGTCTCATACATCTCTGGCACAGAACTGCGTGCTTATTGATGGGGCATTCACGTAAAAAAAGTAAGATACATTATATTATGCTGAGATTAATATGATATTATGTCATTACGATATTAAAAAGTTAGAAGGAAACATCTGGGCACAAACAGCGCAAGACAGGGAGTATTGGCGTAAGAGGGAGGAGGCCTATACCCTGCAGTGGGTCTCATTGGGCTGATGATGACGATGTCATTTTAAACCACCCTCAATCTTTCAATGTTCTGTGACGATATATTTCGTCTTATTTAGTATCTTATTAAAAACAAGTAAATAGACGATTTTCTTTTATACATATAATCTACCATCTACCTACCATTTTATGTATAAAAAGTAATGATTAATTATCTAATCAGGTAAACATAGATCATTGACAGTTTTGATGAGTAAAAAGACAAAACAAAGTTAGAAAATATAATTATTTCTTATTCTACTTGGTGCAACCAAACTGATCCGTTTTATAAACGTAAGTATAAGAAAGAGTAAAAACGCAAACATTATCAACTTATCCGTCGTTATTCCCGGTCGATAGTACTTCATGCTCTCTATAAAACGTTTCTCTACGTTTGAAGGTAATTTGTTGTCTTCTCTCGTCTCCGCGATCCTTATTTTGTGTTTTCTACGTAATTAGCTTGCTGTAAGGTGAGTCAACATCAAATATTACCTTACACGCTATTTTTTTACCACACTCGTGCGATAATGATTTTCAATCTAGATTTCAACCGTGTAAAAGCAAACTATTGAATAGTGAGAAAATTCAAAGCGTTTCTTTGAAAAAAAAAATACTTAGGATATAAAAATGCTAAGAAACCACAGTAAGAAACAGTCATGGTTTCGATGACATTTTCAATAAACTTAATTTTTCACATATTGCTTCAATTGAGGACCTTTTCTTCACTAGCTGCACACTTTGTGAATTTCACTATTTGTGAAACCAACGTCTAGCCGATCTCCGCAAAAACTCATCAAAATCTGTCAAGCCGTCTGAGTCGAGCGTGAAGAACAAACATATTTCCAATACCCAGCAAATTTCGTTTCTATGATCAGAATATTGTTACGAGTATTTATATAATTCATTATTCAGATCTCTCAGAGTATTTTTGCTGAAATATAAAGTGCAAAGGTTGCTTTTATGGCTTACATAAAGAGGTAGTTATTATTTGGAAACATTAACCCTTCACTGTTCTTGATTCCGATATTCAATAATTGATTAATCTCTTTTACATCAATCTCAATTAGTATCCGAATCAAATATAATTCCAGGGGCACTCAATCTTGAAACCCCTGTCATTACGTCAGTGGAGTTTACCCTGGCACCCTTTTTTACCCTTGTCAGTATAATTTAGCTAGAAGCTCCCATGATACTGAAAAGTAAGGCATTCGTTCGTGATTATCAAAACTATCATTTAAATGATGGCGCTTCCGTAGAAACGTTATTATCAAAAGGCGTAAACTTTGACTAAAGACACCTCTAAAATATACTTTCAAAATCACAAATTTTCCAAAAGCCTTTAAAAGATTATACGTTATTAATGTTAACTTTTAAGTATAGTTGGTCCGGCTATCATGTGTAATAGCAAATCCATGTCACGTGGCCCTTTTTTTAAACCCAGGAAAACCTATTACATGTACCACCCAACACCGGGGAGGGCGGATGGTTATGTGGGAGTCTCCACCACACTCCAAAGGGCGGCATACCTCTAAAAACCTGGGGTGTTCCACCTCCGCATCGTTGGTCCAGGGCCGCGAGAGTGCGATGCATACATCCGCAGCCCTGGTGATGCTGGCCCGGTTAGGGGCCCCGCCTCGGGGAGCTTCAGCTCAACCCTCAATGGACGACGTGTCAGAACACGGGACACGTCGTGCATCCTGTGGGGACTCGTTCTATATATATTAACATTATATATGTTAACATATGTTCTAAAACTACTCAATCTTCGACCTTTTGACAGTATTTTCGACATATTTCAGTCAATATTAACCTTCCTCTTTCCCTGTCAGTACAATTACGCCGGTCGGTTGTTGGCTAGTTCTTCCAGTCGGTGTCAATCTAAGGCCCCAGGCTGCAGGCTGCAGTAATGAGACCTAAATGATGCCGCCGTCTTGAAGAGGAGGCGTGACGAGGAAGAGATGAGCGGACTCGTGCGGTGGATCAAGTTTTAATATGACATAGTGATGTGACTGCCTGTAAAGGTATTTTTTTACAAGGAATGGGTTTGCACTTCACCGTAATTCGCCTGGTTTTATTCCAGTGTAAATATATGTGAGTACAATCACTAATCAACTGAACTGAAACTATTCTTGTTTTTAACAGTATTTTCTGTCTTTGTATATATTTATCGAGAACAGTCCACGATTTTGTTATAAGTATGCAGCATTAAAAAGTAGCCAACTTATTTATCTGTTAACGAAATATTTCAAAATACGACTAATTTAATGTAAGTGTAAAAAAAACTAAAAAAAAATATCTCGATACAGTAGGTATGTTAATGTTATTGCTGGGTCGAAATATATTTTTTACAGATTTTAACAATTTACTAACCCAACCATTTTCAGTATATTCTTGCGACTATTTTATTAACGATTATAAATACGATTTACATTTTAACTCCTCTCTTCCCCTGCCCCTTGCACCACAGCCCGCCATTAGTGTCCGCCCATCAAACTGTACTTAGCGTATTTCAGTCCCGCTACAAAGTGTTTTATAAACTATTCACTTCCAACTTAACTTACATGTGAACAAGCAAAGAGCATCTTTTATATTTATGCACTGTTTTTGTAGCGCATGCAAAGTAGTTACTTTATTGTACGTTTCAAATTAATACAGTTTGTGTGGCTAACTTTAGACATTTCTTAGTACGCTGAAAGCACAAATTGCCTAAAATAAAGTATATTTGAGTGTGTAAGTCAGTTGCATGCTATTTTAACCATGAACAAATAACACTTATTAAAAAAGTTTATTACGAAAAAGAGACTCATAAGTCATACCTAATTTGAGCTTCTTTGATTACTAATTTGTGAACCATATAAATTATATTTTTACAGTGGTAAATATACATACATACAATTTCAATATTTTAAATATATATCGGTTCTTATCGGGTAAGCACGCTCCATTTTAGGCCATAGCCTTTGCTTGCTATCAGGCAAACTATGGCCAAGTGCAAACCCGTACAAGTTAAAAAAATATAGCCTTACCGAATTGTAGTGTTTTATTTTTATCTCCTAAACACTATGTTTTGATAAGAATTATCCTATGAACTACCTATATTTAGTGCTGCAATAATATTCCTAACTCCTCACTTCAGCAGGAGCCTCTCAAACCGAACTTATTTCGCAGTCGAGCAATATTGGAGCTAGTTTCTAGAACTGAATATAGATTGCTTTTTCAACAAGACATGTATTGTTCGCTTTACTTTGGAAACCTAACGCCAAATCGTGAAGGATTTTCCAAGTATACTCTACTTTACCTCTAGATTTTCTAATATTTCAGCAAAATTCGATAGTTATGGTTTTGTTTGTGTGAAATACCAACGTTGTATTAAAAAGCAATATTTAAACAGCAAAAATATTCTTAATAAACTTTCATCCAAAAATAATAAAAAATGCACCTACCTGAGTTATATTTACCGATTGTATATTTTTTTAAAGTACAATTAAAAATAAATAAACAGATTCGAAACCTACAAAAGTAAGACAAAAAGAACTACTATGAATGACACTATAACAAATCTGTAAAACAAAATTATTCTAAATTTACGCACAATCAGGCAAGGGAGCAGCATATCATATTTGAAAAAAGTGTTATTTAATGGAACCAATAATTCGGCCGTCCCTTGACATCCAGCGTTTTAACGACGACTGAACATTAAAAATTATATTCTTACCCTCTGAAAATGCTATACAAAATTCTACTTTAACACCATATGCTTAGAGACAAAATTTGCATTTGTTAGAAGTAACATTATGAATTTTATACATTTTATATCTCCCATAGGACCTGTCTGGTTTTATTCCCTGTAAATTTTATTTATAGGTGGTCTTATTCGAGCTACTTAGTTTGAGGTTAGGACTAAGTTCATGTCTATGAATATTAAGTGGTTCTTCAAGTAGTTTTATTTACCATTTCAAGAAAAGCTTTTGATGTCACTTACAATCGTAAGTGAAGTCTTTGTTTTTCTTATAAAGTCTAAGTAACTTTTAATTAGTCTTATGTTGGACATGCAATGAATGAAATAAATATACAAATTAAAATTTCGGAAGATGTGATAATACAATAATGTATTATATATTATATGAATTTCTCAATTATCAGATAATGTCTGCAATGGATCGGCATTCCATTTATAATTTGATACAATTTTGAATTGTTAGACTGCACTTGTTAATTCTTTAGGATATAATAAATTGTTTTCAATCAATTAATAAAACTTTATCGTACACTAGAATAAAATAACCGAAACAATTTACAGAATTTTACCACCGGACGAGCAGAGGTACAGCAGGTCGTCATCGGTTTATGGTGGAAGTTCCCAAGACTCGCACTAAGCGTTTTGCTTCCACTTTTATAGTGCGAACTGCTAAATTGTGGAACTCCCTGCCTGACTCCCTGTTCCCCGCGGAATATAACCTTGTGATCTTCAAAGCGAGAGTGAATCGGTTCTTGCTGGGTAAGCACGTTCCACCCTAGACCGTAATAATTGCTTACCATCAGGCAAATTACGGTCAAGAGCAAACCCATTTCTTGTAAAAAAAAATATATATTACTAATGCTATAAAATAATAATAATAAAATGCTAATGCTATAAAAATAAATGCTATAAAATGTTAAATCCAGCGTATTAAACGAAATTAATTAATTAATGCAACCAATATTATTTTATTCAACATATTATTATTATCCTTTAATAAATCTAAGTCTAGTAGAGTCTTCATGATGTTGAAAAACATTTAAAAGTATTGGTGTTTGAGCAGTGCTTTGATCATTTGCATCGGCGCGGGCGGGCTGGATGGGGGCCGCGGCGGGCTGAATGGGACCTCCATTGCAATAACTCGGATATTGGTTTGCTCTTCACTAGAGATTAGAGAATAGATGGATACAGAAAGATCAAACTTGTAACTCTATGATTTATATTCGTGTGAAAATATCTTTTGGGCTTTTGGACGAGTTTGTGATATTTATCTACAACCAGATATGGGGTAAAGGTTTAAATGTTAAATATTTTTAAGAGTTGTTCACCAAGACAAACGTCGTGAAAAAATAGAGATAAAGATCGTTCTGAATCTGTGGTTTGTTCCAACATCCATATTACCATGGCTTCAACCAAGTGTATCCAATGGTTGACATTTCTAAGCACTTTGGTAGGAGCTGGATTAAACAGGCTGGAGACCACACTGTGTGGCGCGATGGAGAAGAGGCCTATACTCAGTAGTGAAAACTCGTAATTACACCAGCTGATGTGATGATGATGATGAATCTAGTGTCTGTATGTCATAGATCTTGCACATCCAGTGACGCTTCTATACACAGAACCTACCTAATCTTTATCGGCGTAAAATCTGCACGGATCACTTCTGTTATTGGATCTGGGCTCATGATGTACCGCGCGGAACAAACGGTCCGCCGCCATCATATTTACATTCCTACTCCAGTCCGGAGGCTTACTATTCAGTATTTAGGTACAGTAAAAACAAAAAAAAAAAGAAGCTAAGCCGCTAATCGTTTGATGATATGGCTTATTGACATGTAATTATGAAAATACGATTATACTAGTGGTCAAAGTTCTAAGACGTTGAATATGTCAATGAATTAATCGATCAATTTTTTTAACTTTTACTATGTAAGCAATCAATCAAAACGCATTGTTATGTAACTTTCTTTTTAAGACGTGAGATTTCTTACCCCAAAGTATCTGTTACATAGTGCCTAATAATACCTAATTCCATGCCAGTTCCTACAGACATTATATTTGAAAAATTGGTGATCAAACGGGCCAATCAACTTGGATGAAAAATTATACGCACATAGTATAAATACAAAATATAAATTTTGGATTAACTTATATGCCACTTTGGATTAAAACAGGAAACAACACGAGTTATAACAAAACAGTTCACAAAAACTAACTAAATTAAATAATAAACAGCTTAGGTACCTTAAAACAAATTGTATTCTCTTAAAACTGAAATCTACCTCAGTCTAGAAGCTACTTCTTCTTCTGTCCTGGTTGCTTCGACTGGTCCTTCCCCTTCTGCTGGTCTTTCTGCTCCTGCTTCTTCCTATTGGCGGAGAGCTGGCGAGCGAGCGTCTCGCGCGCTATAGCGTCGTCTCTTTCTTCCAAGATCTCTATCAGGTCGTGACACCAGGATGAATCTGTGAGAAAAAAACATAACATAATTCGTATATTTTCATTATTATGTATAATATTTTACTGACATCAATGAATAAATGCAATAAGCAAAATATAATCATATCGCATGCTTGGGAATTTAACATTATACACCAACAAGTTGTTTTAGAAGCCTGCTACTTGTTTTCTACCACATGACACCATGTTTTTCTTTGGATTTTACATATCATCCATTTGCTTGAGCAATGGATGAAATGTAAAATAAGGCTACTATATAGCTAGGCTATAGGTAGCCTGATTCTGAGTCTGATGTACCATTTAGTACTTTCAATCAATTCTTTGCCAAAGACGTGTAACTGGCTTTCTCATAGGTTGTTTATGACTCTTATGACACGAGCTGAACCCATAATAACATATTCTCCTCACCAACAGCGAGTTGCTCCAGTAGCCTGCAGCGCCTCCGCTGTCGCAGCAGCACATGTTCCTCATTGTACGCCTGCAGCTCCTTCATCCTCTCGATGGCAGCCTCGATACGAGCATGGCGGTCCTGCTTTGCGGCCTCGGCCATTTCCAGCGTGAGGAGGGCTCTAGATTGGCAAATAAAATAAAAATAATTACCATATTTCATAAAAGAAGTGATAAAGAGTAACTCAGGCGTCTTTTTCTTTTTTGTTTCATTCAGATTGAAGCAAAAATTTGAAGAGCGATTTAATAATAATTTAATATCGCAATATTAACAAATTGACAATCTTTAGCCGTTTTACCAGTTGCTATTAGTAGATTCTCAATTTCAGAGAGTTTAGAGTTTCTACATAGTTTATTCGATTAATTTGTCAAGATTGAATTTTGGGTGAACTGCTCATATCTCTTAACACACATATATTTGTGTGCACCAAGAATACTTAGAGGACAAGTTTTATACATAACACTTACATTTCGTCATCGTTCCTCTCCCTCGTACAGAACGGTACGAAGTGTAGTGGGATGAACTTCTCCCGCAGCTGCTCCGGCATCAGGAGGTACCTGGCCTCTTCCTCGATCTCGAGCTCGATTTCCAGCACTGATAGCACAAACATGGGTATTTTACATACAGTAAGCAAAAGCAAGCAAATTTGTATAAGCGTCGCCAAGTCTGATGTCCAAATTCCGGGACATTGAACATTGACCACAGCGCCATCTAGCCCCACACTAAGCAAATGCTTGTGTCGTGGGTACTAGATGACGGAATACGGAATTGGCCACTATCATTCATACAGTAAGTAAGCTCGTATGAGAGTAGCCTCACTCTGGTGTCAAAAATTTCAAACCACCCTAACGGCTTCTGACATATTATCATGAGGCGGGATCTACAATTTAACATGTCATACAGTTAAGTATACAAACTTGTTACTAGTATCAAAGATAATATCGAATTTCCAAATAGGTTAACCACAAAATATAATACTTGAAAGGGTTTACGTATCTCACTAGTAAGTAACCAAAGAAGGATAACATATACACATTGAGTAATTTTGGCTTACATCCGCTCTCCGTGGCCGGTGTAGGTCCTGGCGGCATGGCTTCTTCTGTAAAGTGATATTTGAGAATTTCTAAGTAGAACAGGGTACATACAAACGTCTACATCATTTTGTTGGTTTAATTATACAAGCACTACTTTCTATCTACCAAAGAATATATTCCCACGTACTCGCAAATTCCCCTTCAAATTCTTCAAATGTTTCCTGTAAAATTAGTTGTGTCATGATAAAAGAGTTGAAAAATAATTACTGTGACAAACATGAACAGTTAATATTTAATAGACAAATTATGATTAATATATATATAATAGTACCTCTGTCAATGTTGGCGCACTTTCCGACGGTGGTGGTGGAAGGGCCACCAAAAATTCTTCCCGAAACACGTTCCTAAAACAACAGGGATATTATTTCAGCACATAACTTCTTTGTAGCAACAATTTAGTAAATTAATTATCCCTATGAAGATTTTGGCCATCGATTCTCAAGGAGAAAATTCACTAAAAAGAAAAACATGATAAATCACAATGAATAGGTTTCTTCGATTGCCGTTCAAGTTCAAGTTTGTATTCAAGTGACTTACCTAAATCAACCATGCCATAAGGAAGGAGATTGAAGTCTGTCAATGAACCAGTTAAACAGATCTTCTACTACTACACAACATATAATCAAACATCAGTAGGTTACCTAATGGCCGCTCCTCTCAGATTCCTGCCCGGTTCCTTCACCTCCCAGAATCGCCTAGCATTAGCAAACTCTATATCTCTGAGGTCGTCTCTCTTGCCCACTGCTCCTCCACTCACAGCCAGTCCACATTCTAACTCAACGAACGCATCGTCCGGGAGAGGAGAGAAGACTGACGTTTGAAGAGTCATGCTTTGCCTTTCAAGGTCTTTGCTTTTTCCGGCACTCTGTGAGATTCAAATATGATGATGAACCACAAGAAACCAAATTGAGATCTGAATGTACCTATGTCTTATCATGTTCTCTACAACCTAGTTTACTACAAGTATCGGATCAGCTGTTTAAGCGCAGAATAGGTTAACATTATACATATGTATGTATATATAAAATAATTTGCAACAACAATTATTAGTTTGATCATTTATGGTAATTAGCCATTTATAAAATTTTGGTTTTATATATATCGTATGCCAGTATTTTCTACAGACGCCTTGTAAAAAAAATATCAAAGATGTTAACTTGCGAGACTCACCTTACCTCCCCCTTTCTTGCCTTGCTGCTGGCTGTCCCGGCGCTGACGTTTCTCGACCACCTCGAAATTCCTCACCTCCTCCACGCGGCGCCACTGAGCCAAGGTTAGTGGCCATCCGGTTGGAGCCGTTACTCTTAATTCATAAACAAAAATACACTTTCTAGTTTACTCGGAAGAAATGTACTTATGATTGTTACTAAGGCACTTATAAGACTTTTGCACATCCCGGAATTATAAAATCCATGCGATGCTAAGTTTGCACTGCTATAGCTAGTTTAAGTTAAAAATTAGTATTGAGAATGACTGATTTTACTTACTGTATGGAATATTGTTTAGGCTCTAACATAGGTTTTATCTGAAAACAAAATACTGAACGTAGTTTCACACTTAATCCAATATGAATTAGTAAGTACCTAAGCAAGTTGTATGGTGTCACTTACTTTGGTCATAGATTTACCCTTCAAAGCTGCAATATTTTTCTTGGGCTGTGCAGACTTTCCACCAGATTTGGCACTACTTGGAGGCGCTACAAGTGGTTCCTGCTAACAACATACTTTTTATTATTAAAACTATCGTGAGACATTCTTATCAACATGTAACTATTACGGTTTTCACTCACGTGTAATTTCGCGTACGTTGTTGACTTGTTTCGGGTGTAATGACACGCATTATCAGAAATTACATTTTGATTTTTCTCAACAAAAATAATACAATATAAGCTTACGCTTTAATATATAACTTTTTTCTGGTAATATGTTTTAACTTAACCAATTGGATGGTGAGCTAGTTAAAGAAATAACAGGGCAGGAATATTAGTAACCGTAGGAGTTACTTTTACGTACGAATCGCATTGCATTTGGGCGCTTCTGTATGTGGATGACACGTTAAATTAATACGTAGGTCGCTACTATTTGTATGCTGCTTAGTAGCAGTCGTTAAACCATGAGAGTTTGAAAACCATCGATATTAGAATTGTACAGTACTATTCTAGACCCCAGAGTACAATCAATGCAGTACAGGCATATTCCATCTTGGACCGCAATGTTTGCTTGTGCGAGTGTAGCTTCAAGTGATCTTTATTTTAACCACTAGGTTATTCAAAGCAATACCCGCACAAGCGAACACTGTGGCCCAAGATGGTGCATGCCTGACTGTGATCATGTGAGATTAGCTCTTTTTTGCGCAAGATCGTGTCAGTGGCGCCTTTTAGTATCGGAGGACAGGATCCTGTAAGATCGCAGCGGCAGCAAAACAAGCACACTATAAGCTGGTAATGTTGAGTACTGACTACGTTATATTTAGAAGCACGCTTGGCCCCGGTGGTGCTCATGTCAGGCGGGTGTGGCTGGACCCGGATGTAGGGCCAGAAGATCTCGCCCTTGCCCGAGCACGTGGCGATGTCCTCGCCGGGCTCCCCGCTTGGGGAGATGGTGCGGAGCGTCGCTGTTATCTCCAGCTGAGGAGATAAAGTAAACATATATACCGGTTTACGACTAATTTTCAAAGACGTAGAACAAAAGTTCTTGCTTTAGACCTACAGAAGCCAAGGTACGTGTTAGTAACCAGTAACCTAGTGTACCTAAGAGTTTAGCAAAATAGTCTAAGGTATCACGTTTCAGTCAAACGATAAGATTTCCATTTAATATTAGTAGTATCAAGACACATATTAAGTAGAATATTAGGAAAAATACCTCAGGCGAAGACGCAGCTGCACGAAAACTGATCGCCTCTTCCTTAGTGACAGATATCAACAACCCTCCCAAAATATTCCTCCTGTTCGGTATAAAAATGTCTTCTATGTGCAGTTTATAGGAGCACGGTATAAACTGTTCCTTGCATCCATCTCTATCGTCGTCACAGACATGGAACGCCCCGTCTCGAGAGGAGAGGATGGTGAGCTGCCAGTGCACTTCGAAGTTGTAGCCTCTGGCTTCGTGCAGAGTGCCGTGACCCATTACTGTGTAGCTGGGAATTGTGAAACAGATATTTAAAAAAATAAGGAAATACATATTTTTTCCTATAGGGTTAGGGGGTAATGTCGTCTTAAATTTATTATAGAAAATCAAAACTCAACTTTAGTCAAGCAGTTGTCAGTTGCAATGTATGAAATCGAAAGACAATGTACCTAACCCAAATAGTTTCTTAAAATTTGTTTATACCTAACCTACATAATCGAGTCAGTCAAATTTAAAAAACATTTTTATTTAAATGTTCATTTCTTTATAATGAATGACCTCGAGTAAATACTTATTTTACTATAGCATTTGGATTTGGAATGAAATAAACATGAGAGATGTTTTTATTCCATTTCGTTCCTGGATATGATTTTAATATTAAAGTTTTCATTTTTATAAAAATTTAATCTTTTACGAGCAAGTCACGAGTTTATTGCTATATTTATGACGCAGCCAGGTGAATCACGTTTATTTACTGGCGTGTTTTATGCGAGATTTTATACTCAGAGTTCTTTCAAATGCAGTTAACTAATCGAATAGTCTTATAGCATTTTTTGTGGGGATTTGGTAATTTAAACATTTGTAACAAAATTGGAAGCTTTCTATTTAATATGGGCTCTAATAGAACTTAAATTTTAGCTAATAGAATGATATACTTTATAAACATGCAAAATGTCTGAGTATAAGTGTATAAGTAATCAAGCGAACAGGACATTTCACTATTCATTTAAATCTATATCTCAACCTAAGAAAGAGCTTACTCTCCACAATACAGGTATATACATAACATTCTAGTGTGGAGTGTAACGAACAAAATTGTTTTAGAACCTAAGTTTTCGCTAAATAAAGTTATTTTCAATTTCATCTTTATCTACTATTAGTATCGAAATATGAACAATAATGACAAACTCTAACACCAAACTGATATATTTAAGAAATAAATAAAGCGCTCTTGGCTTCTCCTATTGCCAATCACATAGTACGTACCCGTGTAAGTTAGGGCTGATATCGAAGGTGACGTGTGCGTTGTAAGCGGAGGGCAGTTGCCGGCCGGTGTCGTTGTCGTACACCAGCACCGTGCTGTACTGCAGGCTGCTCTGCACCGTGAAGTGGACCTTCACCGGCGCGTGGCAGAAGAACACTCCTGGAACATTGACAAATCATTTCATTCATGTTTCTTCTTCTTCTTATCGAATGAGAGTGGCAAACTCTGTTGTCGAGAGTTTATCTAGCCGCCCTAAGGGCCTCTGACATGGCTTAACGACTGCTGTACTAGACAAACAGCCGAGACCTATAATTTAACGTGTCATCCGAACGGAAGCATCCAAAATAGAATGTCACTTTTCGGTCATCCATCTAAGGACTGACCGCGTCGACGTCTTCTTAACATTGGTAATCGCATGCGATTGCTTCCGAATCATATTTAATTAACTATGATTAAGTTTAAATGAAGTTGTAGTCATGCGTGAGCTTATCATGTGTAAAAAACATCTACTATAACACGCATTTTCTAGAGGATATGTTAGAGCACTGAAAGAAGATGATTTAATTATTCCAAGTTGCTACTGTTTAAATAAGGTTTCTTTGTTAGACCGTTAGAAATAGGCACTAAATAGAATTCTTCTGCTTAGCAAAGGACTAAAATCAATAAAACTATGCAGAACTGATTGCCAACCATCACTAGTTGGGGAGTAAGACGAAGATTAGTCAAGTGATAAAGCCGCCCTATGTCCCAATCTTATGTTCTTAATTTCCTTATACTTGTGTTCTTATGTTCTCCGTCTGAGGAAAACGTTTCCCGCGGATGACGCACTGTGTACGCGATGCGACGAGCTCTCAGTTAAGTATCACTCTCTGCTAAAAGAAAAGCGGGTTGACTATTACTCGAACATAATACGAGACAACCCACGACGCATGTGGAGTGTTATTAACAGTGAGCTCGGCCGCGGTACCCGCGACAGGCTAGACTTTACAGAGTTGGTTCGAGATGCTAACGGTCAACCATTCGTCACTAGGAAAGAAGTTGTGGACGCCCTGAACTACGAGTTTGTGACTGCTGCGAGCAAGTGTGGAGCGCCCACCGCCAATAGTGCTACCGCGATGGCGGTGCTTAGTAATGGGATGCAGGCCAGCGACGTCTCTCTTAGACTGGAACCTTTTACCCCATTCGAGGTATTCACAATAGGGACCAAGCGAATTGCTGCGAAAAAGAGCACCGACATATACGGCTTATCGGCAAGCTCGCTGAGGTTAGCAATTGGACCAGTAGCGCACGTTATTGCTCACCTGTTCAACTGTTGCATGAGGGAAAACGTGTACCCTGCAGCTCTAAAAAAAGTCAAGATAAGTCCACTGTACAAAGGGAAAGGCAAAAAAGCCGATCCCAAGTCGTACCGCCCTATCTCATTAGTCCCTGCTGTCAGCAAGGTTTTTGAAGTTGGATTGAATAGGAGACTCCTGAATTTTGTGGTAGAGCGCAACATACTCTCAGAAAGGCAGTATGCGTATAGAGCCGGTCGCGCCACCACTGATTTGGTGCGTGAGGTGTTGTGGCAAATACTAAGCGCGCGTGAGTCGAAGCAGCAGGTGGCTCTACTTTGCTGCGACCTCTCCCGCGCGTTCGACACAGCTGACCACAGCCTTATAGCTAATAAATTAGAACTCTACGGTATCTGCGGCCCGGCTCTATCCATCCTGACCTCCTTCATGTCGAAACGAACGCAGGTTGTCGTGGGTGACAAAGGTCGCGCCGTATCTACGGAAATAGAGAATGTTATGGGTGTTCCCCAGGGCTCCTGTCTCTCCAATACCTTGTTCAGCCTCCTTCTGAACGACCTGCCCAGCTCTATCGAGGGGGCCGAGATCTACATGTATGCAGATGACGTCGCGAGCGTAGTTAGCGCCCCGACTCATGCTCTACTCGAGACGAAGCTCAACTCGATAGCTAACAAGTTGGACGGATGGTTTAGGTCGAACGGGTTGGCGCTGAACAAGGACAAAACAAACTTCATGGCGTTCTCTCTAAACGGCCATGCCACAAAAAAGCATTCAGTATTAATCGGCCAGACTGCGCTCCAGCAGGTCCCTTGTACGAAATTACTAGGTTTCCACATTGACAGTGGATTGACATGGGAGACGCATATAGAAGAGCTGTGCAGCAAGCTATCTAGCGCGTGTTACGCCCTTCGGAGGCTAGCGAGCACCGCTACTCGTAGCGTGGTGCGCTCCTGTTATTTTGCCACTGTACACAGTGTGATCACGTACGGGCTGGAGCTGTGGGGCCGAGCTGGTGATCGTGACAGAGTCTTTGTCCTGCAAAAACGAGCCGTTAGAGCCATTTTTGGGAAGTCAGATATCGTGTCGTGCGTCGATATGTTCCAAGAGAGTCAGATATTGCCTCTACCTTGTGAATTAATCTACCGGATTGCACTGTTCACACACGAACATCTGGAGATTTACCAACGCAGGGGTGTCCAGGGAACATGGGGATTGCGTAGCGACGTAAAAGCTGACCTACTTGTAACGCCGTCACATCGACTAGTGAAGTCAGAGAGGATGGTATACATACTCGGGCCCGCGGTGTATAACCGGCTGCCCGCCACCGTGAGAGATGCACCCTCCACCGCATGCTTCAAAACCAGGATGAAAAAGTGGCTGTTCGAGAAATTATTTTATGACTTAGACGATTACCTCAAACTTGACGTAACATTAGTAACTAAACATAATTCTTACAGCACGGACATATGAATAAGCTTAGTAGGTATTGTTGATCGAAGTTAGGAACCTAAATATTGTTTTGACATATATTTGATATTATTGACATTTAGAATTTTGACATTATCTAATAATTAATTAATATTTTTATATACAATACATTTCAATTTATATTAAGTTTACTATTGTAAACAATACATGTACTTACATGTATCTTCTGACTTGTAACTATGGAGTTATGAATAAATAATTTGTATTTGTATTTGTATGTAATTGGAATACAATCTATAGGAAAGTATTTTAAAATGTTTTTCTACCCGCAAATTGTATTTGTTCAAAATGTTTAGCTGTAATCAAAGCAAACATAAAGATTGCATGCTTTTAATAGTATATACGTTAAGGAAGCTATGATTATTGTACGATAAAATTTATGATAAAAGTTTTGTATGACCATAGTGTTAAAAAAAGCAATTTATATTTTGTTGTTACTGGTACTGTTAGGATATGTAGGTATATGTACACTGACAATGTTACTTAAGTTGAATCTTATAATAATAAAGAAATTTTGAAATTGAATTGAATAAAGTATTTTGATATGATTTGATTAGTAACAAGAATTAACGCCCAACGTTCAGGCTTACCTTGAAAGTACGGTATCCACTTGCACTTGGCAGTGGCGCTGGCCGAGCCCTGATGCTGTGTCAGCCCATTGACCCCGGCCAGGGCGGAGGCCACGGAGTAGGCGGTCTTGGCGCCAGGAAACATGCCAAAGAACTCATTCATGAGGGCCGAGAGAGCGTCCAGGTTACCGAATGCGTTGTCCATTATCTGTTGGTTGGGAAAGAAATAACATTTTAAATAACATTAATAAAAAACAATTTTCATAGAACATTTGTTAAAACAGCGTTTGTTCTGTTAACTACCTCTTTGTCATGTTGCCACTTTGCATGATTTTTGAAGTGATGATAGTAAACGGTACAACATGAATGATAAAATTGAATAATACCAGAAATACTAAAAATACCTTGATTAAATAGTTAAAGCAATTTATTTACATAAATTCAGCAGTTTAAGAAATTGATACAAAAATTTAATTCGTTCATTCAAAACAACATAAAACAAATAAAACACAAATAAGTTTAAGATTGTCTCAACAGAATGCTAATACATTAACAAATAAACCACCCCCTCGCTTCAACTTCCCCACAAAGCCAGCCGAACACGGAGCGTTCTTCAAACTTTCACACAACACGAACCGAAGACTTTAGAAAGCAGTTAAATGTACGATATCCTAATGAGGCGATTCTGTAATGAGTGCAAAGTACTTTCTGAACTCTCTCGACTGCCAAAACTCTGAAAGGATCACGGAATTCACGTTACACGTAACTCTTTGTCGGCTAACTTTCACATCGGAAGTTGGTTGATTCGACAAGCGAGTGGTAAGTTTTAATCAACATTAGCAATTCTTTGGTGATTTAAGTTCTTGACTATGCTTTGCACGCGTATAATAATTTGTCTTTTATTGGACAAAGGATCTTTCGATTATAATATCTGGTTGTGCATTATTTTATAAAAAAAATATAAACTCGATGTCAAAATTCCATTTAAATAAGTAGCATGGTTGCATATTTTTTTATGTTTAGTAAAACTACAAAAGAAATCATACGTCGTAACTGATAATACTTACTAGTTTCATCACATCAGACGTGAAAGTAACCTTAAAATTCAAACATTTCCTGGCCCATGTCCCTCGCCATAGAGCCTGGAGGTAGGTGGCTGCTTCGTGCTTCTTTATCATCTTCTCTCTTTCATCCTTTAAGATGCCACAAGGCAGTTCCTCGGAGGCGTATTCACATATTTGTGAGACAGCTGGAGCTACTGGAGCAGATAGCAGCTTCGCCATCAGGTCGGGGTGGACGAGAGGTTTCTGCTCTATGGATTGTTCCTGTAAAGGTTTTAAATATCCAAATGTAACAAATGTAGAAAACTTGAATCAATCAATAAAGTGATGAACTGTTTTTTTTTGTAAAATTTGTCATTCTTTAAACTATAAATGTGAAATAGACACAAGACATTAAGGTATAAATAAAAAATATATTTAAAGTTACTTACCTCCTCTTCCACATACGCTTCAGATTGTTCTGCTTCTTCCATTTCAGGCATCACACAGTCACACGGGTCCATCGCAACAATCTCTCGCAATGACTTAGATGGTGGTGGCTTGGCAGGGAGTCCAAAATCAGGGTCACATAAGAAATGCCTGAACACTCTACAGACTGCGTTGAAGTCGTAGGATGGAAGACGCTTCTTGAGATGTGATTGCAAAGCCTGACGAAACATCCAGTGGAGTAGGTGTTGTTTTTCTCCAACCACTTCTGGATCCCAATTGAGATCCGGTCCATAGGACCTAAAATAATAAAGAAGCCATATTAAATAATCTTATGTTGGTAATATGGTTTGCATGTCAAACATTTGTAATAAAAACTCACTTGAAAAATTCCCTGTCCGACGCCAGCACATTCAAACTGGATCTGTTATTCCTAGCCCAGAGTAGGAAAGAGTTCGACAAGTTGTTGAGAAATCTTGCAGCCCAGGGACATTCCAGGACAGCTGCTGCTTGAACGATGTCACGTGAGCCAAGAAGCAAGGTGGAGTCACTTAGCAGCATCACATGCCAGTTCAAACGAGAATGGATCCAGAGGCTAGAAGAAAATATGTCAATAAATCATTTTTTTCCTTCAATTCAAAGTCTCTTTGCTGTGTGTCATAGGAGTAGTGAAATGTTATTACCGACAAAAATGTCTCCCAGGCAAAAACTTCACCTCGACTGAATCGTATCCCCTCGTCTGTATAAAGCCCTTTGCTATTGGAAGCTCACAATCTTTGAACCATTCAAATCTCTCCAAAATTAGGTACGCTGGTTCTAAGTACTCTTCTAATGGTATTCCACTATTGACCAGGACTCTTGGATGGAGCATGTTTAAGGCTAATCTGAGAGTGTTTGTCTCCGGACTGTCTATTTGAAGATACAGTGGGGCAGTTTTTGAACCCGGGATGTCTAGCGCTCTATTTGCAGGTGCTTTAGTTATTCTTATTGGAGGAGAACTAGTGGCTGTAGTGTAGTCAAACATTGACGGGAAGTGCACGACGTTCAATTGGAGAATCAAAGTGGAAAGCTGGAAGGCATTTTTAATATGTATCTTTTCACGAACTTACGTCAATTACAATAACAAAAATAATATAATAATAAATGGAATTTTATTGTTAGCTGCAGAATTATTTGTAAGCATGGAGTTATACCGGAGTATATTGTATCCATTCTCTCAGTTCCTCTTTCATAAAGTTGAGTTGGTTCACAGATCCAGTTCCTTTGGTATTCGTCTGGCCCTGGTTCATGTCACCTTTGGCACCTTTCTTAACCTGTTATGAAGAAATAGGTTTAAACTGTATTTAATTTATTCTACAGCATATATTTCATAAGTAAAAATAATAATTATCATAAATTCATAAGCTATAATCCTAGCTATCGAACGTGACACAATTACGACGTTCACTTACCGGCGGTGGCGCCGTCTTTTCGTGTTCTTCTCTAAAACCATAAGTTATCTGAAACAAAGAGACGGGCAATAAAATATCAGGATAAATATTTATTAGATTGGATGGATATTGAATACAAATTAAACAAGTCGCAAACGTCGCAGGCGTTATGTCAAAAAATTTAGTAAATTTGAAAATAATTACGATAACCAGATTTTTTTATGATTACTTAGGTATATTATAGATTTTTATACTCGGTCAAAATACACCACTATCTTTCGCCGAAAGTATTCGATAGAAAATGTAACATTTTCAACGTTCTATGGCATTATGCAATCAAATTAACAAAGTGCAGCGATGGCATCGGTCCAAGATGTTTCACGTCACATTACCTCGCGAAATTGGTTGGAAAACTTGTTATACTTGATTGCCAGAAACGGTAAAAAACGGACAGAAAATGGAGTTCATTAATTTCAATAACAGTTTTTGTGGTCTGGACGCTAGTTCAGTTAGTAAGACCACGCGCCAAATGAAAACTAATTGAATAATAGCTTAGGTCCATTTTCTGTTCAAAATATGGATATTATCTAAAAGCTGTAGACTAATAACTATTCTAACAAATAACTTACAAAGTAAAACTTTGGAACACTTTACCAGAAGATGTGTTTCCTGTGAACTACAATCCCGGGGTCTTCAAATCTAGAGTTAATAGGTATGTTTCTTTTAGGTAAGCGTGTTACACCCTAAGCTGCAGCAATGCTTAACATCAGGCAGGCTGTAGTCAAACGTAAACCTACGCCTCGTAAAAAAAGGAATCATTTGTAACTTGTAACGCCTGAGCTGAATGATATGCAACATCTTAGATCCGTCTCTAGCATTTTCTCAGGAGTCACAAACGAATAAAACACAATCGGAAAACTAAGTAATCACTTTATCACATAAGTAAGCACTGCCCATTACCCAATAGCCTAAATGGGTCAGTAACTACAGTAACTCTTACTACAAAATATGGAATATATCGATCAGTTAAACATCTATAATATAACTAATTGGATGTTTCTATAATATAATAATGAGTGTACCTACTTACAAAAGAAAATTACCTATTTATTATATCCGTTATCTAGTACACATGACACAAGCGCTTATAGTATGGGGCTAGAACGCTGTGTAATGTATATGTTCTGAAATTGCCATATAATAAATAAATTCATTAATTTATCAATGGAAGGTATTTACCGACTCAGTGCTCATGACGTCCAGCAGATGAGGAGCATACGACAGCTTCATGAGGCCGGTGACCTTGAGGAACTTGTCCCGAGGACACTCGTAGGCGGCGTAAAGACCATGCCGCCGTGCCCAGTCCACCCAGCGGTAGTACTTCCATAGCGCCACCTCTGCAACAGGAGAAGTTATTCCTGATATTCCTACTAGGTATTCCTAAAGTTTTTTTAAGTGGGATAGGTTTGCGTTTGACTACAGTCCGCGTGATGTTAAGCAATTGCTGCAGCCAAGTTCAAGTTCCTTCGCTTTGTCAAAATTATCATACTTTAATTGACAGCACCCGTGTTTGTTAGTTTCTCACACACAAACGATTGAACAGTTTTGAATGAAATTTGGTATAGAGGCAGATTAGGTACAGAATACATTCTTTATGAAAGTATGATAAATAAGTCTGATCTTAATGACCTCAGAAGTTCTTGGCTATATTCAACATTGTAAAACCAACTTTATGATATCATAGAAAACATTTTACTATCATTACCAGGTTCAGGAAGCGGTTTCTTCAAGGGTACGTCTCTCGCCATGTTTACAAGCAGCGTCATTTCGTGTCCTGGCGTGATGCCTGGCAAGAGGTAGGGAGGCTGGTCTTTAGTGTCTTCTATTATTATGGTAGCCAGGGAGTTCTGTAAACAAGGATTTATTTCAGATTGGACTGGTAGATACTACACACAGACTATAGTCACTTGTATTTCCGTATTAGTGCTATATGGAAGCCGGGAGCAAACTGTACTGGATTAGAACTGTCTCGCAAACAAATCTACCGCAATAAATCGTTACGTTAGGTGACAATTTTTATATTTGAGAGCTAGCCAGGCGATTACCAGAGAGAAATCGTGATGTTGTGAATATAATTTTTGGTACACCAGTATAATAAGAATGTTGCTTACTCTAGTCCGCATTTCTTTATTTTCCTTTGCGTTAGGTTTCTTAGTTTTAGACTTGACTGTGCTTGTCATGGTCTCGTCATCGTCATCCCACGAGAACACTGGTATTTCTGAAGTTATCAGTGTCCATAAAGATTCCGGTTCTGTAATCAACATGCCACCTATTAATGGGTAATTTGCATTTAACCAGCTGGTTTCCTTTCTGAGGTACCGAATTGGTAAAATTTATGGTTATTAAATTTGAAGTCGTCAGTCAGTCCACAGTCGACTGCCAATGCACCATGCATTTCCGAAAATAAGCCTTGCAGCCTTAGAGACATCGTATTGTGTAGGTGTTTACACTTTAATAAAAAAATACTTAATATTTGTAAGTCTTTGCTTCCATCCTTAGGGAAGATCTCCAGTATCCGACACACAAGCTTCAGCTTAGTTCGGGGCTGAGGATCAACCTCTGGGATGGATCCACTGATGTTTCATGAACATATAGGTATTATTATATTATTTTTGTATCACCTGCACATTCATTTTAAAGAAAATAAAGATTTTGTTTTTGTATTTGTATTTCAACACTAAAGACCCCAACATATTATAAGTCGCTACTTATAAGTTGCGGCTTACAGACGCGGTACGACATAAAGCTATCTGTCGTAACCGTGCAAACGTCTGATATCCCGACCTAAATACCTTCGAGCACCACCAGTTGGCGCTGGCGTTCCAGAAAAGTAACGATACCGCCCATAGGTGTGTTTTGTTACAACCATACAAGATCATAATAATGATAAGGCGCTAGATTATAAAAGTAAAAATATTTCAAATAAGATCTCACCAAGTCCCAAGTACGTGCGGTCCAAACAGCCAGTCAAGGCATGCATGATGTTAAACTCCGGCATAAGTTCATCTTCCACACAGTCGCTTTCCTCATCGGAGCTCATGTCGGGGGCAGCTAGTTTCAATAACGCCTGGTGAAATAATGATAGCAAGAATTAATTTGATATTGCCTATACATTTTCGTTAAACTGTAGAATTTTATTTAAACGACAGTCGTTGCTGGAAATTATATCTTTACTAATATTAAAGGTAATCTAATTAATCTAAGTTAGTAGACACTTAATTTTTAAGATTTTACATGACTAAACTTTAAAACTTAAATTACTCGACCAAACACCATCGTGCCACCGTAACAGATGCTCAAATATAAGATCTAAAACACTATAAAATATAGTTGAAAATTGCAAAACTTTCAGACGCTTCCCCGTCTTAAGTTAGAAAACAGTGAAGGGAAACAAGAAAGACAGCTATAATCGGTGTTTATTGCGTTATAAGTTGGAGATTTATTAGGTCCCGACCGCAGTCTACAATAATTGGACATTGCGGTCTGGTGGAATCCGTAACAAGAAAATATTCTGTGTTGTAAGACTTTCAGAGGACTATTAGCACGTACTGACTGGCGGACAAATAAGATAGTTGTAACGATGAAAACGTTACATACGTTCCTGGTTAAATTCCAATAGCAATGTTGCATATCGTCGCTCTCGCGCATATTTGATAAAGGAGTTTACCTGCAGACGAGTCGGCCTTCACTACTCAAGGACGACAAACATTTTGCATTATTATTAATTTAATCTACTAATTTATTCTTATTAGTTTTCTTCTAAGCGTGATTATTCCGTGTTTTAACCTTTTCCCCGATGGCGTCCTAGGTTCGGGTTTACTGCACCCGTATCGAATCGACCAACGGATTAATTCAACCAGAAGACTGACGGTCACCTAAGTACTCTGCCGCTATTGGTGTTGGCAGCCCGTATCTACCAACGGATTAATTCAACCAGAAGACTGACGGTCACCTCAGTACCCTGCCATCGTCGGGATACCATACCAGGGGAGTACCCGGATTTCCCCCCTAACGCACAGCCCTTGACCATCTTATTCATTCTGTTATTTTTGTGGTCAAATTATATCCTTATATTTTTTGTTAACATTGCCTTTAAATTTAATTTCTCTGATAGGCTCACTATGTTACATAGTGATGATTTATTATGTTGAAAGACGGTGAAGTTCATAAATCACTTCCAAAGTGGGCGCTGTAATCTAATAATAGGTTTGAGACCGTGGAAAAGACATAATATGTGTACTCTGTAGGTTTTCAAGTTACTTATTTATTATTTAGTGGATAAGCTACCTATGTGAAGTAATTTTTTGTGAAAAATATATTAAAACAAGGACTAAAATAAAGTAAGGGTATACGCCCCACATCATCGGTGCCACAACTTATATCCAAATAAGGTTTTGGAAAAAAACATCAATTTTTCCCTTCTAACCGAATGTCTAATCTTACAAGTTAATTAATGATCGTATCTAATAAGACCACGATACTCACTGCCTATCAATGACTCAGTCGTACAACGTATGTAACTAGGTATTACATACGTTGTACGACTGAGTAGCTAGTATTTTACCTAAGCTAGGTACATAAGTAGTTAGGAACAAAGTCCGGTGGTTGCTGCGGCTTGTTTAGAATGGAACAGGTATTTAGGTTACTGCCGAGACTGATGGAATGCTGACGGTTGTTGCTTGAGAATAGCGAGATTGAAACCAAGTTTCTGTCTTGTTATATTGAAGATCAAATAATTGTCTACAATTTTTATGGCTAATGTCCCAAAGATTTAAAATGTAGCAATGTTGAAACTTCCTTATATAAGATCAATTCCTTCTAGTAAGTGTAGAGATCCTTAGTCCTAGTGGATATGGCTTTTCTTAGCCATATATTTGACCACTCTAGGTATTTTTTTAATTTTACGGCAGTCTAATGCATTCAACAACAAACATTTATCTAGTTTTTTTTGGAAATTTCATCATTGTTACGTTTCAAATCTACTATTAGTATGAATCACAGTGTAGTTAGGGGGGTGAAAATTCCTGCACGAATATTCCGTTTGGGAATTGTACTCGTAGATAAATTAAAGAAACATACCGTGTGTGATCGTTTGGATGGTGATATAAATCCACCATCAGTATAGTATTATACAGAATTCCTTACCTTACAAATAAGCATAGGCCACAGGTGAACCACGTTGGAGAACACCATGGCTGGCTGCGACTTCCCCCCCGGCTTAGGGGGCTGCGTGTGGAGGAGGGGCGAGAATGGGAGCAGGGGGGAGTCGGTGGCGTCCACGGGAATCTGGTCGTTCACCCATACGCAGCGCCACGCACCCAGGTAGTAGAGACGGACTAGGTAGCAGCCTGGAAGTGTTGGGAATTGCTGAATTATTTCGTTGCTTGTTGACAAGCTTAGGATAGTAGTTTTAGTACAATTTTTGATTTTCATTGTTGCTAAGTCAGCCGTACCTACATACGATTATAATCTGAACGGAGAGCATATATACGTTTTTGATGAATACCTATATATTTATTTTTTTAATATTCGGACTACTCTTAAAGGGTTTTGCAATAGTTACCGATAACTCTCACAATCCATAATAGAATAGTAAGATGATTTTGAAGTTACCATTCTTAGAAATGATGGGTCTATGCTGCTGGCCACCTCCCGGCTTCATCCCCGGACTGTAGATGTGGTACCGCGCGCGCCATCCCTCCGCGAATGTGAACATGAAGTTCTCCCACTGGTGCTCCACCTGGGTAGAATACCAATATTACCAACTGGTGGACGGCCGTGTGGTTTCGTTCGCATTATTTTAGGATAAAAAGTAGCCTATGACACTCCTAAGACCTCATACTGCCTACAAACCAAAAATTATGATGATCTGTTCAGTTGTTATTACGTGATGAACTTTTAAATAAACAGACAAACAGATACACCGATAAACGGACAATTTTTCTAAAAACTGTTGCAGCGTGTTCTGCTATAAATTCAAAGTATCTCCAATTTTTTTTTAATTTCTTAAATGTTCAGTGTTCGGACTTTCGACCCTCTTCAGCTTTATTATATGTATAGAAGATGTTACAAATGTTGTAGAAATAGCCTCGGATTGTATTCCACCCGTGTGATGAACCATGAAACACAATTCTGATACTGATATTGTACAGAAAGAATGAACTGCTCTATAACACTTTACAGTAGAACTATGTACACTTCAAGTATATCGGACAGTATTAGTAAACAAGTATGCTACCATATTCTGCTGAATTATTTAAGCATTTTTAATGGTTTTAATTTGTTTTACAAAATTACTCATTTGTTTCTCCGCTTAGAAATAAACAAATATATATTACGATTCAGATGATATTATCACGTGATTTTGGACATCGTGGGAAATTGCGATGAGATCAGAGCTTTGAAATAAAAGTGCAGTCTCAAAGAGGAAAATTGGATGAATCATTTTAGTACGACTGGTTTTTATAAAAATAAAATGAATATGGCTTATACATGGTAAATCCTCGGAATTTCAACAACTCATGATGAATGAAGTACCAAAACATGTGGTTTAGTTTTCCTCAACATTTTATAAATCCTGTTGATCTAGAAAATGGTGGAATATATACATATTTTAACGATCGTGTGATAAGAATAATGTCAGTTTATCAGTCACCCTAACATGAGTCACTTGAGAAACCAACTAAACTTGAACATACAAGTTTTTTTACCCCGCTCTCAGTTCATGTGATTCAGGGGCATTAAGAGAATAAGTTACAACCTTATAGGTTTTTTTCTTCTAAGACAAGTTTATACTTTCTAAAACACATAACTACGTAGCATAAGGCTAGTTGTGGTCAATATTTACATACATACCGTCTCCACCCTGAGTCATATTATTCATCACTAAAGTCGTCACTCCTGCAGAGTTCAATAGGTTTTTTTTTCTTAGGTATATGTTGGGATATATTTTTGTGGGTGCCCAGATACGTGTGTCTCAGATCCTCGAATTCCGTGTTCCCCTTTCGTGTAATTTCTAAGCAAATGCTATTCAACATATAGTAATACAAGTCGTGCTGGTTCGTGGTGGTCGTACCTGCTGCGCGTCCATCACCGACATGTTGCTGTGTCCTGCTGATAGCTAGCATTGCTGTGGTCAAGCGTGACTGTATATACTACACTAGTGGCTCGCGTCTTCGCTCGCATTAAGAAGTAAAATTTGCATCCCCTATTTCACCCCTTTAAAATGCCTACGTCATAACACCTTCATTCCAAATTTTAGCCCAATCCGTCCAGTGGTTTGGGCTGTGCGTTGATAGATCACTATATCAGTCAGTGTAACCTTTGAATTCTATATATTTAGGTGTGCGCACTAACAGTGAGTCCGTCGACCCGCTCCAGCATGAAGCAGGCGGACAGCACGCGGCGGCAGAAGGAGGAGCGCACCAACACCTGCGCGTGGCTCAGCTGCGTGTCCATCACAGACATCTTGCTGCTGCTGTCCACTTCCTAGGAAATTATAATGGTGGTTTAGTATTATTTTTATATAAGTAATGCAAGATATTCTAAAGAGCCGTGACCCGTTTTGTATGGCGGTATGTGGGTACGTCATAGAGACAGTCTACGCAAACTTTAATTGGCTGACTAGCGGGTAGAGAAAAATGAACAGAACCCACTACGTTCCCTTGCATCAAAGGCCAATAGTCATTTTGGGTCACTGTGCTCAGCAAAATAGCTAAGTTTTGAATTTTTGAGTACTTAGCTGCAGTCTTCGTTGGTGCGTAGTTTCTAACGCGGAATTGGCATATTGAATATTGACATCGTTTTAGGAATATACCACCCTTTTCCCAAGAAACCGGTTGTACTTACATATAAATCCGCCGGATGCTGCTTAGAATTAAAGCATTCAAATTGTTACTGCGACTTTGAATCGACCTTGAAACTGGTACAATAAAATTCGAACCAAGGCTTTCAACTAGACAATTATAGATGTAGAACTACTATTATAATAAGAACGTAATTCTTGCTACAAGTGATTAATGTCAGTAATTGGTTCGTTCGCTGATGAATTGATGACAAACAAAGAAAGATACTTTAGCGAACGCGGATGTGTTGAGCTTTAAGATTTTAATTGTCTGAAACAAAGGTCATTTAACCTAAATTAGTTTTGAAACTTAAACCACTGCATCAATGAGGTGTGATTGATGAAAATAATCCCATCATTCAGAGCAGAGTTGCAGAAAAATGAATAAAAATATGAAACACACATATTATAAGGAATCATACCGACCGAAGGTATGTTTGTAAAGTTTACCTCAAAAATGACGACCTCGGCGCCCCATCTTGCCGCCGCCAAGTCCTCAGCCCTGATCCACCCGTTGAGGTACTGTCGCACGGACCTCGGCAGGGGCTGGGTCTGGTCGTCCACCCACACGAAATCTACCGGGGGCTTCGTCACCATCTTGCCTTGGAGGAGCGTGGCGCGTAAAGCGGCTGGACACTAGGGCAAAGGTACTTGTGAGTTATTACACAGACAAAAATCGAATTGTGGACACAAACAAATATAAAAATTACAGTTTATCTCAAAGTAGTGCCACAATGGTTAAAGGAGATATTTAGTACTGAAAGGTTTAATAAAACACTAAACTGGCACCATGTGGGTCGTCTGTTCGAACATTTTGTGGTTTGGTAGTTGAATACCTAGTTATGTATTTGGAAATTAAACATATATTTTGACAAGACCTATGTTTTGACTGTTAAGAGATTTTTTTGTTTGATACCTTCAATTTCAGTTAGGTATTATAATTTCATTACTCAATCTTTCTAAGTCTTTGAGATTTTATACAATAACATGTATAAGAGTACATTCAGATTATAAGTACATAGAGATACAAATATAACAAACTCAAAAGAATGATATCATTGGAGCAACATTCTACTAACCAGCCCCCACAAATCCGGCGTGAGTTCGTTATCTTTAAATTCTCTAAACGGACATTCTGTAGGGTCCACTTCAATAATTAACTGATGCCTCGAAGTATCCGCTTCTTTCTTCTTCGACTTTAATGAAGACATCGTAATAAAATTCTAAGTTTGTTTTAATTTATTAATATAAGTCGCTGTCGGTTTGTTATTGTGACACATTCAAATGTCAACTTCGTAGTTCGTACGCTCCGTGAGTCACTGTCAAACTTGTTTGTAATTTGATGCTCGAAGTTTGTAATACTATCCACCTTCTTGCGTAAATATAGGTAGGTAGCGCCCAAGGAACCATTGGCAAAGTTTTGCTAAAAAATAAGGACGTTAGTCACTAATGAGTGAATTTCAGATCTTCAATTTAAAAATATATATATATGTATATAATATATATATATATATATACACATATTATATACACTAAAATAAGTTGTACAAAAAAGCACACTAGATGTCACCAACAGTAAAGTGGGGGCCAAAATTCGCCGCACTTGGGTGGCGCCATCTCGTGTCTTATTTTAGTTGTTATCATGAAGTTAGAGGTAGAAATGGAGAAAACACTCCTAATACCTACTTGATTCAAATACCTAGGTACGCATTGCTATCCCACTCTAAGTGGTGGGAAGTCTCTTTCTAGTGTGGTGTTCGGTATTTTTATATAAATACTCAAAACTCCCGAAACTGGGTAAATTAACCTATTAAGTTTAAAGTTCATCTGTCACCAAATTATTATTTATATGAGTTTCTAGTGTTTCCAGTTTGAAAGGAATTTAATATGAATTGTTTAAGTAAATTATAATAAAAAAACAGAAAATACAAACGGAACATTTAAGTTATGAAGACAATCTATACCAGTAGCAGATTTTTTTTATAAAATGTTAAAACAAATAATAGAAAATCATTACGAAACAATTACTAATGTGTATTTGGCAATTGGAGGATATCAAAAGATTACCATATATTTTGGGACTTTCCTCATGCGGCAACACTTTATCTATCCGCCATCATAACAATGCCTGTCATTTGAACTGTCATGGCAGAAAAACAACAAACATTCGTCGATTCGCGCTTTTGAACGTAAAAATTAGCTTAAAAAGTATGAAAAATGGTGCAACGATGTATTGTGCGTGGTTGTGGAAGCGAGTGGTATCCAGGAACACACATAAATTATCACACGTAAGTCCTTAAATTGGATTTTTATAAACACTAAGTCTATCGACTGATTTCACTTAAATATCTCGAAAACATTATGATTATTACAGTGATGAAGCCTTTAACTAGTCTAAATTAGCATATATAATGAATTCTAATTGTTGTAACACATATATTTAATGAATATATATTACATATATATTAACAATATAATCGTCTTCGGTTGACCTGAAGTTATTTTTCCTAGCAGCTATGCAGTAACAAATTCAATTCGTTTTTCAACAATAATGTTATTTATATATCATTACTTATTAACGTAACAAATCTTGTAATATTTGTATTTACTTTGACACCAGCAATACACTTTTAACCGAACATAAACATAAATTGCGGGTAAAAAAATAATAGGTCTTTACCTATGAAATTGCCGATTTGTATGACGAAATTGACAAAAATGATATTTCCATACAAACATTAAAAATGTTAATGAAGAAATGTCTGAACAGATATAGATGCAATTGAAACCTATAGTTAGATGATAAAAAAGGTATGCACTGCGTATATTAATTTCTCAAAAACAGAGTATATGATAAAAATATACCTAGTTAAAGTAGTGAAACCGACGACACATTGAAAGAGGTGTTTTCAATGACTTCCCTATAAGTAATATGCACTAGTAATAATTTTTTTTTTATCTGGAAGGTACATAATTCAACAATTGATACAATAAAAATTGTATTTGGAAAAAAATATAGCTGTACGTAAAAGTTACAAACAGATTAAAATGTAAGAAAAAAACGGCAATTTCATAGGTAAAGACCTATTATTATTTGGATTGAATAAGACTCACTCGAGTCGAGCTGTGACGTCAGGCGTTGGCGAACAAAAGAACCGTCATGTCGTGGCGTGGTAACAACCATGAGCGTGCGCGACTTGCGGCCGCTCGCCGCGCCGCCTGCCGCCCGATCTGATACCTGCTGGTAAGGCGTATGGGACGACTCGTGCGACGTGGCAACTATTAAATCGTGCGCGCCCGTACATTGTGGCACAGCCTAATCTTTGCACTCAAGAAAGATAATGGTTTAAAAAAATTGTTGACGTGTAAACTTTATTTTTTACCAATAAATGAGTTATGTGAAGTTTGTATCGATATGTATCGATAAAAGGTAAGTGTGACTTTCGAGATTTACATAATGTATTGACTAATTTATTTTTATTTTGGGAATTTTAATATAAGTAGGTTATTTTTTTCTGATAACTTGTAGATATAAACGTGAATTCTTGGAAGACCTATCATATCATGTTAATTAAACAATAAAACAAAAATATTTTTTTTTTTGTAAAAAAATCTCTTATTTTAAAAATATTGGCACATTTTTGTAGGCAAAACAATTTACTACATATTATGTCTTAACATTTTTTTTTTGCAACATTTCAATGGAATTAAATTTTTGTTCTGTACGCGACACAAATTCACATCTACAACTATATTTACAAAATCACTTTTACTGAAGTCACTAAAAACTAACAAAATATCTTAAATAACTATATTTAGAAATTGTCTCTGTCAATTTAAACAATGTTTAATTAATAATTTGGGTTTAAATAGAGAAATAATTCGGTCGTAAATGTTTGGTCGGGAGACCAAATACGTCCACCCTTTGCAAGTTGCTAGAGCAGACTGACCCGCCCCCCGCTAAGGGCCGCGCGGGTGTCAGGCAATCAGAAAACCACAAAATAACACGAAACTCACTAAATTTAGGCTGTAAAAAATAATGTTGGAGGTTAATTTGAAGAGTTTTACATTTCATATCTGATGGTGTAAACATATTTGCAATGCTATCTTCCATCACAAGTTTTCACAAGATATGAGAATGAAAAATGCTCTCACAAAATATTTTTTTTTACAAAAAAAGCTTGTAATTCATATTTTTTTTTGCCAACATTTATTAGATTAAAATATGTTCTTATTGATAATATTTTTTATAAGTTGGTAGGAATTCTCCAATCTTCACACATAAGAGTTAAATATACCCATTTAGCTAATCGTAATGGCACAATTAAAAATAAATTGGGTAAATATTTTATGGCTTATAATTAAGAATCAAACGAAAACTTACCTGTTTGATGTTTGATTTCAATTATGCGTTGCCTTTGATTATGAGGTTTTCGAATGTATTTCTTTGTTAGGCCTCTTTTTCTAGGGAGGCATCATTACCATGCTATTATATTGAGCTATTTCATTCTGTGATTTATATTTGAAATTAAAGATAAATCATAAATAAGACGTGTTGGTAATTGGTAGGTACCTCAACGCGCCAAACGCGGAGAAAAAAGAAATAAGCAACCCACAATTATTACTTTGCACGATAAACGTGAAGGATTTTAAATTTTCTCAACATAATTAGCATTGATATTTGCTATAATTTATTAATCCCAATTAATTACTTTACACGATATACGTGAAAGATCATAAATATTCTCAACATGATTAACATGGAGATACGGTGGACACTAATACACTTTAATTGCTTTAAACGATATAGGTGAAGTTATTCTCAACACAATTTACATGGAGATATGGTGGACACTAATACACATAAATTGCTTTACACGATATACGTGAAGCTATATAAATATTCTCAACATGATTTACATGGAGATATGGTGAAAATTAATGCACATTAATTGCTTTACACGATATACGTGAAGCTATATAAATATTCTCAACATGATTTAAATGAAGATTTGCTGAAAACTCATTCACATTAATCACTTAACACGATATACGTAAAGGAACATATTTATACACAACATGATAAACATGAAAATTTGGTGGGTAATAATCCACATTAATTGCTACACACGATACACGTGAAGCCATTCAAATATTCTCAACATGATTCACATGGAGATTTGCTGTAAACTAATTCATATTCATTACTTAACACGATATACGTGATCTAACATAAATATTCTCAACAGGAATTACATGGATTTTCACTAAATTATTAAGATTAATGCGAGTAAAACGCATAGCATCATCATATAAAAAGTTACGATCGAATATTAAACCGTTTAGGTTGATCTGAGCAGTTAAATTGAGAACCGTTTGTGAATAATGATAGAAAACAATTAAATCTTATTGCGCCAGGGCGCGATGTTGCATGCTCATTCTCTATTTGTAGACTATTTTGTTACATGTATTATTAAAATCTTATAAAGAACTTATTTAAGAAAAAGTACAAAAGGTACTTGAGTAGCTATTACAATCAAGTAAAAACATAAACTACCATTATTATAAATTTGAAGGTAGTTCAAAAATAAGATCGTATGTTAATAGAATAAGTCACTCACCAAAGGTAATTTATCCATAAAATTCCGTCATAGACAGAATTCCAGAAACCTGGTCTCACAAAAGCAATTAATATTCACTGGTTTTGTCGTAATGTTTGGCAAAATTATTTAACGACGTTAAATAACCGATAATTTTGTTTAGTTTAGTTTTTGTTATTAACACCTTTCGAATTTATAAAATTTGAACTTTATATTTGCCACGGTTCACAATGTTCTTTACTAATCACTACACACAACACGTAAAGAATATAAAAAAATATATAGATTTTTAAAGAAATTGTTTAAGGCGTGCGACAGCGCCGACACAAAATCACGTAATGGCGAGTTGCAGGTGCCTTCCTGCGAGGCCGCGTGGAGCGGTCACGGAAACGAGTGCACCGGAAGTTGAATTTTGCTTTTTTAAAGTAGTTGACTATCTAAAAGTGTGACAGTGGCAGCACAATTCCATGGACTGCTGCTAGTAAACAATATAATCGTCTTCGGTTGACCCGAAGTATAATTTTCTCAGAATACTATTAAATATGGTTCTTAGCGATAAAATCCTTTCCGTTAAGGTATACTTTAAATCGATAATAATAAGCAGTTTTTAGAATTTTTGTCTGTTTATCTGTGTCTCTGGTAATCAGCTGTGTCTCTTTTTATCTGTGTCTCTGGTTATATGTGTCTCTGTTTGTCTGTTTATTTAAGTGTTCATAACGCAAGAACGGCTAAACGGATTACATAATGATTTTTGGTATGTAGGTAGTATGAAGTCTTAGAAGTGTAATACTTTTTTTATGTATTACAAAGTGTATACGCACCACTAAAATCACTAAAATATAATGTAAAACTAGTAAGTTACAAAGGTACGTTGGTGAGGTGAACTGAGCTCTGCACTAAGTGTCACAGGGACCTTGTGTTGCAGTGCAGCAGTATTTAAAGCGTGCAGAGCCGCGGGTATCCACTAATTCAAAATAAATTTGTAAGCAAATTCAATTTATTATGTGAGCTGACAGTAAATGTGTGAATTACAACTGTTAATTATAGTCATGCATTGGGACCTAAGCCAGCGATTTAGTTAATACCTTATTATCTTCGAATGAGAACCCCCATTAAATACCTTGGTATGTTTATTGGTTTCCATAAAAGAAAGGTTTGAAAAGATAAAATACAGCAGTCTTAATGCATAAATTAGGTTCTCATTTTTTTTCAAGAACCCTGAAAGAGACGCAATACATTTTGAATTGATTTTTTTCATACAATTATTTTCCATATCTTAGACACATAATAAACTAGGTGGTTCCCGCGACTTCGTCCGCGTGGAATAGTTATTATTACCATAAAAACAGGTCTATTGAGTTAACCTTAAAAGATAGACATATACTGTTGCAGACATTTTGTTAGATTATTTTAAGAGAAATAATTCTTTAACACATATTTTTTTGATATCTTGAACCGTTTTCGCAGCGCACGCAACGGAAGCCCTCAAAGATGAATAATTTTCCCCGTTTTTTCCACATTTTCCATTATTTGTTCGCTCCTATTAGTTGCAGCGTGATGTTATATAGCCTAAAGCCTTCCTCGATAAATGGTCTACTAACCACAAAAAGAATTTTTAAATTCGCACCAGTAGTTCCTTCGATTAGCGCGTTCAAACAAACAAACAAACTCTTCAGCTTTATAATATTAGTATAGATTATGATAGAATCAACAGAATCACTCTGTTAATTTTACATTTCCTTAAAACAAATATAAATTGCGAGTTCAAAGATTTTTGAACCAGCTGTTTACAAAATAAGGTTAAATAAGGTTATTAGATAAGGTATGTTTCAACCAAGAGCACAGTGAAAGTTTCATTAAAATTGATTTAGTACCTATTGTTTTATATATTATTTATAAATGATGTATACTACATTATTTAAAACACCTCCACTTGGTAGGCGTTTAGAAAAGAAATCGGTTTTTCTTTTCAAATTGCTACATGTTTCTTAGTGCCAATAAATTTAGGTATATATTCACATAGCTCCATCCATACAAGGGCCACCAGAGATTAATATTGGAAGTAATGACGGACATAAATGTATAAATAGTATTATATTAACGCATAGGGAGCTATGACCAGGCCCGACCACGCAATCTATTGATATTGTGCTCATTAACAATACGGAAGTAGGTTACAGCTAGCTGGATTATTTGGTTTTGACAATGAATAAAGCTATGTTTATAGTCACGCTATGCAATTTGACTTACGCATTAAACCCTAAAAAGATAACCAGCGGAAAGTTTTCATTCAAAACGATAAGTACACCAATCAATCGATGTACTGCATTTAATCTGTGTGATTGGTATATACAACAGATAAACATTATTATATTATTACTTATTATATATAATTGGATTACCATTCACACACTCACTCACTCACTCACTCACTGACTGACATAGTAGTTCTCCAGGAAGGAGTTTCGTGGGGTGCATGTGTCATATGTCATCATATAGGTATGGCTCCAAGGACCTGGGGAAAAATCCGAAACTTGGAGAAAGTGGAACTGGTCCTGGAGTAGGGTAGGGGATCTCGAAAGTGGTAAGACATAGAGGGGGGTGCTTGAACTAATTTTGGTAGGAACTGCTTGTAGGTTCCAGAAATCCAAAGAACAAGATGGCCGGTTATTTATTTATACTTAGTTTGACCTTAACCTTTGTGTTGCGGAGGGTATTTACTTAGCGATACGGTATTGAATGTCTTTTATGTACTTTCATTACACTATTTTTATTTAGTTTACAATATTTTCATGAGTGGTTGCAACTTGCAGGGTTTGGTTAGCATTCGTTATTCTAGACAGCTGGACGAATATATTTTATTATTAAATTTAAACTTTTTATTGAAAAATGAGCAAAAATGATCACATCCGGCAGGATTCGAACCTGTGTATTTTTGATTACCGGCTAACGCTTAACCTTTCGGCCACGGTTTACTACAAAACACCATCATACAACCAAAGTGCGGGCTTAGCACTTGACAAAAATAACTTATATTTTCTTACTAATTTATTTACTCCTGGGCAAAGGTCTCCCCCAACTCTCTCCATGTGCCCGGTCGACAGCTATCTCTCGTCAGGCAAACGAATATTACAGTGTGTGTGAGTGTGTGAATTTAGCTAATAATAGAAACAACTTTTTACTACAAAACATATTGATTATATTAATACGTTGCTCAACAGCTCGTAGTCGGATGTTGCGTTTTTTCCCCGACCAAGCCCGAGGCTTTCACGGTGAACCGGTGCTGATTTCCTGCACTAAATGCCAGCCTGTGTCCGCCTACTGCCTACTGGACAGCCTGTTACTTGGAGCCTGACAAACATGTGGTTGGTATGTTAGAGCACATTGCTGGCGAGAAATCACATTTTAATAACTCGTCTAGAAGCACCCTGCAGTATCCCTTTGAAATTATATACGCAAAGTCAAGAAAATGATTTCAGCTTTATATGGTTCATCATCATCATCAGCCTGCTAACGCCCATTGCTGAGCATAGGCCTCTCTTCTTGTACGTCACTCATCCCGATCCTGCGCAGATTGAATCCAGATCCATTGGCGACCTTACCTTTTTTTTACTTTTGTATGGTAGCCGTTGCCAAATTAAAAAATATGTAAAAGTTTTCACTAAGAGGTAACTAGGATTGATGATGGTTGATTCTGATAGTAAAAATAGCATGTTCTAGTATTTCTAGAATAAGTTCCCGGTTGTTAAATATTGTATAGCAATTCAGTAAACCATGATATACTCGTAGTATGGGGTGAATTGAAATCTAAACGCCAGAATAAGTCAATTTGTCAATAATAAGTACAACTCACTTGAGCTCACACACGCACTAATTTTTGCCATTATGATTATTAGTGTGTTGTTAATAGAAACATGTATAAAAATACCATCACTTTAGTGTCAATGTCTGGAAAGCTATAAACGATTATAGCGATAAAAAGTAAGAAAGAAAACTATAAAAGCCCCGTAAGTTGCTGATTCAGATTCAATATTTCTTTGAATGACAAGTCATTTTATTGAGAACTGTTGCACCTTTCTCCAGTTTCAATCTTGTTATTATCTAAGTGGCAAGTCATACTATGATTCACATTTGTATGAAAACATAACAACTGTTGATAGCTATAATATTGGCGTGAGTCATGGTTTTTGTAGAAAGTTTGAAAATGTTTGGTATCATTGGTTGTAATAAACAGTCTGAAAATGAAATTTAACAACTTATTGTTTTTTTTAATTAATTTAAAATGTGGAACGCTGCATTAATGAACGTAATGCACAGATATAATTTCATTGTTGTTGACCGTTGTCAAACTTCTATTTTATAATGATATCAAAATATAACCATACAAGCAATTCGAAGGCCTAATGGTCAGCGTCACATTTTGTTTATTTTATTTTATTTAATTAAACCTTCCGGGGTTCAGTTTTTGACGAGATGCCAATTGAAGACTGATACTAAATCAGGTAAATTAAAGGTTATGACGTCATTGATTAGGGCATTTTGTGTTTGAGTGAGAACTTTATCACTATGAGAAATATTGATTAATCCTAGTAAGAAATAATACGACATGCTTATCATTTTATGTAGTTTGACTTCAACGCGGCCGATGTTTAACACCGCTAAGATGATAGAATGAACACGCTTACGAGAAAGAAACCTATATTTACTATATACTTAGCGTGGCGTGTAGCGATCAAAATTGTATTAGAATCTAAGTTTTTGATCAATAAAGTTATCTTATCTTATCTTAGCTACTGCTATATTTTTACTTTGATGATTCCTAGTTTAATTTGACATTTTATTTCATTCTGTCATTTTTACCATTATAAAAAATGTCATAGTTTTGGAAAATTTTAGACAAGTTCAAAATCTTTTACCTGACATAAATATTTTTGTAAGACGAGACAATAGAATTACCAACTGTTCACGTTTAGTTCATATGTTGAGTATTTCTATTGATGAATAAATGATTATCTTATCTTATAATATTTATTGGGTTATCATAATATTGAATATTATCAGAACCCAATCAGATTTTAACTCCAAACTCTGTCACATTACAGATAAGGTAGCAGCTGATCCAAGGCAAACAAGGATAGTCCAAAATGTCACAATATGCTGGCAATGATAAAAATACACCTGACCAGTTGGTCGCCGTGAGCCGGTGAGGCTTTGATCTTTAGTAAATATTAACTGGTTTTTGTTTGTGTAAATTAGATGTATAACTATAGCTGTGGCTTTAAGACAGACGTTGTGTTCTTAGAACGGGCAATATGAATAAATAGCGTATTATATATAAATAAATAAAGCCATTTATTTCCCAACTCAAGTAACATTCAGGAGTTATTGGTTCTAGGTTAGTAAAGAATTATTAATTAGGTAATATTAAATTTCACTTCTTCTTAATGTTTTATTGGGCACCCAAATTTGAGCATAGGCCTCCTCCATGCGCTGCCAGTGTCTGCGGTCGTGTGCTTGTCTTGTCCAGGTACTGCCCGCTGCCTCAACAATATCGTCTCGCCACCGTCTTCGTGGTCTACCTCTGGATCTTTGGTCTTCCGCGTATATAGCGTATTATGGTATTTATAAAGGTAAATTAAAAGAAAATCACCATGTTTGCGATTTTTTTTTTATTAATATTGTTATTTACATTGTTAAATATTTTCGTTTCTTAATTATTATATCTGAAACTGTACCGATTTTAATTGTTATTACCTAAAGTATTTTTTAAGCGTTATGTTTTTTATACTTAGATACTTATTAAAAACATTTTTACTACATTTTGTGTCAGTGTTAGCAATTCGTTAATACCTATGTTCTGCGATAAAAAGACGTACTCTAAAATTATCTAATTCAATATTCAAATAATTCAACTAATAATTAAAAATAGATTTTTGTTGAATTTCCAAAAAAAAACAATAAATAAAAAAAAACAACAACCACCTTATTTTACAAAGTCAATAACATACCCATCCAAAGTAGTATGACGCAACCGTAACATCTCGTGTTAAAGGTCGGCTGTCAGCATATATTCCTGCACCCTTCCCGGTTCAGCCACGTAATAACACTTAACGCATTGCGACTCTAATTGTCCCAATGCACTGCAACTTTAATATTAAGGTCACTTGCAAAACCACCAGTGAAAGTAGTTCTTTACGACCACTTACATAGACCTCTGCCTCGTTGAAATAGTCATTAACAATTGTATAAATTACCAGAGGTCTAGCCGACTGGTCGTATGTCCACAGTAAGCCCAGATGGTTTTGTCTTGTTACAAATAGTTGTATGATAAATGATAGTTTAATTTGCGGAATCATGAACACGATCGAGAATACGGTCGGGTTTGTCATGTGTCGTAAGACATTTGCTTGTGTATTAAAGGTATGAAGTATGCACAAGCGACTTCATTCATTTATTTAAGAACGAGTATGTAATTTACGATTTAAATTCTGCATGTAGTTATAAAATATCAGAGTAGATCGTACCAGTCTGATTGTTGTCATGATATTTCGGCAAGGTTGTCCAATACATTTTATATATGTATATCTTTAGTAATTCTTGTAACTTTAGTTTTGTTGAACACAAATATGTGTATCAATATGTTTCTCGAGGTTCCAAGGATACAATAAGTATATAGACAAATAAATAGTAAATACTAACCTAGTTAGTTAAAGACAACTCAGTTGCCAAGCATCAAATGATGTCTTCTGACAGCCTTATTTTGGAATCATGTCTATTTCAATTATTGGCTTTTATTACACCACTTTAACTAGTGGTGATCAATTAGAGTCAACTACTTTACTCTTATGTTTAGAGAAACAGTCGCAAAAACTGCTATGTATTGTACATTTTAAGTTCCTCACTTCACGATGCAATTTTCCATTCTTACATCCATTTTCTGGTATCTCGAGTTGCGGCAGTTATCTTTGATCGAGGCATACTTTATTACTCCTACTTTATTCTTTCTTTTCTCAGCTATTTCATGCTCTGAAAACTTGTGATCTTATTTACCTCGCCGCGTGCCGGGTTTCATTCTTACCTACTTAGTGTTGGTAACAATGGGTAGTAAATACTTTCTAAGATATCACGGCCTTACTAATTTAATTAAAATAGATTCTGCGAAAGCAAACCAGCGATGCTTATTTAAAAAAAATATTATACAGATCGGTACAACATAAATAATAGTGAAATTGCAGAATGCTAAACTGATGTGTGATAAGATTTTACCGTCTCACTAGATACTAGGAAAACTTGATAGTTTATTAGGTTATTTCGTACATCAGAACACATTTTTTTTCTATATAATAAAATCTACTTGGCTGATATAAAAGCACATTATAAACCTGCTTACTTTAGTAATTACCTAAAGTATTAGACGTTTGTTATGTGATAAATTAAATGACTTCATATGTCATGATGTCCACATAATATTAATTAAAGCTAAGTACAAACAAACATGTCTGACACGCAATATCTTTTCTTCCATCTTTATGTAACACATTGCAATAGTTAAGTGTTTGAAAGCAAATTACACATCATTGGTGTCCAAAGCAAAATGAACGGACTCCAATTTATCGGCCGTAGTTATGAATGACTTTCTTTTGTCTTTTCCAAACTTTCTACCACATGTTCCGGGTTGTTTTGTGTAGAACAAAAGTGTTCCATTCATGGGTTCTAGCCTTATTTGATCGCTGGCCAGAATTTCTTAAAACGGTTGATCTATTTTGCGTTCTGTTTTTGCAGTTGAGGGTTTCGTAAGGTTTTAGTAGTGGAGTAATGATGCTAATAATGACCAATTGAAAGCAACTGTTTAACTAAAAGCAAAGGGAAATAAAGGGTATTAATATGTTAAAGGCTTGTACTGAGAGAGTGTATCTGTTTACTCTATATCGGATACCAGATTTTAATATGGATATACTTATTTTGCTTCCAACTTACGCTACAATTTTTTTATTTGATAAATGTTAAGCCAATATAGAGAATGCAATTTATTTCGGTACATACTTTTATTGAGTACTTCATCATCATCATCATCCATAGCTCTTGGGATCCCACTGCTGGGTATAGGCCTCTCTTTGCATGTGCCATCACACTTATAAACTTGTAAATTATTTATATTGCTTATACATTTTTCAGTATAATTGAAAATAAAATAAAAATTGCGATTGAAATACCTAACTGAACATTTTCTCTCTTCATCAAAAACAGGAAAAAAAACTGAGTAAAATTTGATTTGCTAAGTCATCATGATCATCACTATGTATATGCACTGCGTATAAAATCGATAATACTTACATCATTTGTTGATATAAAAGCCTCTCTGAGATAGCTATGCAGTAACACGCTTGTCTGTTATTATTTATTTTCATTATCGTTAAAAACTTTCTAACCAAACTTTGACTGATTTCTTGTGCCAGCAATTGTTCTAGTGAGAAATAGGTTTTTTTTGTCATCACCATGGGGGTTTTTGTCCATGAGTTTGGGCTACTTTGTCTTTTGTAAGACTTTTGCTTTCTTTCTTTTATTTAACAATCGATTGGGGCCGCAGGTTTGAGAATTTGATCGAAAAACATTATTATCGATCGATGGAGATTCTAGTGGGTTAACCGGTTTTGCTTTTCTGCGTTCTTTTTTGGGATGTGAATAATTTAAATGTTTTGCTATCGATGTTGATAATGGTTGGATTGACCTCATTTATTGAGGTGTGTTAAATTTATCTATGCTATAATTTTAGTTCCATTATATGTTATTTTTTGTACCCATCTGTCCAAAACTGTTGATAAGTTACTTTGTAACTTAAATCCTTATTTATCGCTAACTAACTATCTATATTATTCCATAAAATTTGACCGCATACTTCAACAAATCCATTGAAAATACTTAAATAACAAGGAAAACCGCAATATACAGAAAAAATATATATAACTGAATTAATCTGTTTAGTAACGAACCAGTTATTAATAAAAAGTGCAGCAGTTTCAACGAGGCGTCTAGTACGATTAAACACCGGAATTTCGCTGCCGATTTGGGTGCGTCAGAACCAATAACCACTTTCACTCTTAACGGTATGTAGACGATTGATTATTCTGCAATTATTCACTTTGGTGACGCAATGTCATTATGACGTCACCTGGTACAGTTAGATGTGGTTTTGTTTTGTTGATAATATAGGTATAATTATTTGAAGAACACAATATGTAGGGCTTAGTCACGTGATTGTTCCGCTAAAAGTAAGTTTTTAATGAGAGTGGTCAACTTTGCAAACTGAAATTGTAAGCAAATTGCTACGCTATAAAGCAAGTTTTAATATTTTAACAATACCTATATGAAATCTTAAATTAAAATCCCTTTATGGATGATTTGTTTTTGAATGTCACGAAAGATGGGATATGTCTTTCTAGCAACATTTTTATAATTATTTCGTAAAGACATTACAGATTCGATGCCAATTATTTTTAACTCATTAATTTTGTAGGAGTAGGTACGCAATACGCAATACGCATTAAACTACTTATGCCATTCATAAAAAAATGAGCACAAAATTTAAAAATTTAAACATTAACAGAATAATAACGGCTAGAACACTTCTTTTACATACATTTGTACATTTTCGACATAAAACGGTTTCAAGAACCGATTTTCAATACACCATTTTACGCAAATCCTCCAGTGTTTTACCGTAATATGTAAACCAAGGCAATGCTTCTTGCAAAATTGCAGCGCGGATAACTGCTTTCATCGGGCGTGTTGCCAATTTGTTACCGCTTTGTAAGGGATGTATAGCTAGTGCTGGCTTCTGTGGACTTAAGAGTCCTTTTGGAACTTGCTTGAATAATAAAATGATTAGGTAAATGTTGTCTTTTAGAACTGTCAAATGAATGACGAATGACTATTCCTATATGAACGTTTTTTATTGTATTTTTTTCTGAATACTTTTTCTGGCAGCAAATCTGAGTGGTGAGCCTTTTCTTTTTTTACTATATTGGTTTTCATAGGATTTACTTCTAGAATTCAAAAATGAATAATTTTATTACGGTTAAGCGAGTTATGGAACGGTTTAGTTAGTACTTTTAGAAGTGTTTTGTCGAAACGAAAGATTGTAATGACAGGTTAGTAGGTAACTAATAAAATATTTCTTAACTAATAAGAAAATCGATCAACGGCCAATCCAAAGAGGATATCCTTTTTTTTATAACCAAAACGGGTTCGCACTTGGCCACAGTTTGCCTGATAAGCAAAGGCTATGGCCTAAGATGGAGCGTGCTTACCCGATAAGAACCGATTCACTCTCGCTTTGAAGATCGCTGGATTGTAGTGCGAAATTTATATACTATTTACAATTTTTCTTTTAATATGGTTTTTCGTTGGTTGAGATCTTGGTCTTGAATCCATTACTACACTATTACACCTCCAGTAACCTCCGTCTATCTTTATCTATGTATAGGAAGAACACCATTATTGGCAGCCGCTTCTACTATCTTTCACTTCCTCACTAAAATTAATTATTTAGTGAAAAACTATCACTAGTGGATATTTTATAAGGAACACATAGGAAGGCGTAGTTATAAAATGCCTAGTTGCAATTCCGGCTCAGGCATTCAATTAATTTATATATTTTTGTTAATAAGTCAAGGTTTTATTATTAGATACCAAATTAGCATTTGATGTTTATTTTAGCATTATCACAATAAATTTATTGTGCGAGTATATTTTCCGATTTAAAAACTAAACGTTTAAATAGCCGTTTGCTAGTAAAAACCTGCAAATGTGTGGTATTTCAAATGTTCTTTATTATAATTATAACTAACACTAAGCTAGTAAAATACTACAAATCTGAACTTACTGTAGGGTAATAGACAATTTATCGTATGTGTTCAGGAAAAATAGCAGTAGGTACCTTTAAACTTGATTGAAAGCAGGAAAAGTCTTCACATTTCGTCAATCCATATTCTGTTGCGTATTCCAAAAAGTAATGATTATTTTAAACAAGGAAGTTAAGAGTACTAATGAAGTATTGTGATTGGTTTTGCATCTCACTTGCACATTCAGAGTTAAGGGGTGAAAGGAGCTGAACAGATTTTAATTGACAAAAACATATGTTATCATAAGCATGTGATGTCTTGATACTTAATGGAAATAAAAATTATAGCCTAGAAATAAATAGAAAATTCTTTAAATTGTGAACTTATTAATGAGATATAGTGCCAAATTTAAAATTATTCGAAGCTTTTTTTGATTTGCGACGAAAAACCATTATTTTTATAAATCATTCGATTTGCATAATCACGTTAGTTTGCATAATCAAAAACATGTAATTATATTTCATGTGTTTATGAATATTCACTATTTTTGACAATGATTGTTAACAAAATATCGTGTTAACATTCAAATATACTTAGCCAATTTAAGCTCCTTAATATTTTTTAATTTCGCTTATAATACTAACATATTAGAAGAACCATAATTTGACATTCGTCTACGACTAGAGCCTTTTACAATTCTCCTTGCTAATAATAAATTCACACCACACATCTCCAAGCACGTCAAAACTAAAAACAAAGCACTCTCGATTTCAAATCAAAATTCAAGCCAAGTATCAAGACAGTTAGTTCCGCGCACCGTCGCAGGCGCACCGCTGGCATCAGAAACAAGTCACCGCTTGTCAGTCCTACGACATCTCTCGAAGCGCACAGACGGACAGACAGCCATGTCTACGGAATAAAATTATCAACTTACGAAATTCTCATATAAATTATAAAGAACATAGTTTATAGTGTCGAGGATTTTGGTGGTTACGTGCTTCTGTGGCGTACGCGTGTGCTAGTTTAGTGGTGGGAGATCTAGTTTTTTTTTTCAATTTTTGAAAGTTTGTGATTGGTCAAGGATATCTTGTAAAATGGTGAGTTTCGACTTCTGATATGGTTCTTTGAATGAGACAAAGACAACTCTTAAATTATGTTTTTTACAGCACGCTATTCGGACAGGTTAACTTGACGAATTTAGTTATAAATTTCGTAAAATCTAGGTATAAGTAGGTACCTACTTTTTACGTTATTAAGTTTTGCATTTGAATGTCAAAGTTTTTAAATTAAATTATTCTTGTATCAAAATGTTTCGGTACAAGAGTGCGCAAAGCTTCACAGACGAGTTTTGGTCACAAAATATATTCAATTTGCATAAATTGTTTCTCTCCAATGTCATCGGGCATGAAACTTTTATTTTTATTAAAATGCGTATAAAATACAAGATTTTGCGACCAAAACGAAACTTTATTTCGCTTTATGAAGCCATCATACTTTATTTGAATATTTCACTGAACATTCTGCGGGTGCACGTACTTTTATTCGAGTTTATGTGACCTTTAAAACAAGTTTATTAACTTTTATGTATGAATTTCCAGTTACTGAATATGTTTGTGAATAAGTGGAGCACAACGTAGGTAGCTACATTACTTCATATCTTGTAATTAAACATGATTATATGATTATACAGTACAATAATTTCATTATCGAAAATCGATGTCGAAATTGCATAATTAAATAAGTGCTATGTAATCAAAGCAGATTTTCGTTTGTTTAAACTAACAAAGTAGGGCTTATTCAAATTATTCTAAATTCAAAATATCCCGCTAGCAGCTCGATCGAATTTCAAATTCGAAATTTGAAAATGCCTCTGCGTTCGTTATTGGAAATCTGCGTCGTTGGTTGTAGCGCGGAACAAAAAGTTGGTTTCTCTGAGTGAAAGTGGTGAACAATCGTCTCGTAGAAATCGCCTCGCGTTCACACCGAGCGGCGTGCGGTGCCAGCCGTGGATGCAAAGCATGCTTCGCACAGCATAAACATAATTCTACGAGAATTATTACAAACCCTATTTAGTTAATTCCAAGAAAATATGTATGATATTTGCCCCCCGTGGGATGAAGTTAAGATTATTAACTTATAAATTTTCTAGAGTCTGCCCGTATCATGAAATTCTCTTCACGATTTTAGTGTATTTTTAATCAGTCTGGTAGAAATAACATTTACACATTCCCTAAATAAAATCTTACCCTCTCTTAAGACATTTAAATTCAACAATACATAATATATATGTACCTACTTATACTAAGAGGTACACAATAAAATAATTAACAATTGTACCTAAGCATCCAGAAACCATTACATTAGTACAATTCTTCAAAAGCACCCAATACCCTAAAAGCAACAATGTCATAACTGAACTGTCCAAATCCATTACAACCTATTATCTCCACTACAATTCTCCGATGTCGCAACACAGATACTAAAACACTAGCATTATGTCTGCTTCATAAATATCGGACAAAATACATAAATATGTAACAAAAAAGGCCGGAGCTAAGAACGGCCTTTCAGTATGGAGGTCGAATTCAATATCGTGCGAGTTATTTTGTTTGCCTATTTTATTTTAGGCAGAAATATTTTATAACGAACGAAATAAATAGCGAAACTGATAAAATAACTAGCATTTATGACATTGCTTAGATATTATTGGAGTACGATAAAAACTGAAGGAAATACGAGGTTTTTCATCTGAAGTTCGTAAATTTTTGGTGAATAGTATATTTGGTTAGTTTATTTGGTACCATATACCATACACTAATACCTATAATAAACTTTATTCTCTGCCACTAAGAGATAATATTAAATTAATCACTTACTGAAACTAATCGAATCATAAAATTAAAATTAAGTAATCAATTATTTCTCATGTGACTATCTAATTGGAGATTCCATTTTGGGCGCTTCCGTGAGTCGGATGACATGTTAAATTGTAGGTACTTAATTTGCAGCACAAAAGTAGCTATTAATATGTACTTAAAAATAATTATATTTTGGTCACTAATTACTTAAAAAGTGAATTTTTACGACTTCAATTTAACTTTCTACTCATGAAACTTGATATGCAACAAAAAGCTTGAAAATGCAAGCGTTTGTAATTAAATTAATTATTTTGATGGCCATAAAGATTCAAGATATAATTATAATGTTTTGTAATATTTTTTTGCACTTTGCTTATGTTTTTTTTTTATTATTCAACACATTTTTACTTTTTCAGCGTTTGAATTACTCAAAACAATTTAGTTAATCAAGTTAACTATCTGACTATCAAATATTTACTTAAAATAATAACAAATTATTACTTCTTTATATTTAATTATCCAATAAATTCATAGTTAATTGTGTATGATTTTACTTAAAAAAATGATATACAGTATAAAATACACAACGGGAACTTCACTGTATAGCGCGCTAGAGAGGAGGCCTATACTCAGCAGTAGACACACACATACAGGCTGAAATGACAAAATTCAGACAAGAAACAAATCACAAATCTATACTAATATTATGAAGCTGAAGAGTTTGTTTGTTTGGTTGAACGCGCTAATCTCAGGAACTACTGGTGTGAATTGAAAAAATCTTTTTCTGTTGAATATACCGTTTATTGAGAAAGGCTGTAGGCCATATAACATCACGCTGCAACTAATAGGAGCGAAGAAACAATGGAAAATATGGAAAAAACTGGGAAAATTATTCATCTTTGAGAGCTTCCGTTGCGTGCGCTGCGAAAACGGTTCAAGATATGAAAAAAAATTGTACAAAGAATTATTTCTCTTAAAATGATCTAACAATATGTCCGCAACAATATATGTCTATCTTTTAAGATTAACTTACTAGAACCGTTTTTATGATAATAACTATTCCTCACGGACGAAGTCGCTGGCACAGCTAGTAAAAAAAATATTCCCACTAAAAGCCAATAAAGAATCCTACAAAATCCGACTACCGCATTCTCTTTGCAATTCAAAGCAGCTAATCAAGAATAATTTAATTCCACTAATTACCATTACTCACATTTGGTTCAAGAGCACACTTTCTTCATACGTTGTCATGCTCGCCGAGTTTAACGGCTGAATTTCATTAGACCAAGCGACTTGAAATCGTGATATTGTAGCACAGAGACGCCACTTGTGAAAGCTTTTATCATATTTGCTAAAGTAAATTGTTATGTAAGATAACTTACCAAACATTGTAATATAATAATATGTACGTATGTACATGTAGTTATTTTTTTAATTTTATCGTATGTTGTAATTTTATTGATAATTCATAAACAAAACTATTTTACTCCTGAACTATCCTAACAATAGTAACTTGGAATATTTTTTTTGATAATATCTTGCTTGTCGATACTCGAACTGAAATAATTACTATGTTCTTTCAGGTATTGTGTCGAAGATTCCCAAGAAATCACTTTTTTCTATCACTCAACGAATTCACTTAAATTTTATTACATGATTTACTGAATTTTATGACGATAAAACTTAAAATTAAATTAACTACGCGCCATCAAAATCATAAACGCGCAACACCGCGTCATCGTCTGTCATTTGGTTTTTTTTTGTTTTTCAAAATCCTTTATGACCAGTTAGGAGTTAACAAGTTTGTATTTCGAACTCCAAGGAGGTTTGAGTTCAATTTGTATTATGTTATTTTTCCTACGGTCATTTTTAACACATAACATTTGATGACTGCAAACTAACATTGCATTTAGTCACTGTCATTTTTCTTCAACTTTATTTCTCAAATTCCTTTACCTAAAGATAAATGGTCATGGTATAGCTACTTTTTGACCTACATTTAAACTTCATCCCACTACCAGTAAGCAAGTAACTGTCGGCCTAGTACCTTTAATCCAAGACCGGTTGTTCCCAGCGCCATGGCTATCACGATCATGTCCCGTAGATAGTATCAGGTCGTGATGCAAGGCACCGTTACAGATGGTGCAATGCTATTGTACACTTTTCTCATGCTTTTTTAGACTTTTTTTTTGTTGTTTTGATGTATATTATTACAGTTGATAAGGCTGTTCATCGTGTCTTTTTATTTTCTTTTTTGGCGATTCTAAAACAGTTCATAAATTCTCACTGTGAATTTTATTTCGTTTTTCTAAGAGTCTATGTCAAACCGCTAAATTAATTTGGATTATATTTGGTATGGAGGTAAATTAAACAATGGGCAAACACATAGACTACTTTTTATTTCAGTTTAACGCAAGTAACGCCGTGTAGTGTTGCAAGTACATGATAGTGTTATAGAACAAGAACCCGGTAATCTTTTGCCATTGCCATTATACAAAAATTATAGCTTCAACAATGTCTACTTGCAAAAACCATAAGTCAGCCTATACATATTCTACATACCTATTGTTACAAGTTTAAAAAAATAAAAATATATATTTCCCATGAAACACTTGATAAGTGCAGTAACGTAACTAAGTATACATTGCAGTAAATGTCGATAGTGGCGCTGCCTTGCGACATATTTACGTAACTATGTTTGTTCAGAGCTGAAAGCTGTGTGGTAAGCTGACATCGTTCGGAGCCAGTTCTCTGACTCTGAGCAAAAGCACATTGATACCAAGCTTTAAATACCATTTTATGAATTGTTTGAAAGTTAAAGAGGACGCTTTGTCGTTCTAAGAGGATGTCCTCTTAGAACGACACCACTTACGATAGAATTAAGATTCTATCAAATGAGTTGAGATAAGAAATTGAGTATGCCCAAAAATAGGAGACTTGGCATAAGAAAAACATATGATATGAAGAAATAAAATAAATAACATATGATATAAATACATCAAAAACGTTAACAATCTATCAGGCGTACTTATGCGACTTTTTTTCATATTTTTTCTTACTTCCTCCTCTTCTAATAATTTAATATGCATGTGTTCCCACACGTATGTATAATTTACGTATTACCAAAATAGATATATCGTCAGTCTTCATATCACCCTAAACTAAACAACAAGTATATAACAAAGAATACCACTGAATCCATCAGTTGTTACCCGCAGTACCACCATAGGTAACACACAACGTCGGAAACCCACGTATCAGCGAGCGTATTGGTCCGTGACTGGTGAAAACCAACCACTGGCAGTTACGTACTAACAATATGCTCGGTGGTAACTGCAGAGTATGACGGGAAACTTAGTGTGAACTGTTTATTCTTTAACTAGTGGGTGCTGGCGGCTTCGCTAGCATTAGAAGTAAAACTTGCATCCCCTATTTCACCCCTTAGACGTGGCATTTCCAAAAACTCTTAGCTTATGCCTACGTCTTAACATCTACCTGCATGCCAAATTTCAGTATGAAATGATGATCCGTTTAGTGGTTTGGATGTGCGTTGATAGATCACTATGTCAGTCAGTCAGTCACATTTCAATTTGTTCTGGATCAAAACCAGTTTTGAAAGTATACTTAGCTTATTTGTGAACATATTCTGTTTTGTGTACCATTATAAATAAATAAATAAATAAATTTCAGTGTGATATAGACTTTGCATATCTCAACATGGTATAAAGCCAAGTCGTTTCACGCTCTGTGTCTATGTCTGTATGTAGGTATGCTTAAATATTTAAAACTACACAACGGATTCTAATGCAGTTTATTTAATAGATATAGTAATTCAAGAGAAAAGTTTATTTGTATAATAATGCGTGAAAACCCACGGGGAAAAGCTAGTAACATGATAAAATAGACACAGACGACAGGCAATTTATCTTATAATTTATAGTTATGGTACAAAAGACATCAACGCGCTCCTCGAGCTTTTTCCAATATTACTAAACATCGGGTGTCAGTGTTAATAGAACTCTTCATACTACAAAAAAATAAAACTTCACGTCAATCCATCATTTAGTGAAGAACAGTGAAGAATGAATAGTCTTTGTTGCACACAAAACATTTTGTCGTTTTACAAACGTTTTATGTCATAATTCGTGTTAACAAACGGAATATCGTAACTCCGTATCAGCTTGACATTTAGACAAAGTAAGGTTACTCCAAAATAAACTTATATCACCTCAAAGACGAATAAAATTAGCCAAATATAGTGTTTATGTCTGAGAGGTTAAAGTTCAAACTTCCACACGCATAAAATGGCATTAGGTCCGATATTAAAATGCAAAACGGTGTCAAATTTCGAGGCGCTTCGTTTTGTGTGGTTAATTTTTGTACAGGGTTATTGTTGATACGTCAACCCTAACCAAAAAAAGCAAACAAATCGAAATCTATTTTATTTCAACCTATATCTTGTATTGTGGGACTAAAATAAAACCTTAACATTACATAACTACTTCAGAAAAATCTTGTAGTCTTTTAAACTAAGTTTTACATTTGAAATTGGTGTATGGATTGTTGGCTTATATTATTATCCAGTTAAAGCAGCTCTGAAGTATAAATTTTTCAACTGAAGCTAAGCAGGAATCAAGAAAAAAAATCTCTTAGTCGACACCAATAATACTTACAAAGTTGTGGTAAAAACAAAACTATTAAACACAGAAATTACAACTAACTGTGTATTGCAAATGTTTACATAATTTTGAATACATAATGCGGCTGCAGAAATGGCTGCAAAGTTGAAGCACCAGTTCCACTGCCCATAGATTCACTAATTGGAAACAATTATATACAATTAGTAAATAGCGGTCAGTATACAGTTTTAATTTAGCAAGTAGCCTGGCGGTTAATATAATAACTACTTCTATTAATGAAGCAGAAAAACTGGATTGATGACTTTTTTAACTTGAGGCGCGAATGATTTTAAATTGCATTTTGTACTCAAATTAAAAATATAAGTACAATATACATATGTATATGAAAAAATTGCCCTGGTCTTACTAAGAGTATTTAATTTAAATGGACATTAGTACGTTTTGCAAAGCTTATAAAGTTTTGTAAAGTAAAGTAAAGATTATTAGCAGTAATTCAGTTTAAAAAATCAAATCAAATGACTCTCAAATCTAAATCTCGTGTATAGAATACAATGTACAGAACATATAAAAAATATACTAAATATAGCAATTTATTAAAATAAATATACAATATGGGACCCAAAACCAACGATATAATAACATAATTAGGTATAGTAATAGTTTACATCAATTTAATATTACATGATATTTTATTTAAATATAATATAATATACCTTTATAAAAATAATACTTTATTCAATAATTATAAACAATATAGGTACATATATACACTAAACTAAAAAAGAGTACTGCACATTTAACCTAAATTTAAAACACATCCACTTGTGGTACAATAAATTACATTTACATCAATTTGTAGATAACTATTGCGATGTTATAATTTGAAACAGTGCTTCGACCCACTTTAGTCATGGTTCTGTAATTTTATAATCTGTTAAAAAGTTCAGTTCGTAATATTGTAATCAAATTACGAAGGCGCTATTTTGTAACAGAGTTTTGTTGGCGAATTTTCGTAATTCAGTTATTGTAATATCGTAACAGTCTTACTTTGAAAATATTATTATAATATAAGAAAGAAGCATAATTATTGTTCGGTAGCCATGTACCCGAATCTTAATAAAGTTTCAGATATTCATAATTTTATGTATGCATATTAACGTAAGCCATTTGTCTACATAATTTGGCAGACCTCTAGTTTTTGTAATTATACAAAAAAGGAACCGTTTGAATTCTATGATATATCTTCACAGATTTCTATGAAATTGGAATCACTTTATTAATTAGGTAAGTACGTTACATATGACATTAGATCGATAGAAGTCGTTCTATATGTAAATCGTCTTCTGTCAAATTTAAAGATGATCCCATAAATTTGAAATATTTTATGAAAGGTCATAAAACACGATATATGTACAGTGAACTGTACTATAACTAACGTTATTAATTAAATAACTTAATCTCAATACTGTTAGTGACCTTCTTTTAGTTAATTTTTACACGAGCGTTAATTTGAAAATGCAAATGTTGACCCATCTCACAACATTGTGTGATGAAGGTTTTGACAATATACTCGTATACTTAGTTAGTTTTATATTAATTTGATTACTTGTTAAATTATACCAAGGCTAGGTTAGGTAAACTAGTTTATTGAGATTAGTTTTTTAAAGTAGCAAACTTTTAAAGAATAAGTAATCGTATAAATGTTAAAAGATGCGTAAGCGTTGTTATTGTTTAAACAATGGTACATGTTGATGTCATTTCACGAAACTAATATGCTTTTCTTTGATTTCATATTTTTTTTAATTCGAGTAAGTTTTCGTTTATCTGAAAACACACAGACAAATTGAAGAGTCTTCATTCAACAATTAATGTTTTACAAAAAAAAAAAATAACATGAAACCAAGTACTCCTTAGTATTTGGCGTCTTTATAAAAATATTGCTGGTGTTTTATTTCATTCCAAGCAATCTAAATTCCAAAGTGACATTATACGTTTAAGTTGTTGTACTTTTGACACTCTAAGAAAGGCAAAACCAGCTTTTAGCTCATTGTAAACAACCACAAAAATTACAGAATCTATGTCAACTACGCAATATAATCCAATTTGCATAAAATAATAAAATAAACTTGCAATAAACAATCGAAATTTGCGGGGTTCGCCAAATAAAATAACAATTAAGTACCACGTATTATTAACGCGGTCAATTGACTGTCCATTACCATTTAATTTTATTTAAACGGTCAATTGATTGAAAATGGTGATAATTATAAAACATCAGTTTAAAAATACCTACCATTTTGTACATAATTGCGTAACTTCTGGTATTTCTGTGGTGGTTCTCGTTGATTTCATTTAATGGCTTAAGCTATTATTTTATTGGTTAATAATTTGGTAGTTTATGTTTTTATCTGCTTATAAATTGCATAAGGTAAAAATGACGGAGCGGTTCATTAACAATGGAATTATGCATAAAAAGTTATACCTATAACCAAACTGTGAAACTGCTGTTGCCATTCCCAACACTATTCTTTCATATCATTATGAATTTTCAAAGGATATATTAAAAGCTATGACGCTTTAATTTTTTTTTATCAATAACTTAGTTTTCCAGTTACAGATTGCGATAGTTAAATTGCGGAATAAACATATGTACGTAAATTTTCAGAAAGCAAATCTAGGAATATGTCATTGCATCGTTACCGACTTGCAACTGGTAAGCGGTAAATAATGACTTTTATGACATTAATTACATATGTATATACATACGTATTTTGATAAAGTGTTCGCAATGATGCAATCTAATAGATAGATAGATTGATACTTTATTGGACACAAAAAACATAATACAAAACGGAAAAAAGAAATTAAAACTAATGCCACAAATGGCGGCCTTATCGCTAAAAGCGATCTCTTCCAGGCAACCGTAGGATGGAGAGAAAAATATAAAAAAAAGACTAGACGGGGTGTACAATAACGAGCACATGAAATCTAATATTATATATTAATTACTAAATTCCTTACCTTACATTTATTCTTATAAGATACTAGCGGCTCTGCCTGGCTTCGCACGGTCAAATTTTCCCGCTTTTCTGTTGAAATTTTTCCTGAATTTTCTTTGCTATAAACCTCACGGAGCCCGAGACCTTTCCAACGAATGCAAAACCGTGGAAATCGGTTCGTGCGTTCTGGAGTTATAGCGTCAGGAAGGAAAACCCGACTTATTTTTATATAGTAGACAATTCTGATGTTAGATAACATTACTACCTATGACTTATGTAAAGAAGACTCCAACCATCGTTACAAGGAACGCATAATGCACTGATTATGCCAAGCCTCTTCATAACACAAGGAAGTGTTACGTCACTGTCACGTTCTGTCACGTATTGTCACGTACATTGAACGTATCGCCTGCGTACCGTGACTGCGCCGGAACGTAACGTGTTACAGGACAGAGTAAAGTTAGCCATAACCAGATGTCGACATTGTTTAATAGTGCAATGACCTAAAATTGTCAAGTTTTTTTTTTGTGTGCAGTGATTTTGTAAGTGATAGAGGGAAGAATGCAGGTCATTCTAGAAACACTGAAAGGAAGTTCTGTCATTTTAAGACTAATTTTGGTTTTGCGAGCCGTATACGGCCTCATAGTAACAAATACAATGTGTTTGTCTACCCGTGTCGGAGCCTGAAATGGCAAAATATATGATTAATTTCATCGACAAATCGAGCTCCAAAATTTTTTTTTTCCTCCTCCTGGTGGAATGGCAGCCATTTTGTTATTTTTGACACCAACCCTTGGGCGCTTGTATTAATTTAGTCATAACTTATTATGTAAAGGGCATATTGATTTAAAAAAATATCATTTGATAGCTGAGTGTATGGGCAATAAAACGAGGTTAAACATTTGCAATATTTTATTCAATAAAGAAAAGAAAATAAATCAAAACGAAAAAAAATATAACTTTTTTCAGAGAAAAAATCTTAAAAGTAAGCTTTTTACGAAAAAACATGGGAGTAAGTTTTAAATTTGTTTCTTCCATAATGTAGTAGAGGATGTAAGCTTTCTAAAAGATTCAAACAGTATTGATGTGACTAACATACTTTAGTAGATATGGTTGGTTGAATAGGACCCTAGTTTACTAGTCATGTTGAAATAAAACAAGATGAAATTAAAAGCCACTTCATTTATTTGTGCAAAAATGTTCAATTATTCTCTTAACATACTTATTACAGCCACTGCTCAAAATGACCACCCTGGTGCTGCAAACAGGCAGTTAGTTGCCCTTATACCAACATGTTGTGTTGCGCGCCGGATCATATCTTTATCCTCGCGCAACTCATTTCCGACATGCAGTATTTTTTCTAACAACTCTTCCCGAGTATTCGGAACGTCTTTATAAACCCTCTGTTTCATCGTACCCCACAAAAAAAAAAACAAGTGGGGTAAGGTCGGGTGAACGCGGTGGCCAAGCGATTGTCCCACCGCGTCCAATCCAGGGCGAATAGCGTTCGTTGAGATGGTTTCTCACGTTTGTTGCAAAGTGCGCTGGTGCTCCGTCCAACTGCAGCATCATACCGATACGATAAGTCAGCGGTAACTCCAGCAAAGCGTCATGAAATGTTGTCTCCAGGAACTCCAAAAATCTTGGTCCGTTCATTGTAGCGGGCAAAACAATTGGCCCAACAAGGACGTTATCGATCATTCCGGCCCAAACATTTATTGAAAATTGATGCTGGAATGAACTGGGCCGAACAGCATGAGGATTATCGTTTAGCCACAAATGTTCATTTCGGTGGTTTATGTATCCAGTCCGAGTGAAAGTGGCCTCGTCGGTCCACATAATTTTCTTCAAAAAATTTGGCTCTTGCCGATTTCTTCTCAAAATCCAAGAACAAAAAACTGATCTTCTTGGATAGTCAAGGTCAACAATTTCTTGTACTCGTCGTTGGTGATAGGGATGTAATCCTTCATTCTTCAGAACTTTCCACACTGTCCATTCGGATAAACCAAGCATGTTTGCTATCCTTCTGATACTTAGTGTAGGATCTTCAGTAATCAGCTGCAGTATTTCTTGTTCCTTGAGCGGTGTTAAACAACGAGAGCGTTCATTTGCTGTCCTTCTTATCCCATTTTCAGCCAGTTGCATGTGAATTCTTATAAAAGTGCGAGCATTCGGCGTTGGTCGGTTAGGGAATCTTCTGGCATATTCTCTAACGGCACTATTGGCGTTGCCGTTGCAAAATCCATAAACAAAATGGATGTCGGCAACATGTTGGCTAGAATAAGCCATCTCCCACTTCAGTCGGTCAAAACCGTCCAAAATAACAATAAAACAAATCAATAACAAAACAAAAACACAACAAAAGTTCCAATAATAACAACGTCCGGAAGGGGAAAAAAATGTAATCACAACGCAGAGCGAGGGATGACTGAACTGACCTGGGTATCTACGCTTCTTATCTGGATTTCTGTCTTACTCCCACCTAGAAACATACCTAATTACCGGCATTTTTTAAGAATGGGTTTCTTAGAAACCCGTTGCCAGAATTCGGCGAATTCGCTAGTCTATTCCATGATAAGCAAACAAAGCACTTGTAAAGAGACAAATTCCAACGGTTATAACTTCTAAATTATGTTAGTTACATCAAAACTGTGTGATTATTTTAGAAAGCTTACATCCTGTACTACATTGTGGAAGAAACAAATTTAGAACTTACTCCCATGTTTTTTCGTAAAAAGCTTACTTTTAAGATTTTTTCTCTGAAAAAAGTTAATACTTTTTTTTATTCTGATTTTTTTTCTTACCTTTATTTAATAAAATATTGCAAATGTTTAACCTCGTTTTATTGCTCATACATTCAGCTATCAAATGATATTTTTTTTAAATCAATATGCCCTTTACATAATAAGTTATGACTAAATTAATACAAGCGCCCAAGGGTTGGTGTAAAAAATAACAAAATGGCTGCCATTCCACCATGAGGAGGAAAAAAAAAATTTTAGAGCTTGATTTGTCGATAAAATTAATCATATATTTTGCCATTTCAGGCTCCGACACGGGTAGACAAACACATTGTATAAGTATTCGAGATTCGCCTTTAGCGGTCACGCCAAGGAGGACTATAATATATAAGACTGAAAGTAAGTCGTTAGAAAATAAGTAGGTACTAGCTAGTTATGTTAAAAAATATTAACAGTAATTTGAATATACTGGCAAACTGACTAAGTAAAACCTTTACCTACTAAATTCCAAATACAAAAAATGAAGTAATAAATTTGCGTCAGATCGAATTGCTATGGAAGCAAATAGAAAAAGCATTTACTATATTAATCACTTCTTTTCCTTCTACCTCAGCTATGTAAAAGCAGCCTACCTACTAGATAATGCCAGATAATAACCAGTTAGGTTCCAGGCTTCCTAGCCACCTTATTGAACTATGTGAAAGTGCGCGAAAGTTGTGTCAACATAATCATACCGTTGCAGCAATCGTGGCCTATACAGAGGTAGTGATGGAGGAATGGATTAAGTATTCAGAGTATGGGGGGCTAGATGGCGCTGTGTGTTGTCACATTCAATTTATGGGTTTTGAGTAACTCTGTTTTTTTTTGCAAAAATAAAACTTTTTTTAGTTGTTTTTCAAACGCGAAGTTTTGCTTATTTTTTTAGTGTTGAAGAAATTGCGTAGTAATTTGATACATTGTTTCGATACAAAATCATTCCATTGTTTTACAGATTAAAACAACTAACAACAAAATCAGAAAATATAAATTTGATTCATAAGATTTTACACTTAGAATTGCATTATTTACTTATTAAGCCTGTATAATAGAAGGGGTATGACATTAGTGCGTAATCAATGGAAGAAGTGGTTGTACAGTTAAATAGAAAGCATTTTACTAACGTGCAGTATAAAAAAGAGTTAATAAATTAAAATACGAAAATAAAAAAAATATATAAAATTGTCGTGACCACAATAAATAAATTTAAACATTAGAATCCTTTACATTTGTCATCTGTACGTATTTAATCGTTTTAAAAAATACCACTTTATTTTTAACTTTTGAGGACTAAAAATATGTCCCAACACCAAAATAAACGTTTCTCGAAATATTTCAATGATTTGCAAATACCGCGAGTACAATACACTGACCGTGAACTACCTCTGAGACCATTTACACTCGTTATATGTTGGGTAAGGCTTTCAAATGTGTAATTTTATTGTTTGGCTACTCATTTCTCCGTTGAACAATATGTTTTTGATTATACAAAAAAATAGACGATACGTGTGAAGTTCAGAAAACATGTAACTAAAGTGTTACGAAAAAGCAAAAGCAATGAATGAAATAAATATACAAATTAAAATTTCGGAAGATGTGATAATACAATAATGTATTATATATTATATGAATTTCTCAATTATCAGATAATGTCTGCAATGGATCGGCATTCCATTTTGAATTGTTAGACTGCACTTGTTAATTCTTTAGGATATAATAAATTGTTTTCAATCAATTAATAAAACTTTATCGTACACTAGAATAAAATAACCGAAACAATTTACAGAATTTTACCACCGGACGAGCAGGGGTACAGCAGGTCGTCATCGGTTTATGGTGGAAGTTCCCAAGACTCGCACTAAGCGTTTTGCTTCCACTTTTATAGTGCGAACTGCTAAATTGTGAACCTTGCGATCTTCAAAGCGAGAGTGAATCGGTTCTTACTGGGTAAGCACGTTCCATCCTAGACCGTAATGATTGCTTACCATCAGGCGAATTACGGTCAAGTGCACACCCATTTCTTGTAAAAAAAAAAAAAATGGGTATGTAATCGTATGGTCCAAACTGTATCCTAAACGTTGTATATCGAACTTTATTCATCTGCATGTACCTTATTTGTCGCTTGGGGCAAAACAAAGGCGCATCTAATCTATCACTGCTCGGTGACATATCTCTTATTACACTTAATTTATCACACACAATACCAATCCATTACTGTTTCTTCCAAACATGACGTTTGAACAACTCAATCGATCTCATTCATTTGTTCACTCAGGGTCAGTTCGAAATTTTAACTTCGCAATAGCCACCGATATTTTAAGATCTCTCGCTCGTAACTTCTGTGTAGTAGATGGAGATCTATTTAATTTTGGCGTATGATCGTCCAGTTTGGATTGAGCTGAGTGTTGGTATGGTTTGTATGATGAGTTGGTTCTAGTTAGAGTGGTTGGTAGTTGGGTAAGCGTGTGTTGAAAGCTGCATGCGGCGAGGCCGTCCGGTCGGTAAGGACATACGTTTCTTGGCCATTATTGTGGACACGACAAGAATCATTTGTATAAGTTTTTTACAGCATTTTGGCGACTGGATGTTATTAATTGAGTCGGTTTAGGCGGATATTTTGGGGCTAAATTAACTATTGGTCAAATTGACGCAAACTAATTGGCTTGAGATTATCAATGTCGTTATCTCATAGGTAATTATACGGTGTTAATAATTTTAACGTTGGATCGTGGGAATGGAGTGTGTTGGATTAATAAAGTAATTGAATTATTGAGAAGTTGAAATGCAGTTCAAGTTACAGACATTGAGACAAAAATCAATAGTAAATACGAGTACATAGTATAAGAATAAACGCAACGTTTCCACGTTTATATGAAACAATTTTAATCATGATAATAGAAATTTTCAAGATTAAAATTGCTATGTTGCTTTTTTACTATCATAGTAAGTAAACGCGGAGTAGCAAAGTTAGCAAAATAATCTGTCAGTAATCAGGTAATTAGTGAAATACCTTACAAACGTAAAATACCTAAGTAAACCTCAAATGTACACAATTTCAAGACCAACAAGTACTAGATCGACCTCAAACCACGTCCATATCCGAATGGTGAATAATTTACATTAATTTGGTAAAGCAGAGGAAATATCGCGTGTCTATTACTAGTACTAATATTACATTATTGGACAATTACATAATGTACCAATCATTTATTGATAATTTGTCAGTTATTTTTTATTATAATGTTGGTAAGCTTGTTATACCTGTTTGTTGATAATTGTATTATAATGTAAAACCTAATAGTGGAAAACAGTTATAGTAACTGTAATGTAATAGGTTCGATTGTTTAATTAAGATGGTATTTAGACTTTGTTACAATTGTACTTGTATCTACGTAAAATAATAATGTTATTTTATTTATTTCAGACCTTTTTTAATCCTAATAAATGGTCATCATAGTATAGCAAAGTATTTATAAAACATGGCGTTTCTAAGGCAAAACGTATATAAATAAAGTAGCCTAGATTCAACTTACGTAACCAACTAATTTTGAGAATTTAGTTATCAATTTGCTTATTTTTACATATAATAATTTTACTAACCACCGTTTCAGTATTGCGTTACATTTGATTAAACTTTACAAGCAGTATTAAATCTACCGATCTACTAACGCTATGAAACCCAATCAAAGTAAAAGTGGGCTAAGCGCACAATTAACATCAACCATCAAATTAAATAAAGAATTAATCGTAGGAAATATGTGCAATTTCCAAGACATTCTAAGCGTTTACTTAGAAAAGCAGGATTTGTAAGTGGTCTAGAAAGTTCCGGTAGGCTAGATAAGTTAGGTATTGCTTGCTGAGACCTTGTGGTTGACTTGTAAGAGTAGTCTTGTGATTTGATACTGGTGTACATTATATTGAGTATGTTTTAACACAGTGTTAATCTTTAATAGATCTAGAATACAGGTTAACGCTATTCAAGTAAATATATACGTAAAACTCAAAGGTGACTGACTGATTGACTGACTGATATAGTGATCTATCAACGCACAGCCCAAACCACTGGACAAATTGGGCTGAAATTTGGAATAAATGTAGATATTATGACGTAGGCATCAGCTAAGAAAGGATTTTTGGAAATGCCACTTTTAAAGGGGTGAAATAGGGGATGCAAGTTTTACTTCTTAATGCGAGCGAAGTCGCGAGCACCCACTAGTTTATTATAAGAAAAGTCAAAGTGAAATTACGAATGATTTTATTCTCTTACGTCAATGGTTTCCAAACAAATACCATTTTAATTTACTAATTCAAATTAATTTTATTGTTGTTATTTAATTGATTATTTATTTCGTAACCGTGTTTTAATAAAATGTTATTTCTGTTTCAGGTATGTTGATCAACTTTTGATGCCTACGTTTCATTCAGAAATTCGACATTGTAATGGTAAGCTGATAAAAACTAAACACTAAAAACTAAACGTGTTTATATTAAAAATTTATCCTTAAGTGTGTTACATTTTAAAAAATCTATTTGATTGGATACTTTCAAATGTTTAATGGATTAAATCAATTCGATTCTACTTCCAAAAGAAGTTACCATAATTAAGCAACTGTAATTTAATTATCACAAAAAGCAATAACTAAATTGGTGTTAATTTTAAACGGACATTTATACGAAGAAAGCGAAAGGCATAAAGTAGTGTCAGTGAAAGTACTACCGGCAACTTAACTAGGTCAAAGTTTCGGTGATAAATGCACGGATTTATTGACGACATTTCTATGTATCTAACTTACTCCAGTGACATTTAGTGGGAAAATATGTTCCGGAGAAATTAAATGACTCTTTTTGTTGAAAACTTTAAGTAAGCACGGTTCATCATAGCACATTTTAGTCACTTATCATCACGTGAAGTATGGTCGAGTGTAAACGCATTTAGAGAAGTTTGAATCGATTCAGCATAATTTTGCACAAACATCTGTAAAAACAAATAGATCACGTCATGTTTTTATATCATGCATTTTATAGTGAAACTCAAGCATATCTTTGGTAAAGAAACGTAATTTTTTTTGCTGTTCTTTCACAGTAAGTATAATACCTATACAAACCTGTTTTACTTTCTAGCCCAAACTCGATTTTGTACAAGACAAGTGTCAATTCATAAAACTAATAGTCTAACGCCTGTCTTACAAAATAATTACAAGTTCTGTCGATGCACTATCACAAAAATCTATAGCCAAGTCAACTACTTCATAGTTATCGATAGAGTCGTAGCTTCACACACCACTCACTACCCCAGCCGACTTCACACACCACTACCCCAGCCGACTTCGCAACAGTTAGCCAACATTCGTCGATACGTTCTTGCAATGTCCGTTGCTTGCCCAATGCACCTTTATTGTATGGCTTGTATGGCCACCGATTGTTAATGGTAAACTTTATAGACGTAGTTTTATGGTGAAAAAGATTAGATAAATATAGATATAATTAATTCACGCTGGTGGTTAAGACGTAGAGTCAATGTAATGTTATGATCAATTATTGGTTTTTATTTACTGGATTTTTAACGCATTCTTGTTAATTTTATAAAGCTTGTCTCTCTTGTATATCTTGTCTTTGTCTAATATTGAGTACAGCTGAAGACTAAAAAAAGCTCACTTGCCTTAGAGGAAATTTATTCTCCTTCTATTTGAAGTTTTTGGGCTGTTGTATTCTATCAAATAGTTAAAGCAACCTGGATAACAGTAAATAAATGAAAATATTTGACTCAATTCAATTTAGCTTAAAATTACAATTTATAAATAGATCTAGACATTAGTCCTCGCATGACATTTTAAACAAAACAGTACAAACAAACAAAACGTTCTGTATATGATACAAAAATAGTTAGGAGTCTAACATTATTGTCTGTATAAACGTTGGTAGTTTTATGACGCGTGCTTGGTATGGGTCAAGATCAATCTATTGGAGGTACATTGAATAGTGATTTATTGGATTGCGTTAATATGTGGTAGATATACCTATAAGGCAGCAGTTTTTTTTTGACACTTATTTTGTATATGTATTATACTAAAATATGCGAGTTTATTTTGCTTAGATAACACGAATTGCAGCTAAAATAAGTCATTTTATTCAAATTATTGTTTTCTGATAATAAATTAATGTCATGCCTAGATTTGAATACATATAGATTTAAATCGATGTAACGAGACGATGTACAAATCTGTTTAATTTTACAAAGATACTTTACGATAAAAATACAATTTCTAATAAACAAAAGATTTCTGAATCAAAGCATTCAATATCCAATGCCCTAATTCAATGTGATCATATTTACAAAAAATTGAGAATTTATTTGTTAATTTTCTTTTGAACTGTCAAATTCTTGAAAAATAAAGCCTTCTAAGCATCAAGTGTCACCTCTTTCCTTAAAGTTAATAAGAACCCGAAAGATAACTTGATCCAACTTCAAACAGTCTGCCGATTGGGTTAGGTAATTAAGCCTGTTTTAAGCCAACTTGCTTTAATTATTGGTAATTCAGTTTCCTTACGGAGTGTTGCTTTGATGCTGAAGTAAGGAGACGAAATAGGTGTTATAATTAAATTAATTATATTAATTACGAGATGTCTTCTTTGCGAATAGAAGCTTTACGAGAAGAACTAGTTTATTTTTCTTTTTTACCGCAATAAAAACTTAATAAATAATAATAATAATATTTTTTTATAAATATCTAAATAAATATCTACAACTCATATTTTTTACGCAACGTGTGATACAATTTAATAATCTTTGTCAAATTTCCAATTAAAAAGCAATCAATATCCAATGACCAAAATCTATCAGACCGTAATAAAACACGTCAAAGCTCCTATATATTATCAAATTGTGTTATTCTGTCAGTCTGTAAGGCCAGTGTTCCGTACAATTTATTCATAACTAACCTCAAAGAGACTCCGATAGGACATGTTCAAAAGCCTTCCTCACTGTAGGTTATAAAACGACTTGTACAGACAGGAACAGTATTTACCAGGAAATAATGTATTTCCAATATATTGAAAGGATAAACTTTAGTTTTTATTCGATAATTAAATGTAATAAATCATTCAAAAATTTCGTATTAATTTTACGTCGAAATCAAAGTAAGAATCGTAACTCATACATTTTCGTTCTATTGACAAAAGCAAATCGTATTATGATACATTTTTTTAAATTTTATATCATTGATATTGCAATCTTACCCCTTGCGTGTTTATTAGGGGATAAAAGGTATTCTTATGTTTTAAATCTAACCCCATACCATAAATTTTACTAAATCGGCCTTTTTGGCCTCTAAGAAGTTGCGAAATAACACACACTCAAATTTGTTCTTTTACACTCCTGTCTGATATGCGTATATTTGTTATTAAAGCTTAATTTAGTAAGTTACTTTTCTCTGACTGTACAATATAGTCGTAGCAGTAGCTCGCCCAGTCGCTCGCCACTGGAGCGGGCTGTCCTGTGTAATGTAAAGTGGAATTAGGTTCGGACGTTTCAAATTGGTTTCTACGTAATACGACGTATGTGCTGTATTTGTATGTGGCTGTGGTTGTTTATTTTTCTAAACTAACTAACTTTAGTGTACAATTTTATGCAATGACTTTATGGCTAAAAAATATAAACATATTTGACTATGATTATGATTTTTCATATGAATGTAATTTTAACAAACCGGAAGTTCTGGTTCAAAGATTATTAAAATCTGCTTGTTCGAATGAAATATATAAAAAACCTTTTGCTTTCCTTTAAAATAGCCAACAAAAACACTATAAGAATGAAGCGAATTAATTCAAAATCAAATAGCAATATAATCAACCATAAAATAAAGTTCAAAAAGTCATAACTAATGGCAAAATAAACAACTTTCTAGCCATTCAGATAAGATCAAACTATGCGTCATCTTTATTATGGTGTCTAAAGAGGATAAACAAACAGACTTTCGAGTAGTTAATAATATTAGTAAAGTGATTCACCAGACTTTCTTCCACGCTTTTCTGATTAACAATGCCACCGGGCCAACTCATGTATATGTTGGTTAGTTTTATGTGTATTGTGTATAATATATGAATATAATATATAATATATGAACTATCTTGGTTAGAAAACTCTCGAAACTATAGTTGGCCACCCTCACATGAAGTTATTTACTCCCATACATAAACAGGATTAAACAACTACCATAATTGGATGGGGGACCCTTGCAAAACACATATTTTACATTTTTATTCTCATAATTATATTGGTTATTGGTCGTTGTTTGGTTATTACGGTTACTCTGTTTTTTATCATATTTCCCTATATTGACAAACAACTGTAGTTTTATTTAGTTTAGTTCAAAGCGTTATCCGTTTCACCGAATTGTCCAGATATACCTAAATGTTACTATTTCTTTTTGTAAGGTCACCAATCCAAGGATTGATTGAGACGGAATTGAATTAACTTTGATAATCACGAAAGAACACCACATTTCATTGAGTGAAGGGCGCTTCTTGAATAATGAAGTTTAACGAACAATTGAAACAGACAGCTGCAAACTTTTAATTACAATACTTAAAACCAAATTGAAACATTTAACATACCTAATCCGTAATGAGATCATAACTTTAACAACTTTATTACGCCTTTATTCTGAACCAATTGTAATGAACGAACTCAAAACCATAGACAAATGAATGTTGTAGACGGTGATCTTCTTCTACATTAAGAATATATTTTACCAAGAAATTAATTACAAAATAATGTAATATATATCGCACATCCTTTTAAGGGCGGCCCCAGTACTTCAATATAAAGGTCTTAAGATTGATGACTTTTGGAAATTATTGAATAAAATACAGCTATTCCAAACAAAAACTTGCCCCTTGACAAAATGCGCGGAGAATCGATTTTTTGCAGCATTTCCAAATGGTTTACTTTTTAGCCCTAAACTAGGCTAATAAAGAACAGTCCGCTGCATTTGTACGTCCATGGTTAAACCTCAATAAATTAAGGTCTGAATAACCACCGCATCTCAAATTAGAAAAGTTTGCTCGGTTTGTTTTACTGCATTCAATAAAGGAGAATCTTCTTTGGAATTTTTAGAATATCTGACCAAAAGTTCGCGTTTTAGGCCGGGTACAGACTCATTATTTTGTACAAGTGACGTCTGCGGTTTTACTCGTATTTGCGTTAAGTAGCCTTTGTGTTAATCCAGTGTCAAATATATATTTGTACAAATTTTAATCTTAGTTGGTTTAGGCAATTGAGCGTGAAAGAGACACAAACAAAATAAAAACAAACAAACGCATAAAATTTCACTGAAGTACATATTATTGGGAAGTAGCAAGACGGATGGGACAGAAAAGAGATAAAAGAGTTAGTTATGATTTTGAAAAAAAAAATATGTAAAAAAATACTTATACTAAATATAACTTAGAGTAGTAATATGAAAGAGAGTTAGAAAAAAAACATCAAAATTGAATCAAAATCACGATTTTACAAACTGAATTTCTGTAGACAGCCTTATCATACTCAGATTTCAATTCACTCAGAGTTTGAATCGTAAAATTTTAAATCCAGTACAAAGCCTCATTCAATTTCCTTTCATTCGTTTACAGAAAAGAATAAAAAAACTTATGCGTTATGCTTAGTAACAGAGGGGTTTTTATACGATACGATATTTTACAATAGCATTTTGCCTTCATTTTTTCTGACTTTATTTAAGTTTTTTTTCTTTTCTTAGCATAGGACTAGTTTATTTTTAAGTCATTGGGTTAGAGAAAAACAAACAAATGAAACATTTATTTATAGATTATAAGTTAAGGTCAAAATTAATTACTTATTTCATCAAATATTTTCATTTTATTATTCCATAAATATATATCAAAGAAGGTTAAAATTTACCGTCGTAAAACTATAAATTCGTATATAAAAATCATACAGTTTTTTTTAAAAAAAACAATATTAGTTTTACTCATTCTGTTTTTTGCTTAGTTTTCTTACAGTAAAATATTTGAAATTTTACAAACCGATAAAAAACTATTGCATTACATGAATACCACGGCAAATAATCTTTATTTATAAACAAAGCGAAGAAGAACCTCTGTTGATTCTATTGTTTACAATTGCCATTTAAAATCGATTTGCCATACTTAAATTCATTTAATGGCACTAACACAGTTCGATTTGCCATTTTATTTTATTAAATGGTTGATATTTTGAGTTATTTAGTAACACACGACATTTTGAAGCTTTTGCAAGCTTTCAAGGTCGTCACTTGATTAAATCAATATTCATTAAGTATGCAATTAAGACCATTACAAAATCGTATATATATATATTTATTACATAAATACATGTATCAATACTGGATTGATATTTTCAAATCAAATCAAATCATTTATTTTGCGAATATGTTGTGTACAATTATTAGATTATAGCAGATGTAACACTTGTGATAAGTAATAACATATTCTACCTTACGGCATGCAAAATTACATATTAAATTTAATTTTAATTTTAATTTTTTTTTTATGCTGGACAGGCTCACCCGATGTTAAGCAACGTTGCAGCTTACGATTTAGAATGAATGAGCACTCATCTTGATTATTAATCTTCAATGCTTAATTCACACCTACAATATAAAGGCGAAATTTTGATCAGTGTATTCTTAATCCGTGTAATGTAATGAAAGAGTTATCAAAGTAGCGTTGGTCCCAACTTGAAAAAAAAACCGTTTTGCACTGCAAATCTTTTATGTATGTATCGGACTCGTCCTGAATTCGTTACGATTTTTATCGTGTCGTTAGGTATAAAAGGCATTTAAGGGCTCCTTAAAACGAGAGCCTGAGGCCTTCGTTCAGGTCACTGACCTCCTCCTTTTAAACTGCATCTTATTTCTTTGACAAATTATAATACTTAAGCTTGATATGGAATTTTCTTGTAGTCTTTGAAATAATGTTGATGTTAGGTTGCTCTTTGGATACAGAATATGTTAAATGTTATATCAAAGTTTATGTGGAAGTAGGTAAAGCTGCAGTTTTTAAATCATAATCTCTTAAACATTAATTGATGGTTATAAATTAATAAAAAACGAAAAGAAATCAATTACATACATTTACGTTTTTTCTTTAAAAGACGTTCAAATTGATAGGCCATTCATACAGCCAAATTCACTAGTATTTTTGCCTCTACGAAACACATTAGATTCTAAACACAAGGCAATCTACCTTCTAAATTGAATATAACTACTTCCTTTCCTAAGTCCTTGTGTCTTACTGCAGATAAACATAATTACATCACTTCCGGACAGTTTGTTAACAGTGCTAGAGAGGTAGCAAGATAATTATATATGTGGACATAATTGGAACTAAAAATTGGGACAAGTAAATGATTATGAAGGTTATAAAGTTTTAAAAATGCTGTTAGTCTTTTAAATATCTTGGGTGGACTACCTTATTAATTTCACAATCTCAGTCCTCTCTTCTATGTAGTGATTTATTTTCTTCTGAAAAACGTTAATGGATTGATAATATCAAACTATTTAATAAAATACGTAAGCTTCATTCCTCAGATGAAGGCTCAACAAATGGTAAAGATTTAAATCTGCAAATCAAGTTTGTAAGTTAAGAAATTGAAATAGTTTTACATCTAGAAGTTGCGCCTGAAATAAATTTACAAAGTTAAGCATTCTTCACTTGGACTTGTTTAATTTGAACCTAGTCTGAACTTTGAGATTAAATTCTAATCTCATTTCTTAAAATAATAATGTCTCCTGAAAAGATTAATTTCGTTAGCATGGTATCAAAATGGTGATTGAAATTGTAAGAGTTTATTTTTCAGATCACATTTATTTCATTCGATGCTTACTAGGGGTGTTTACAGTGTTAGTCTGAGATAAAAAGAGACATTTATGTTATAGTCCAAGAACTATTCTGTCACCACTCCTAATTTTACTTAGGTAAATTAATTTCGCTGTGCATGAAAAAAAAACAAACATACATTATTTACATTCACAGAATGGCGTAAATAATAACGTGATAAAGAAACTTTTAGTTTTTATATAAATTTCAATCAAACAATTTCGTTAAATACCAAATTTATCAATTGAATCATAAACTCAAACTCAAACTCAATTTGCTTAAGTATAACAAAATACAGTTACATGTCAATAAAATAATTGTCTTATTGTATACTTAATAATTTAAATTACATTACATTTTTATGATCACACCGCGACACAGGTTCGCCTAGTGCGGTGTTTATAGTGCATTTATGTATAGTTTTATGTTTTTGGAGCAATAAACGAAATTTATTATTATTATTATATTAAACATATCATAAACGTTATAATATGTTTTTTCGACAAGCCAATGCTTGAGCAACCGTTTAAAAGTTAACAAGTCTGTTTGGTCTAAACTAATGTAATACAATAATTCATACAAACTAGTTAGTGTTTCTAAATAAAGGCAGTCTGTAGCCTAAACACCAATTAACCACCCACTCCATCGGTTTTGGACAAAAATAAAATAATTAAATTAGCCAAGATCAAGGTTAGAGCAGATATCAATTTAGTTGTGACTCACAGAAGCCGACTAAAATGGTTCAAGCTAAAAACTTAAATAGGATATGTTGATTTGTTTTCAATTTTGTTTAAATGAATATCCAACCAAATGCTTTCTCGAAAGAAGTAAGTAAGAAAATGAACATACATATACCAATGGCTTCTTTTAAAATTCCATAATATTAATGCTCAAATTTAAAATACGTTTTTTATGGCTGTTCTATCAGGCGTTTGGATGTGGTTAAAGCATGCTTTCTTTGAATTAAAACAATTTTATCATCTTTTTAATTACAATACTAATCTACTATAATTTATGATTAACCTAAATTATTATGCATACAACGCCACAGGCGCCTAAAGTTTAACATAAATTAATTATTATGTTAAAAATGTGCAAAAAGAAACCAATACGGAAAATATAAAGATTTATCTACATATAATCATCGGATCAGAACAAATGCATACCAAATATGCTGTGACCTAGAGGTTAGCTATAAATTGAATTCTATAATTCGCACAAAATCATTCTTTTACCACTGACGGCAGCATTTTTACATTACTCGATAGTTCATCTAACTAGACTTGTTAGTTCCGATTTTATCCACTCGTTGAGTTGTCTTGGGCCAGTTGATCTTTTGGCTAAAACCTAATAAATATATTTATATTCTAATACGGAAACCGATTACGGAACGAATACGGAACCGAACGAAAATGAGACCAAAAGATAACAACGTGCAGTGGTATATCAAAGAGGACTACCCCCCTAAAGTTTTACAGAAAAGAAAAGAGCTGCAAGTTGAAGTAAACGAATTAAGGGAACAGGGTATAAAAGCAGTGATAAAATACGATAAAATTATTACTTTGAACAGTATTGGATCTCCAAGTCAGAAGGCCACCACAAGCGTGAACCAAGGAAATAAAAGACAGCTGTCAAAAACCCCTGAAGATGTTTCCAAAAGTAAGAAGAAAGAAGGGAGTCTTGAACAGAAGGCAAAGAAAGTAAAGTCGCAAGGTATGACATCATACCTAAATAGTGCAAAAACTCAACAAACGAAAACAAGTAACGTACATACACATAGCCCCGGAGTGAGCAACCAAAAGGATAATACGACAAAAAACTGAAAAACGGAACTCCTCCTCCAAGACGGCTGGTCATCGCGGAGGAGTATGACCAATTACCCCCCGGCGAAAGACAGATGACATCTAGACTATACATAGCAAGTTTAAACGTGCAAACACTATTAGCAGAAAGTAGACTAACTGAATTAACCTATGGCTTAGAAAAAGTGAACTGGGACATACTCGGAATAAGTGAAGTAAGAAGACAAAGAGAGGTAATTTTTGAATATGAAGACTACATACTATTCCATAGCCACGCTATAAGAGGGCAATGCGGCGTCGGGTTCTTGATTAAGAAGAAATTGAAGAAAAACATAGTAAAATTTCAAACTTTTTCTGAAAGAATAGTTCTACTTGAGCTTAAGCTAGATCAGACACACTCATGGACACTTATTCAAGTATATGCTCCGACCGAAGAGAAGATAAAAGACCCAAAAGTTATGGAAACCTTCTATAACACCCTCGATAATGCGTTAAGTGCAGCAGAATCAAGGAACATTGTAATGATGGGTGACTTCAACGCTCAGGTAGGGCTATCAAAAATTGGCGAAGAAAGAGTGTTGGGAAAATTTACTCATGGAAAAAGAAGTCCACACGGCCAAAAGTTAGTAGAGTTTGCCCAAGAAAATGATCTAAAAATAGTTAATTCCATGTTCAAAAGGAAAAAACAGAAAAGGTGGACATGGAAAACGCCTAACGGAAAGCACCATAATGAAATTGACTACATTCTCACCAACCAGCCGAAAAGTATAGAAAAATTTGATGTCCTAAGTCCAAATTTTAGAACGGATCATAGAATGGTTAGATGCCAACTCTTGACGAAATCTACAAGACGATTTAAAGCACCAAAAGGCCAAAGAGACCTTAGAGACGTACCGGAACTATCGGAAGAAGGGAAGGAAGAGTTGAAATTGACATTTAATACTATTGACACACAAACTGACATACAAAAACAATATCTAACGCTGACGAAACATATCACAAATTTTCAAAAAAGTGTACCAGAGACAAGGCGTAAGAAAAGAGAAGTCATAAAAGAAGAAACGAAATTACTCTTCGAGGAAAGGTTGTCATTATATAAACAAAAACGTACCAAGGAAAACCAAGCACACATTACAAGAATAAGTAAAGAAATAAATAGAAACATTAAAAAAGAAAAAGCTCAACATAGACAGAAGATTTTTGAAACCTACATCAAGAAATCAGGAGCTGTTAAAAAGGCTTTCAAAGAATTAAATGACAAAAAGGAATGGACAGCTAATCTGAGATCAAAAAATAAAACCATTGTCTCAAAAAGACCTAAAATTATCGAAGAAGCCACAAAATTCTACGAAGCATTATATTCATCTGATCAAGACTCTAACATTAATGACGAGTTTAGGTTTGACAGAAACAAGACAGAACTACCAAAAATACTAGAAAGCGAAGTACGACACGCAATCACGACACAAAAAGATGAGAAAGCTTCTGGTGACGATGGCATCACGAATGAGTTACTGAAATCCCTAATCGATCCGCTACTCAAACCTCTACAAAAAATGTTTGATGACATAATACAAAACGGACAAACACCGGAGGATTGGAGTAAATCTACTACAATACTCCTGCATAAGAAGGGGGACAGAAGTGATCTTGGTAACTATCGCCCTATTAGCCTGATGTCTAACATATACAAAGTATTCTCGAAAGTAATCCTGAATCGAATAACACCAACTCTCGACAGCAACCAACCAATCGAACAAGCAGGGTTTCGGAAGAAATTTTCGACAGTAGATCATATACAGGTGGTAGCAACTCTCATCAACAAATGCAACGAGTATAACATAACCCTGTATATGGGCTTTATTGACTTCAAAAAAGCTTTTGATTCTTTGGAACACAAAGCAATTTGGGCTGCTCTTCAGCAGCAGGGAGTGGAGGAAGAATATGTAAAAGTCATGAAAAGCATATATAGAACAAGCACTGCCAAGATAAGAATGGAAAGAGATGGCGTCGAGTTTCATATTAAAAAAGGAGTTCGACAAGGTGACCCCATTTCCCCAAAAATCTTCTGCTCAGTATTAGAAATGGTATTTAGAAATCTGAAATGGGAAAATAGGGGAATACTCATAGATGGTGAATATTTAAGCCACCTGAGGTTCGCCGACGATATTGTGGTTTTTGCTGAGTCAGCAGAAAAATTAGAGACCATGCTGCAAGATATTTCGGGTGAGAGTAATAAAGTTGGACTTTCGCTAAATGCATCGAAAACAAAAATTTTGACAAATGGCATACTGACCAAAGTGACTGTAGACGAAGAGGAAATCGAATATGTAGAAGAGTTTATATATCTAGGACAGTCCATTGCATTCCATGATTTGACAGGGAGAGAAATCGATAGACGGATAACCTTAGCATGGAAAAAGTATTGGGGACTGAAGGAAATTATGAAAAATAAAGAAATAAATATTAAAATTAAGAAAAAGGTATATGACGTCGCTATTCTGCCAGGACTCATATATGGCTGCCAAACTTGGGCATTGAGAGCCGAAGATGAGAACAAGTTGAGTGTGTGTCAGAGGAAAATGGAAAGAAGTATGCTAGGAATTAAGTTGAAGGACAAGATTAATAATCGCATAATAAGACGTAAAACTAGGGTAAGGGACATTATACAAAGTATAAATACGCAGGCTAAAATGGAATTGGGCCGGACACATTGCACGAATGACAGACAACAGGTGGACAAAGAAAGTATTAGAGTGGACACCAAGAGCCAACAAGCGAAGCAGAGGACGACCGCACCGAAGATGGGCAGATACTTTTACAAAAAGACACGGACAGACATGGACAAGGGTAGCCCGCGACAGGAAACTATGGACTAAGCTGGGGGAGGCCTACGCCAATGAGGCGACAATTACACACGACGAATAAATTATATTATGACGCTAAACAACACTCAAGTGGATATCAATACGACATATCATGGACTATAAATAATTTGACATTTTTTTTTTTTTATACTGACTGACAATAAAATTCTCGACATATTATACAAAAGTGGTTGACATCAGATATTTAAAGTGGTGAAATTAATGTGTGCAAGTTTATATAATATCAAATGTGTAATTGAATAAAGGCTTTTTTACTTTTACTTTTACTTTACGGAAACCGATTATTTTATGAATACGAAGGTGTAAAATTAGGCGCTAAAACAAGTTTGGTAGAATGGAGTGAGTTCTGTGGTGCAATCTAGAATATTTTGTGTAACAGTGGAATAATAATAATTTTATTGTTTTTTTTTATATTGTATATTGATGTAAAGCTTAGCCAGCCAAAGCAGTTTAAGTAATTTGAGAGATGTATGCTTTTCATTTATTATTTTGTGGAGAATTCGATAGCTCGCTAATACGATAAAAGCTCAGATAAAAGACAAAAGCTTTTCTTCTAATTTGTGAAATGTAACGTAATCTCTTCTACGTCAGTAAGTTGTTTCTTCGTTAAGAAGAATAAGCATACTTACACCTACAGACTTTCGCTTTTTAAATATAATGCGGCTCTAATAGCAAGCTAATGTGTGTGTAGGAAGTTGTAAATGAATTAAACTTTCAACTAAATGTGCAGAACAAAAGATTAATTAAAATCACCAACCTACGACGGTTTTCACAACTTTTTTACACAGCACTAAAACGTACCGTATTATCTAAATATATAAACTGACTGACATAGTGATATATCAACGCACAGCCCAAACCACTGGACGGATTGGGCTGAAATTTGCCATGCAGGTAGATGAAGTAGGCATCCGCTAAGAAAGGATTTTTGGATATGCCACTTTTAAAGGGGTGAAATAGGGATTGCTATTTTTACTTCTTAATGCAAGCGAAGCCGCGAGCACCCACTAGTAAATAAATGGAGTTGAAAAAACATTTTTTTTTCCAGTGTAGAATTTTAGTCGTGTAACTCGTAACGAAAAATATATTTAAAATGTGGAATCTAGACGACATTATTCTGTATGGATGCTGCTTGGAGATAAATAATCTTAGAAATATTAAGTGAGTAGAACGTGGACCCGTCATAATTTTGACTGGCCTGTTAGCTTAGTTGGTAGTGGCTCTGCCTTCTAATCTAGGGGTTGCGGGTTCGATTCCCGCTTGACACAAGTATTTATGAAATTTAAAATGTATAATTACTTGTGCTGAGTCTGGACGTTTGTATGTATATTAAGTATGTATTTACAAAAGAAAAGTATATGAGTATTATATCCGTTACCTAGTACCCACGACACAAGCGTTTGCTTAGTGTGGGGCTAGATGGCGCTGTGTGCAATGTCCCGGAATATTTATTTATTTATTTATTTATTTTAATTACTTATTGACTTCAAATAGTTTTACAATAAATATTATTCTCAATCTGCCTGACTACAGACAAGGAACTAGACCGCAGGCCCTACATCTGACGCAACTCTCGACTGAGTTGGTCGACTCCGCAGCTAAATGTCAACCGGCCACCAAACCGGTCGACCGATCGGTGGTCCGAGTGATGTATTTGGAGTTGCAACTATTTGCGGTTTTTTGGGTGATGAGGAAAATAATTGGTAGCAGTTATTCCCTACTCATATAATGAGATATTTTTATGTACTTATTGAGAAAAACACGGATGATATTATTTATAGTTCAATTTGCATAACGAGATGGCCCATGACAATTTATGACCCGAAATAATTCTCATACTGAAATTCGTACAATACTTTAGCTGTGCCAATTAACACAAAAATAGTAACATATCTGTTAATATATCGATATTGTATTTTGCAGCATTCGTTTATAGTTGCAGTGAGACGGTAGTAATCAAAGTCACTAAGCTATTTTAACTACATTCACAATAACAACTAATTATTTAAGAAAGTACAATGAAAACGTATTCTTCCTAAAATAATGTTGAAAAACCGCTTATCACTGACACACACCGGCACCTCTCACATAACCCGCTATCCATAATACCACGATAGTTATAATAATGTTCAGCTTAAACCCGGGATACTCATCACGACACTGTTTATCCTGGTGGAATTACTGCGGAACTAGTGGGTAGGGTTACCATATATTTTTACCAAAACGGGTTGGCACTTGGTTTGTCTGATGGTAAGCTAAAGCTATGGCAAGCCTATTTTTTTTTTTTCGATAAGGAACGTTTGTAAGTACCTACGCTGTTAAATATTAAAATTAGATATTTCTACGCTAAAGATTATTTTGTGCGAGAAAAATTCTATGGTGCCAGTAAACGATTTGCGTACTTTCTGATATCAATCTTCTTAGATATGTTTTCTTTCAAACTCAGCTTTTGTAAGTGTGCTACGTGCCTGTAACAGCTTAAGTGACGCTTTATATTGTAGTTAAAGTCACTTTATCTACTAATTATATTACTAGCAAAAAACAAGAACTCAAATTTTCATGTTTGTCCAGTCAAAGTGTCTAGCAACCAAGGATTTAATACGAAACATATTTACTAAACCCAACATATGGCCACTCTTCTAGCGAGCACATGTCCCGGCTAACCCGATACCGGTTTTACCGGTATCGTGCATTTGTACCGTATTTTATACGGGATCTGTAATACGGGATTACACGCCCTGCCGCGGATACTACTTAGGGCCTCTAACGGGAATTGACGCCGTTTTAATGCAGTTTTATGGGTTTTCATTTAATTTTGGTAGGTTTTTTTTGTACAGGATCTATAAGAAGTCTTTTTTATTTGTAGATACTTTTCAGGTCTTCAAATCTAAAGTTAATAGGTATCTTCTAGGTAAGCGTGTTACATCCTAGGCCGCAGCAATGCTTAACATCAGGCAGGCTGTAGTCAAACGTAAACCTATCCCACGTAAAAAAAAAGTTCTAACGTGTGCACCAGTTCTCAAATTGTAATGGAATAAATGTATTTTATTGTTGAATTAAGTTCTAGTTTCTAGTACGTCGAATTTGAAAAATAATAATAAAATTACACACACTATGCCAATTATAGTTATATACCATACATTCATCAGTGTTTTGCCCCAATATAATTTTCGAATCGAAGTAAGCATCTCCTTCTTTTTTTAAATTGGTTGAAAAACACATATACTTTATGAATACTCTACAATTTAAGCACTGATATTATTATTTTCCAATTCATTACCTACATCAATTAACTGCGTCCACATCAGTGCAACAATCTTTACAAAGAGACAAAGTGACGTAACCAGTAAGTTGCGTACCACTTTTACTTTTGCACGACAAGTTGAATAACTGCGTAAGAATAGGCGCTGGAAGCTGAAAGAAACAGTTAATACATATTTCATTTATTACAGTTGCATGATTTTGATACAAGTTCATTCATTACTACCGTTGATTCATTCAGAAAAAAAATTTGAGTGCTCTTTGAATACGGAAATAAGGACTCTTTCGAGTAGTGTGCAGTGTATAATATTGCATAGAACATTAATATAAAAAAATGTACTTGGTAAATAACAAAGACTTTTGTAGGGCAATAATTACTTGCTATACAAATCAATCAATAATTTTTTTTGTGTATTTTAAGTGTTAAGAGGCTTCTTCTCAACCCTTATGGTTGTGTTCTGTGTACAAACTGTTCTTGCTAGCCATTTGTGACATATGTGACGGCACAGAATACATAACCATACATACCTCAATGAAGTGCTATGTTGCGTCCAAAATAAGAAAAACTGGATATCACAACACAGGAATAGACCTAGTGTGATATCCAGGGTTTGCCTATCAGTATACAGTAGGTAATACACAAAGCCCTAGTTTATACAATACCATGTTAAAGCTATCTTGCTGTAAACACCTTATAAATGTAGAAATAAATGCTTTTTATGTTATGTTTTATGTTTATGTTAAAATAATTGTATTTGGTCAAATAGTTTCTTTATATACCATGCAAGCAATAAAATATCAAGCTTATTTGCTAGTGTAATGTTTGTTATGATTTTCTAACATTTCACTCAAAGGTATCCTTATTTTTATTTTGTTTTTTTACTTCATAACAATTCAATTCCAATTCAAACATACTCGAGTCCTTCTGTTAGCGTCAAATCCTTAAAAATTTCCTTCCATTCACTCTTACGTCTTGAGTCTTGGGAACTTGTGAGAAATAAGAAATATCCAACAAAACCTAAGAATGATTTATGCTATAGAAATGTAACTCCTTACTAGGTATTGAAATGAAAATGCTTCCACATTTCATCTCTCTCGTACACACTCACCCACAAAGCTTGCTCTTGATTGGTTACAATACTGGAAATAGCCGAACGCAGCCAAATGCATGGTTGCAGTATGTCGCTAAACGGTTAAGTCAACTCAACCACGCTGACGGTTGTCTATTTTTTTTTAACACGGAATTGGCTTACTTTTGTTTTCAGCCTGCCTGATGTTAAGCATCGATTAGTCTAAGTAGTAGCACTTTTGCTTAAAAGAAACCCATCTCTTTATCAAATGAGTGTGGACAACTCTGGTGTCGAGAGTTTTTACTCTGGATTTGATCTATCTTGTGGTATAACTTGTTAAGTTACGTTTCAAAAGTATAAACTATTCGTAGTATCTAACAAAACACACTGTGGGAAAGAAGCCAGCCAAACGAACCGTGTGCCAACACTGAGCATTTTTATCTCAAGGAAATGACTTAATACCTAAAGTAATGTAAGCCTACTTTATGTTCTGTATTGTTGTGATTTTTATGGAGTTTGCTGTTGAATAGAGTGTGGTGAATGACTTTTTAGGAGGATTTGAGAATCGGTTTCATTTTATTTTTCTAACTTGTGTGAACAAATAATTAGCAAGTACATATTCTATTTTTTTAATAATATCATCATTAAATGATCTTATATTTGTATTATATTGAGAGTTTTGAAACCTTTAATTTGAACAAATTGATACGTTGTAGGTAATTAATGTTAAAATCACATAGAAACAACGGTTAATTAGATAAACTAGGGATGACAGAAGCAAACAATGTCATTATTTTGACTATCATAACAAGATAGCTTTACCAGTTCTACCAAATATTATCGAGAAGAAAATTTCCAAATTGTCGAGGCAGAATAACCTGATATTCAGTACAAAACCAACACAATAGAATGTATCCGAAGCGGGACAATAAATAAGACACACTCAGTAGAATTACGAACACATTCTAAGAGAAACAGTTTTTTTTTTCAAATAATGGAATTGTATTAGTAAAACGGTTTAAGGCTCCTGGGACTGTAGTACTGGTGTTTTTAGGTTTTAAGAAACGTGGCAATGGTTTTAAGTCCCACACGAAAGGAGTAGGCCTCTTTTCGTATGGGACATACAAAGGGAAGCCTATGTACCTAAAGACATTCTATAAACATTAATTATCAGAATAATATAGTGTTTTGATTTTTACATTTCGTACTTGAAGCCTATTGTGACTAGTGGGATCCTAAGAGCTTTGGATGATGATTATGATGATCTTTCTACGCGTGTATGAAGTGCCTGTATTAAAAGTGTATCGCGAGTGGGAAGTAGGTCTTCCCTTAGAGACGCCCTCGCCTCGATCGCAGACAAATGTAACGGCTTCGGGACATTATACTCGACAAGGATTATTGGGAAATTTGATTTCAACATTGTGATTGATCTTAAAACGGAATTACATATACGGGGTATACATATGAACGTACCACTTATATAAGATACTACATAAATAGGTATGTACTTATACACAAAACAACAATAACTTATTTACGATAATTCATTTACAAGTAAATATATAATTAAAATAATTATCTTAATTGCAATTAAAACTAATTTAAGTTTACTAGAAAACTATATAAGAAATACTTAAATTAAAACACACAAACACAACAGTAACAACAAAAGTAAGCTTTACATAAAAAAAAAAACATCAACCAAACTGTCTCAAGCGCGACTAATCTTGTTTATGTTTGCAATATCTGTTCAATAAAATTCAGTTATTAATATTTCAACTAATTGAAGGCCTAATTGAATAAGGAAACTTACATCAGTTTACGTTTTGCACCACAACGTCGGCTCGGAGGCGGCGCGCGGCGTGATGGAATGTTCACGCTCTAGTAACTACGTTTGTAACAATTGACAATTTCTAAATAAATATTTCGAATTATCGCCGTTTCTGGTTGTGTTGTTGAATTTTTTAGATAGATAGATAAAACTCTTTATTGTAGCACACACAGAAAAAATAGTGCCACAACTGGCGGCCTAATCGCTAACAGCGATTTCTTCCAGGCTAAATTTAAAGCATTAAGTATAATTAAAAAAAATAGGTTTTACTTATGTAGGTTTTATTTTACTTTAATTACGAGCATAGATTTTTTTTTGACGTTCTGTAAAACTGGAATATGTATCAAATCATATTTATTTCATAAAAAACTTAGATGCTTGTCTAAGTCTTATTAAATTCACTCATATCCAGAAATAATAATGAATCACGTGTATGGCATTATAAGTTTTGAAATTTCGAGTCAGTGTCCTATTCATTTTTACAAAATAGTATATAAATATTACGCAATAGTACATTTGCGTAGGTACATAAGTAGAAAGATTTATATAAGCAGTATTTATATGCCCAGCGACCTTAGCGGGCTAACTGGTGCAGTAACTTGGTCAAGATCTCGGCTACCATCTGTCTAATACCTACCATCTATGTATGTAGGTAGTGATGGTGGAAAACTTTCCGCGTCAATAGATATGTATTGATACTTGAATGACATTTAACTATGTGTTTCAGCAGTCTCTTTTGAGAGTCAGTTTCTACAGTCACTTTGGGTCTGGTGGCCTAAAATAAAAATAATATTAAATAAATATAAATAAATATTCCGGGATATTGCACACAGCGCCATCTAGCCCCACACTAAGCAAACGCTTGTGTCGTGGGTACTAGATAACGGATATAATACTTATATACTTTTCTTTTGTAAATACATACTTATTATACATACAAACGACCAGACTCAACACAAGTAATTATAATGATTAGATATAATTAGTTTTTTTGTTTTTTAGTACTTATGGCATTTGTTTAGAAATTAACATCGTAGATTTACTAGTAGCAACCACATGACCAATGTTGTAATTATTTTATATAATTTCTTGGCAGAAAAACCAGTTTTTTGTGATTCTTGTTTCGTTAATGCAAGGTATACATGTATTCCACTGACGAATATAAAGATTTTTCTATCAAGTTACATGGTGCTAGTGTAAAATAGCTACACACAGCATAGTAAAGTCAAAGCTTTATAACTCAAAGCAAAGCAAAGCCGGTATAAAAGTAAACTGAAAACATCGTCACAGATTGTTGCTTTAATATTTCAAGGCACTTTGGCGAGTGCCCCCAGTGTAGTGGGTCAATTCCCCTGTAAATAGTTAATTCCATGAGTTGGCTAATTTGGAATTACCCACACTGCAGCGCTGCCTTTGGCCCGATGTGTCGTTTGATAGAAATGGAAAGATTTTAACCCTTAATTTCATAGTGATGGAAATTTCCATCGTAAAGATTTTTTGTGTTTTATTTTAGTCTGTGATCCGAATGAATTTATTTATGGACATGTATCCGAACTTAAATATCCAGGCAACATTTTTGAACGAAAAATAAAACTGTCAATGTCAACTAACATGGTCAATCATTTGTTCAGTTTAGACGTTATTCTACTTGGTGTTTGAAGAGTTTCTGATTGTTATTTTGTGAACATGTACGCAGTATATATCTTGAAAAAATAAATATTTCATAAAATAAGGTAAGTTTTCAATGTTTTACTAATTTGTTGTATAAAAAATCTTTTTTTTTAGGAGTTTTCTCGGTTTTTGTTTATGATGGAAATTTCCATCAATATGCATTAGTCGTTGTTCTCAATGTATGGAAATCTAACTTATTAGCACTATTATTCTTTTATTATTTACTACAACTTTAAAATGATTTTTATAGATGTTTCAGCCAAAATGTCATTTCCTATGAATGATAGACAAATTGAAGAGTACTTGTCTGCTTTTGAAGGAAGATATCTGTCAGAAGATGGCATGGAAATATCTGATGTGGAAGATGATGAGGAAAGTATATTTTACACCAATAGAAATGAACTGCTGCAAGATTTAGAGCATGCTGATAATGTGGAAAATGATCCTACTTTACATGAGGAACAAGTCAATCTCATTCAAGAAACTGTGACATCAGAAGCAAGAGAAACCTCTGCTTGCTCAACTTGGGTTTTAGAAAAGAGGAAGCTGATTTGGAAGAAGAGATCACTTCAGTTTTCTGAGTCAAACATTGAATTTGAAGGCAGCACTGATCTAGGTACTGAAATAACAGCCCTGAAAACGCCATATCAATGCTTTGACTACTTTTTCACACCTGAACTGTGTAACAAAATAATTACAGAAACTAATCTATATGCCACCCAACTGAATCCTGAAAATTGATTTATTTTGTCTCAACATGACCTGAAAAAGTTAAGGTGTAAGTATCCACATTGTGCAGGATACACCACAATAAGCTGTGCCAAATGTGGCATAAATTTATGCCTAAACAAAAATAACAACTGTTTCACTAAGTTCCATACTACCTAATATCATTGCCTATATGTATATTACCTTTAAGTGCATAATGATGGAAAAATCCATCACATAATAATATTCAATTTAATATATAAAAATAAGTAGCTACAACATTGTTAATATTTTTTTATGTAATAAATACAGTTTTTCTACTTGCTGCATATTTTTTTTATTTATAAATCCATACTCATAAATATTCCATGCATTTAAGGGTTAAATAAAAAATATCGATGTTTTTCGTACAATAACATAAACATCTACATATTTTTATCGAACTTATATCATTTGAAATTGAATAAATTTAATAGGCTAATGTTGATAAATACAATTTTGACGTAATTTACAAAACCTCTCCTTCTCAAAAAAAACACTTTCTATGGCGTTGCGCTTTCGGGCATTTTTCGCGAGGGGCCCTCGCACCTGATGGGTTAATTAAAAAAAAATTAATGTGACCACAAAGTTTTAAAAAATTGCGTATTTAATTTCTGCTGTAATTTTTGAAATAATTAAATAAAACACTCTTACGTGTGTTTTACAGACAATTACTTTTGTTTGCAAATGTTATGTAATTTTCTAAATACAAAAATCTGTTAAGTAAATTTAATTAATACTTATATATCTTACACATACGCATAAAGATATAATTAATTGCATGTATCGCAATTTAAATAAAGTAAAGTAGGTAAATGAGTTCTTTAACTTAACCACTGTATTAACCTTGAGATTAGTTTAATGTTTCTTTAAATAGCATATTACTTGTACAATATTTAGCAATACACAAACTGCTCTTTTGTGAAAGATTAATGCGATAAAGAATTACATTCTTGGCATACTAATATGAGTTGAATTGACCTTGGAAAAGAATCATGCTGTTGGTGAAGTTTCATTTGATAAAACGAAATATATTTTAAGTATATTACAATTTTTTTATATATATACAGATTTATCAAGCTATGTTTTGTTTATTTACTTGTTTATAATATCGATAAATTCGATGACTACTTAGTAATTTCTCATCTCTACCATTCTACGATTCCGTGCTGCATTGCTCGACAAAAAAAGCGGTATTCATTAGAAATTTATCTGGTCTGGCGTCCCACCTAATGTTGTTTTTGCACTTTGCATTCACGGCCACAGTTCGCTAATGAAATTTGGACGAGCTACCAGATTAAGCATTTTGTATTGAAGCGAAATTTTTCTCTTTCACCTTCAGTTCTCAGCAATAAAGTTCAATTTCGTTTGATCTATAAAAATTGTGGAAATTCGGCGCGTGGGATACATTTTCGTCATGCGGAAATTTTTGATGCAGTGTTGCACTAACTTCTTCGCACTTTTTATTTCATAAGTGTTAGTAGGAAGTGTTGGTAATAGATTCTAGGGCACAAACATGTCCTAGTGGCCAAGTTAAGGCCTAGATATGGTAGTGCAGGTAGTAGTTAACATTCTAAGTTAATCTATTTGTCAATGGTCTCATAAGAAACATGATGTCATGGGATGGTCTTCTTTATGATTATCTATACGTAATATTACCAGCTGAAGATAGCCTTTTTGATAGGTTGAAGATAGAATTTTAATTGTCTATGACAATGAGAAGAAAGCTTGTTGCAAGTCTGGTGTTAGCAATACTTAAAGTGGTCTGTTTTATCAATCAAGGAAAAATTTCACCATTATTTATAAACAATCGTTTTTATGCACAAAAACTCGCCTATTTCGCGTATTTTGTTGATTCTCTAATATATCAAACAGTTTAAGATTAATGAATTTGGCTGTAATCTATTCCTATCTAGCCAATAACATCGACCCTGTATTCAACTATCTGCCGTGAAGAAACAAAACTCTTATTTCCCGTTCACGACTTGAAAAATGATTTTATCAAATAGGATTCGCGGATTGGAGGTCGCACGTTTTGAAAATAAGGTCGAAACAATGATACATTGTGGTTTTAATCACACACGCGTGTGTCTTATGTGGAATTTATGTCTATGAGAATAAATAATAATACGTGTTGCGTGACAAAAGTATTTAAAATTATTTTTAGTCGATTTTGTTCGTGATTCCTAGGTCCTACTGGGATGCCTTGGATAATAAAAACTAGTTTAGTATGGCGTGAGTGGACTGTATTTATGTAAGTATAATGATTGCGCGTGCGGTGCGATAGCCGGGTATCGACGTTCTGCCGGCGCGCGTGCTGCCACCTGTCGGCGTTGGCGGGAACCTCCCTGGTTGGACGTCGACCTGTCCCGCCGTTATGTTGGCAGCGGGATGTGACGCTCCAACAATTTATCTAAAGCTAAGTGTAGCAGTGACCTTAAGAATATAGAGTAGGATAAGTTAAAGATTACTCGAGATTGATTATAAAATAATTATTTCAAAAAAGTATTAAGTACATAAGGACCAATTACATTAATAAAATTAAGAAAGTAATTATCAACACACATTTTATTATTATTATTATCATTATACACTAAACTAAAAAAGAGTATGTAAGTACATTAAACCTAAATTTAAAACATCCACATGTGGTATGGAGCCAAGAACGCTGGCTGCATTCCCACGCTGGATTGCTATAGAAATCCTTTGCGCAAGGAACCAGCCAGCGCTCTGATCTCAAGTGATGTCATTCAACCATTTTTCTTTTTATAAAAGACTTCGTGCTTTTCCCCACGGACCAAAAGTTTCGAAGCCAAGCGGTACGAAAATATAATCAGTCGATAATGATGTATATTTTCGCCGTTTGGCAAGTACATAAGTAACATTTTGAGTAAGTACGAGTATATGGCGTGAAGTCTGGTCACAGGGCAGAAAGAATTTCAAGTAAGTAAGTTTCGGTTAAATGGTATTAAAATATGTGTTTAACATAAATTAAATGAACTTTGACATTATGAGCTAAAACAGTTTAAGCATTTTGCTGTCTTTATATTTTTTTTTATATATTTTATGGTATGTTGTAATTAATTCGTTACAAACGTTAACTATTAACAAATTAAATTCTTATGGTTATTATGTAGCCATACGACTAATTAAATACTTATCGATTATTTATTACGCAATTGTTATATCACACACGAAAAAGGTTTAATACATTTATATGCAAATTTTATCTACTTTTATTTTCTTTTGTTTGATAACCAAACAATCATTACATCATATTATGTCAGTATTTTAATGTGATTATGTTAGTTATATAATGCTATGTACACCCACACATAGTAAAATACAAGGTTTTTTACATTACTAACTCGTTAGGAAACAGGTTTTTTCTCATTAAGATTTAGCGGTTACTAAATCTAAATAGTACCTTGATAAAAAAACTGAATATATGTCTTTATTTTTCTCCAATGTAGGTATAGTTTCACATATTAATCGTTTATTTTTATTACCGGTAATAGTGTTACATTTGTCCATCAATAGTAACAATATAAACTTTAATCAATTTCATCAACAAAGGATCTAGTAGATAAAATACACCACTATAAAAGTGTGATGTCCCAATCTGACATTTAGCGTCTGAAGTATTGACAGAATGCCACTGACCCACTATTCTTCATTGTCCATTTAGTTGTATTCTCTGCTGGTTGCTACTCTGCGCTTTTTGCCGTCCACTCCTTTTCCTTTCATTCGGCCTTGGCAAGGCGCTTGCTGGCCATAGAGTATGTGCTGCGTACAGAAGGCATCTTAGATAGAAAATGTTTGTTTACATGTAAACAACAAATTGACTTGACACCATAAGGTTACTTTTTTATCTTTTATCTTTGATGATGAATGATTTGTTTTTTGTATTTGATCTCTTTAGATCTACGTTTACGTTGAATCTATTAATAAAATGTAATTTACTTATTCGATAATTAAAATAGACAACATTGCTAAAATATTAAAGGTCATGTGAAAATGTATAATTTTAAACATTGTTTTACTTATTTATGCCTGCAACCTCTCTTCTTATCTCTAATAGAGAAGTGTCAACGAATTTCTGATTTTTATTACTTGTGTACAGACTAATAGATTAATTGCACTTGATAAATCAGAAAAGCCAGTAAGTTAATAGGTTTTTTTCTAAAATTAGCATACCTTTTTACCACTAGTGTGCTTGTATGATCTGTACCTTAGAACAATCAGAGTGTCGCCCCCCTGCTTATCATACAAGTAATAATTATAATGTCCAAGTCGTGTCTACTTACTATACTGGTCAATCGATTAGTAATTTGAGCATAATGATATCTTGAGTACATTGTTACTAAAATTACGGTTATTGATGATGACAGCATGTGCTTGTTGTAATAGAAAACAGCGATTATGGCCTTGAATACCGCTTTTAGTAGCTTGAATATTAAGATTGAGTTGGACCTGTTTTTGTATAGAAACCAGTTGCATCCTAGATTATTTCTTGCATTAATGTGCATGAGGTACTTTTCCGAAGAAAAAATGATAATTAAGATAAAAGATACAAGCGTTAGCTTAATATGGGGCAAGATGGCGCTCTGTGATATGACTTGAATTTTTTTTTTGAAATAGGTATGTGTTTTGTTTATTTATAGTTCAAAAAGATATGCTTCAGAATAAATAGAATGCCATTTTGCTAATGTATGACCATGCCGTAATAATTAGTTGGTAAAGAATGTAAAATCTCAGACTAATTTTCTACACATACATACATTTAGAATAGATAGGTACACGTATTTCTATACTGTCAATTTTATCCAAAACTAGCTGGTTCCCGCGACTTCGTCCGCATGGAATAGTTATTACTATAAAAACGGGTCTATTGAGTAAACCTTAAAAGATAGACATATACTGTTGCAGACATTTTGTTAGATTATTTCAAGAGAAATAATTCTTTAACACATATTTTTTTGATATCTTGAACCGTTTTCGCAGCGCACGCAAAGGAAGCCCTCAAAGTTGAATAATTTTCCCCGTTTTTTCCACATTTTCCATTGTTTCTTCGCTCCTATTAGTTGCAGCGTGATGTTATATAGCCTAAAGCCTTCCTCGATAAATGGTCTACTAAACACAAAAAGAATTTTTCAATTCGCATCAGTATTTCCTGAGATTAGCGCGTTCAAACAAACAAACTCTTCAGCTTTATAATATTAGTATAGATGAACGTCTAAATGAATCCGAGAAAACCCGGAGTCATAAGTCAACAGTATTTCACTTTGCTTACTAAATATTTTATCCCCAAAAATCTCAATAAACAACTTCCACTGCAGCATCCCCGTCGTTACGGCCGTGCATAAAATAACGGAATTATCGTTAAAATCTGTTCCCTGCGAGTTTGCCAAAACGATCAGTGGAACTCCGCCTTTTCATAAATTACCGCTCTGCAGCGTGTTTCAGAAAGGTACATAAAAGAACTGGAAATTATCGTGGTATTTTGGTGTTGTGCTTACATATTTATGTGCCTTTTAGGGCGGGTTGAAAACTCTCCACGAATTTGCCACGTTAATACGACAGTTCATTTTACTTATAATGATATTTGCTTAGTATTGAAGCGCCCGTAGCACAGCTGGCGGAGGCAATCGAATGCGATCACCAATGTTAAGCAAAGGTCGACACGGTCACTCCTTGGACGGGTGACCAAAAAGTGACATTACATTTTGGGTGCTTTCGTGGCTCGGATGATACGTTAAATTGTAGGTCCCGTCTGTTTGTCATAGTACGACAGTCGTTAAACCATTTCAGAGGCCCTTAGGGCGGCTTGATAAACTTTCGACACCAGAGTTGGCCACTCTCATCCGATAAGAAGAAGTCATAAAGTATGTATCTATTTGTTATATTAATAAGTCAGTTCCATGGAACTTCTATATGTTAGCCAGCAATTGACTGATTTAACTATATAGATATATATTTACGGAAATGTAGTCAGTGTAGTAGGTATATGTATGTTATTCCTCTTTTTTCCTCCCGGTTTCAGGCTAACTTACAATTAAATTTTGTAGATACATACTTATCTACCAATTATTTAGATAAACAGATAAACATTATATTGATAATTTGATGAAATATAAGTTAGTGATTACATTAAAAACGAACAAATCAACAAAACACAAGCTTTTCAGCCACACAGCTACTTGCTTCTTTAGCTGCATCTGAGCGTGTAAATGTAACATTAGGATGAAAGATATGTATTACTGAGATCAATGACTAAGTCCCTACCCTTAATGAATCAAATAATACCTCTTTCAACCGAATTCAATAGTATCGTTACATTTTTGACTAGTGGACGCGGCTTCGCTCGCATTATTTCAGGATAAGAAGTAGCCCATGACACTCCTAAGACCTCACACTATCTGCGTACAAAAAATCATGATGATCCGTTCAGCTTTCACAGATAAACAGAGAAACAGATAAACAGACAAATTTCTAGAAAACAATGAAACGTTTTCTGCTATCAATTCGAATTATATCTATACATTATTTTTACATATAATAATTTTAAATATCTTCAATGTTCAGACTTTACAGTTACACCCTCTTCAGCTTCATTATATCTATAGATGATTGCATAAAGAATCTCTTCTTCTCTGAGCTCCATACGCTTTTCCTTCTCACCAGAAGTATAAACTCGTAATATTAAATATTTATCAGCGCTTAAAATATCTTCCAAAGCCCCCGAGCGCAGTATTTGGACCTTTTTCCAATCTCGGTCGGATAATAGTGATTTTAAATTAAACCTGAGCCTTCAGGCTATGTCCTTGTTATTCGGGACCACATTTTTATTCCTCGGATACATTGTTCTGGAAAAAATGCAATGGATAGTGTTTTGATTGCTTAAAATATGAGATAAGTATAATATTTTTTAATTTATTTTAATGCTTTGTCAAAAAAAATCTCTTCAGTATTGTTGTTCATACTACATAGAACTACTCTTGATGTAATTTGCCTGATTGTAATCAATCAATAGAACGTACTTTAGTAATGTTTTTTTAGTTTTCAAATTATCTTTATTTGCATAAATTCTTATTCTAATGTACAATTACAAGTGTATATTATAAAATCCTAGTAGTACATTGCAATCATATGGTGTATTCTTTAAGTAGGTATACTCATAAAAGAATTTATATAAATGTAAATTAAATTTTCGTATTTATACTATTAGACACTATTGATATATGAGAGTAACTTGATAATTTAGGTGTATGTAAGCCTATTTTAGATTGCATTACATTTATTTTTTTAATAACTTTAGTAATGTGATGTGTTTAGTAATCAATTTTATTTAAACTCTCCTCCAATTTCTAGATGGTCATTTTTCTCAGTCTAGTAATTAGTCATACTGTATCTAAAATTTACGTAACTTATTCATGAAAACTGTAAAAAAGCAGCTTCACAAAATGCGGAATCGTAGATTTTATCCATCCCAAAGTTAAACTCGAATCAAAATAAATTCGTCAGCTTTCGAAATTCGAAAGCTCGTAGTTATAACAAACTCCGGGAAAAAGCTCTGAGCTTTTGGAGCTAACGAAAAATAAACAAAAACACTTGATCCAACTTTGGAGCGTTTTTGAAACTGGCCTAAAAGGTTTAGCACCACTGGGATACACTTGAATTTATTAAGCGTCAGAACAAAACAATTTCGTCAAGATGAGACAGATGAACTTTATATAAACATACAACATATTTCTCACATATTTCTCATCCAACGGCAATCAAGAAACCACGAAATTGTAAAAACTTCTATATTCAATACAGTAAATTGTGTAACCAACAAAAGTATTTTCATTCAACAAGATCACCAGCTGCAGGAACATCCTCATCACGTCCAATGTAGAAATCATAACAAGCTTCTACATAAATTTTTTTTTTGGCTTAACCTGTATAAAATTGCCGTAGAACCGTATATGATAGATCGATGATACATTTGTAAATAAAACAAATTTACTTTCCTGTACTTTAACTTCAATGTTACAAATAACTTTTCAAATTTGATCCATTGAAATTCCACAAACATTTTAACGATGAATGTAAATAAGATTTCATTGCATCTAAATCACAAAAGATTCGTGTAAAATTGGTTTCATAGATTGTTGAAACACCGCATTAGCTTAAATAACATCGCGTGGCGTCTCTATATGATACGTCTCGATAAGGTTTCAATAGATACCTTCAGAGATAGATGTCAGAGGGCCTTAGGGCGGCTTGATAAAGTGTCGTGTCGCTACATATCCCGTAGTGCGTTCAGACAAGGTTCACATCCTGCATACCGTAATTAAGGACTGTACGGACCAACTTTACAATATTTATGTTTTATTTACGGCCGCTTCATTACGGCCTTTGTTTTACTTTAAATGACCCGGACTCCACTGTTACTGCTTGTCATGCTTGCTTTAATAGAAAACATTGTTTAGACCGATCACTGAACTAATCTAACTTTCTAAATTTAAATATACAATTGTTGTTAAGTTGGAAAATTAACTATTTCATAGTCTACTATATAAGTAAATTGAGATGTTTCGTACATTGCATCGACACCAAACTTTGAAATCCACAACTATTCTATAAAATCTAGTATACTTACTAGTGTGTATGTACACACACACTTAAAAAAGTAAATCATTTTTAATTCGTTGATAACTAGCTCTTTTGTTGAGTACTGATAGTTTTGTACGCCACTGAAAGAGACAAAACACTAATAAAATATTGAAAACTTACGTAGATTCATATACAGTGAAGCATATATATATATAAAAATACTACCTACATACAAAATCTAAACATTAATTTTCGTCAATATTCCTCTATTTTTAGTTTCCATCTATTTTTTTTTGTTTACTACCTATTTATAATCCGGCATCATTAGTCTCCAGAAACAGGACATTTTCCATTACAAGCTTTCCAATTTATTCCCCGCTATAAATCTAGGAACTTATTTTGTTTTTTTATCGCCGAGGACAATCCTAAGTGATTACTGCTTAGCTGAGAGTGATTTTAGGGAGCCATTTTGTTGGTTCTGTCGTTAATCTGGCCATCTGAAAGACATTATTTTACTCTAAGTGAATGAGGATATACACTAAGATATTTGTGTTAAACTTGTTGGTTTTTGATAAATCAAAAATTTTACTCGAGAATTGGATGTAAAAAACCTTAATTAATTGGTGCAGGTGACATAGGCATTTAAACAAACAATCATTCTAAGCAAATTTTTGGTGAATTTCAAAGAAGCCAAGATATATAACTTTCCTTTATTTTACTTTTCGAGTTCTTTTACTTAGTGACTCTAACGTAAAATTATAGGATTTTTTTTTCTGTCACTCCGAAACAGGAGCCTATCCTTCCCTGACATTCATATTCTCGGATTTTCCTTATTTACCTAGCCCATGTAAGTCACACAGACTTAACGACCTAGGTAAGTCACACTGACTTACCGACCTAGATACCTAAGTCACACAGAATCAATCAATCCTATCACCACAATAGTCAAAGAGACAGACAATATATCCGGTACAAGCCCAGCCAAGGAGCTCGACGCTGTAATCTCAGAGGACAATGTAGGATTGAATCGACCGAGGCGGCTTAGCTTGGATACTAGGATTGTCTGTGTTAACATGGACTGTTTGTATTGATTTTGAGTACAACTTTGGTGATAAATATGGTGAAAATGATGAAAGATGAAATTCATTACCTCTTTTATGTACATTGATCAGTGTGTAGATACTCAAACTGTATTGATTCGGTTCCTAAGCTATTTTATGTTTCCATCTTTTGGTTCCTGTTGCCTATCAAACTGTAAAAATATTTACTTTTTCAAATAGCTGTTCCATACAAAAAAAAATAATAATATCGTGGAAACATTATAAAAATATTATGTGAACAGGAAAGTATATATTGTGTATTAATTTTCAAGCCAAAACATGCTTGAAAATGTCAAGGTGGATATTATATTTTACACATACGTTATTGTTTATTGATTACAAAATAGCATAAAATAAAAGTTTTTACAACATCGCTTTGATAATTCGCGAAAGTATTTTCAATAATTTAAGTAACGTGAACCTCACGACATTTTGACAAGAGTATTCGAAAGTTTTATTGTGGTAATAAAAATTATCGAAATTGCTAATGAAAACTACAAAATATATTGTTTACTTTTAAAACGAACAACAAATACTTTGTTATCACTTATGTGATTACCTATTCAAATACACGATTTTGAAAAATACTATAAACATTGCGTTAAGTACTAATATAAGATTTTTTTTTTGCTAGCCGAGAAGTTTAGTTATGAATCATTTTTACATAACAAGGTAAAAGCAACTTGCACAAAATACACTCAAAAAATATTTTAAAAAGCCTTCTGGAATTCAGCAACAAACTTAGGTTAGACAAAATAGCGTTTTTCGCTGAATTTTCAATTCTCCTATCGGCTCAGTGTCACATGCGTAGACATTTTCTATTTTCCCGACGTTGTACAAGAGTAATGACGTCACTTCCGCTGGATTTATGTTCATTTCCGGTCCCATCGGGTCCGACCTTCGTTTCCGGCCGTAGATTGGTGGTAAAAGTGGGGGGAAGACATGGCAATGTTTATAAGAAAGTCTGTTAATCAATTTTAGCTGAATTCGGGAAAGTAACTTCAATAATGGTAGGCAATTTTAAGAAACTAATAAAAAAGCTTGAATAATGAAATTAATTACGAAAAGAAACGCAAATGTGTTTGTGTTTTTGCTTTGTATTAAATAGTTTAACGAAAGTGCTTGCAACGATTTATCTCATGTTGTTCTAGTTATGTTGTACCTACCTATCTAGAGTGAAAAAAACAGCTGAAGTATCTATGAAAAAACTGGAATTAGACTCTCTTGAAGTCTTTTTTTTTCTTTTTAGTATTCTTTCTAAACTCAATAATTTCATGTGTTTCATGACCACTTTTAGTTCTATATGTTTTGTTCTTTTGACATCTACTTTAAAAAATGATTGGTCATTAGATTTGTCAGTTGCTAAAAAGAACCTTTTTAGTTGATAACTGAATAAATCTGACTTCCATAAATAGGAGGTTATCAAGTCTTCTGAAGGTTTTTTTAAATCATGTTCTTTGTGTTGTTCCAGTGGCCACCAAGATTGCTGCGGTGGGCACTCACCGTGCTGTTTATACTAGCTGTCATCGCTCCCACATCCAATTCCACCAGTAAGTTACCATCACATCACATCACAATATCATATCACACTAACACTACATCACATCTTGCAAACTTCTGTTATACAGACTAAAGTTATAGAATATGTTTGTTCCAATTAAATAAACATACGCACACATTGATTCCAGTTTTTTTTATTATTTTTTTGAACACGAAATAGGCTTACGTTTGACTATAGCCTGCCTGATGTTAAGCACCATTATAGTCTAAGATGTAGCACGCTCGCCTAGAAGAAATCTATTGAACTAATTTGGATTATATTTGATATTGACATGGATTAGACTCAAAATTAACAAATACTACTTTTTACACCAGTTCGCAAATAAAACCGCGGGATGCCATTTGTATAACATATATAAGCACATCAGATAAGTATCTCACAAATTTTATTTATTCCATCCAAATGTCCTGACCGTGATAAACGGCTGCTAATCGTGCAATTTATTTTCGCCAAAACATCGTGGTTTTGCTTCAAGTAGACATATTAATCCGGGTGCTCCTAACTGTACCTATTATTTTTTTCCCTGTATTTTTTTATATCAAAATCAAGAGAGATACCAACTGAGTGTAGACAATATTTTTAATCAGTTATAATTTAATCAGTGATTATCTCAATATTTGAAAACAAATCTACGAATCTAATAAAGCCGTGTATCTCTAAGCTTACGCAAAGTAAAGCAAATAGCCGACGCGTTTAGTCCTTGAATGGATAATCAAAAAGTGGCATTCCGTGGCGCTGTCATGGGTTGGATGGCAGGTTAAATTATAGGTCCCGAATGTTTATCATAGGAAGCCTCATCAGAACGGACCGTTTGATCATTAGCCGCCGCGTTTAGTCCTTGAATGGATAATCAAAAAGTGGCATTCCGTGGCGCTCTCATGGGTTGGATGGCAGGTTAAATTATAGGTCCCGAATGTTTATCATAGGAAGCCTCATCAGAACGGACCGTTTGATCACCCTCTTCACCAGATCCTTACTCTTATACGAACTTACTTTAGTCGAAAGTCTAATAGTCGTTTTATTTTATATCATATTTCCATAAAGAGCCATCTGTTTGGTGTAATGTCGTGGTTTAGTCCCCACGGTGTCGACTCCGCGGCTCGTAATACATTATTTATTACATGCAAATTATGCAATAAACATTTGGGTTTGTTCTCTTTTTTTCTCTTTGACCTGTTGTTTACCTTTAGGTCAATGCTCGGTTATCCTATATTATTTAATTGTCTAGTAGGTTCGCTAGATAGGCAGTCAGATATGACCTAAAAACAAATTGAACGAATGAATTTGTAGGCTGGAAAACTCATCATATGTCTGATGAACATATTTGGATTTAGTTTTAATAAATAAATATATTTTATTGTTAAAGCTCAGTCAAACGGCTACAGCAACAAAGAAATTAGACAAGCCTGAAATTATACAAAAAAATTAAACTAATAATTTTGATTATGATATAACCGTACCTCATTAGTAAAAATACAATCGTGTTATTAATTTATTTTTTTACTGGATTTATATGGCGAACAACTTCATATATTTACATACACAAATGTCCCAGTAAACAACTCGACATTAAGATCTTACTTCTTTGAGTCCAACTCTAAGATAAATAGCACTTCCGTAGTATTCCACGGTTCGTTACTTACAGTCATTTTGCTTTGACTTTTCAAGTGTTTTCAGTTTGCATTTCATTATGAAAGATGCTTAATTAACTTTTCATTATGGTCCTCCGCTGTTGACTTTTAATTTTTACTTCGCAGTAAGTTATTTGGCTTGGCTAATTATATTTTCATAATTATTCCGGCGTCCTTTGAACATTAATAATGATTACCGCCATGATTAAGTTTACAGTGATAAAACATTGTTATGTAGCTTAGTTAATTAGATGGTATGTCCATTTACATTTCATTATTTTTGGGCTCAAAATTTAAAGTTTAATCAGTCTTTATCATTTTGTAGTTAGTTGGATTTTTGGAAACAAAATCTATAAATGGCAATACACCTATCCAAATATAACACAAATACCTACATAAAATTAGCACCGCAATTTAATTCCCTCAGTATAAAATTATTGTTTCACCACTATACAATCAAAAGTAGCACCTAATCTCTATATTATTAAGGTTTAGTTTACTTTTTAGAATTTCGTACATTATTTGCAATGTCTCCCACATGTGCTTTTGAATTCAAAGTGGTGTAGAGGTTTATTGCATGGAACTGATCGGAAATAGTGGCTATTGGATTTACCACACGAGGGTGGAGCAGTTGTTTGCACACGTGAGGTAATTTTAGTTATCCAAAAGAATAATTTATGCAACGTTATTTAAACAAGACATGTTTTTGCTAATAAATAATTTCGTTCTGAGCAGTACATAATACACAGTTAGTTAAAAAAGTAAGTAAATTCATATGAGAGAGGCCTACTCAGGGAGAGTGGCTAACTCTGGTATCAGAGTTTTCAAACCAACCTAAAGGCCTCGCAAAAGAAAAAAAATAGATAAGTAAATAAACATATGTACGTAGGGGGTTTCTTTTGATACAATTTCATTCGTATGAAAATCACATTTTCCTCATTGCTGCAATTATCCTCTATGTTTTCATTTTCCTTCATTACTGAAGCCCGTGACTTCTTACATATACATATTTTACCATTAAAACCCTAGTACTCACAAAACATAGATAAGCTCAATCCTTAAAAAAATAACACCCTCATCTCTCCTTCCAGCCACACGAAGAAGACTCCGGAAACCCAGCAAAGTGTCCACATCAGTGTCGACCAGTGTATCTAAAACCACGGACCAGGTGATATCAGCCAGCGTGAACAGGCCAAAGATACGTGGTCGGCCTAACATAGCCAGTCGGAAATCGTCTGCTGCTATTGATAACTCCGTCACCACTGAGCATCATAAGGACAAAGATGGGTATAAGGTAAGACATATCTTTAGAAATACTTTGGAAACTATAATTCATATTAGGTATGACTTTTAAGACTTTTTTTTTCTAAGTGAGACCGTTCTTGCTTGAAAGCACTTTAGAGACATTTGAGATTCGGCAGATAAGTTTTGATTGTAATTTTGACTACAACGTACGTCAACATACCATAAAGTTGTTTGTCACGTTGATCTCCGATCTCACACTTCATTTTTTGTTTTTGAAAGGGTTTTATGATAATACGCTCAATTAGAATGAAAAAAGTATTTGTTTGAGATTGTCTTACAATGTATTTATGCAAACGATGTTTTAATGTAAATAATGTCATAAATAGATCACAATAGAAGTCCTTCACCTTATATGTCCACAAACATTTAGAAAGGATAACTTCCTCTGCACATGTTAAGAAAGGCAGCGGCCCCAGCATAGCGCCTGGCAGTACCCCCGCCGGCAAACTTTTACGTGTTTGCATTCAATTTAAAGAATAATGAATCTTATGCCTTTGAAATAGATGTGTCCACGCACGTATCCAAGATATAGAGCATAGAACTGTAGGCACTAAGAAATGCGGATGTGAACAAGCTTATCGAACGCAAAAGTTGAGTTGACGACCTTCAAGATAAGTGTTTGGTTATTTTATTTCTACCAGTTGCAATGAACTGTGAATATTGAGAGCCGGTGAATACAGATAAATATGTATCATTACACGTTTAAGAGTATTTAGATCCGTAAATCATATGAAAATTAATTTATAGTTCTGCATGATTACATTTTTAGTGGTTTTTTCCTTAGAGAATTAGCCATTTTTCTTACTTGATTAAATATCTGTGCAGTCTAAGTTTAACTTTGAAAAGCAAGATATCAGAATAACAGTTACTCACTAAATCATAGTTTCGTTAACTTGAAAACTATTTGCAAAGCCAAACCCAACCAACTAAATTCACTATGTATCTGAATTAGAAACTTAGACAATGTTAGGCAAAACTTATCTAATGTAAGTTATATCTCAATTCAAAATGCAATGGTAAAGTTAGTTTGGGTCGTATTACAGTTTTGTTTGGACAGGGAACAGAATCTTGGGAATATTCTCTGCCTACTCAGGTAAACAAAGTTTGTAATAAGGGGATCCTCTGTGTTGTGATTGTCATTCCATTATTAAATTTCATAAATTAACACACCATTTTAATAATATCAAATCTTATGATCTTATGAATAACACCAGATTTTTAAAACTACTTACATAATATAAAATGCTAAATTTCATACTCATCACAATTTAAGACATTTACTTAGTTTTTTTGAGATGATCGTACCTACTCCTTCTAGAAAATAAATCTGAGATTAATCTCATGTACATCATTGTATATTCCAATTTCAATAATAATCACATTCGTAATTGCTGTTTCATTCACATATTAACCTACAATCATTGTTTTCTCTAGATCGTATGCTACTACACCAACTGGTCTCAATACCGCACCAAGATTGGCAAGTTCACTCCCGAAGACATCCAGCCCGACCTCTGTACCCACGTCATCTTCGCTTTCGGTTGGCTCAAGAAGGGCAAACTCAGCTCCTTCGAATCCAACGATGAGACAAAGGATGGCAAGACTGGATTGTACGACAGGATCAACTCGTTGAAGAAAGCTAACCCCAAGTTGAAGACTCTTTTGGCTATCGGTGAGTAGTTTGTGTTTTCATTTTTTTGGTTTAGGAACTGTATGTGTTGTTGCTACATAGTAAAGTTTGTGTTTACATAGGAATATTTAAAGGCTGACCCAACACAAAACAGTTACTTAATATTGTCTTCAGTTATGCAAAATATTCTGGAACAAAGACGTTATTATCGTAACCTGTTATACGTTTTATTGTCGGCACTATCACAACGATCTCAAGTATTTACAAAATACTCTCTCAATCCGAAACAAACTGGAATTTCATAAAACGACAAAACACGATTTAATTATTTAGAGCAAAGACCTTATCGCCGTGAATATTATAACGCTTTGTCGAGAATTCTCAACTAATTTCCAAGTTTCGTAATACGACAAAGTAATAAACGGTGAGGTAACAAAACTTTAGCCTTCTGTAACAGTAGTCTTGCATTATTCATTGACAACATAGACAGACTGTTTAGCCACAAGGCGGCAATAGAGCTGGCCGCAAACTAACTTCTGAAACCAATGGACTAGGGATGGGTGAATGATATCGGGGAGAAAATATCGTTTTTTTTATGCATATTGTAATATTCTTAATTATTTAGATGCATTAGTAATTTAGCAATAGTATATAAATTACTTACCTACATTTAAATTCAGAATGTATTGAATGTATAAACATATCCTATTAGATATTTAATTAATTCTCTTTCATTACAATTTTGTAAGACTGCATTTAATTAGATACACGTAGTTTTATAAAGTCGTTATTTAAATCGTTTAATATAGCATTTTAATGTCACGCGCAATTTAGTCGCTAATTCAATGCTAACTAAATTAATCAATTGCAGTTACTCAACTCAACTAAAGCTTTAAACGGCACAAAACCTGTAATTACTAATAATAAAGTTTATAACACCAACACATGTCTGCGAGTTAATACGTTACATGTCTTGACAACTTTCTAATGAGCTAAAATAATATTTCTCAACTTGCATAACCGAATGTAAAAGCACAATTGTAAGCGTAAAAGTAACGACACTTAATAATTTGAGTTTCTATTTTATGACAGATGTGATTCGTCGTTTTGTCTGTTTGTTATTTTGATGTTGTTAAATTTATGGAACATAATTATGTCAGCACGTTATTATTTATTATGACAAGTTTTTAGCCAGTTACATTATATAATTGAAGTATAGTAGTAGCCTGTGAATTAATGCAATCAGAATCACATATCTACGTAATTAAAGCGTATGCAAAACAATGATTGTAACTGGAACAATGTGATTTAATCGTTTGGCAATCGTAAAGGAGGTTGCAGCACTCGTAGTACTGTTATCAATTCGTGACATCATAAGTTATTGCGATGTCAAACGTGTCAATGTATATCAATATCATAAAGTATTAAGGTAGTAGATTTAGCGATAAAGTCGCCGGTTGTGGCATTAGTTTAAGTTCTTCGTGTGCGATAAAGCGTTCATCTCAAAAATCTGATAGGTAAAATACTGGACTAAAATAGTACTTATTTGTACCAGTACCTACTTAGTTATGTATAAGATGGACAAATTGTATCACCTTCAAATAAAATAATAGTTATTCAAATTATTAAAACCAAAATTTAAACAAACAAATACAGAAAAATTGTCAAATCAAACAGAAAAAGTATCGACAAAACTATCGATACCTTGCCTAGTCGGGCTAGTCCCAACACTAGTGGTATCTCCCACGCCCGCGCCCATTTTCACCTATATTCACGGAACGACAAAAACACAAGCCATTTTCATAAGAGCGAAGAACGTGGGTACGATACACATATACACGCTAGCAGTAACTCAATTACATACGTACCTACTGCATGCATATGATTAAGCAGTTCAATCTAATTAACTTGTAAGTTAAAAGATTTATCACAAAATTTTGAGAAGACTAATAATACCATATTTTTTTTTACTACTGCTACTGCTGTTTAAATATCGTAAATACAAATCTGACAAAATTAAATGTCATACATGACCGTGACGATTGGCGACCCCTATAAGATGGAATAAAGAAATTATTCTTATCAATTCTTTACTAAAATGATGTTGAAAACACATTTATCTGTTTTCAAATAAATAATGTTTATGGATTAATATCTATATTTTGTTAAAAGATTTTTACAAAATACGTATGTAGGTATAGGATATAGTAAAGAAAAATCTGAGGAATACATCAGTTGCTACCTTGATAGTTATTTTATTGCTTTGTCTGGTATTGTAGGAATTGTATTAAGTTGTTCTACTGATTAACTTGTACCGTGCTCGCGTTTCATCAAGCAACATACAACAGTGAACGTAATCGAACATGTTTTTGCAGCACACGTTGCGAAAATATCTCCGCTAATTGGAGATATCGGTGGTTAGTGGAATTACTGGCTTTGCTTATTGTTTCTGCTACGTTTCGTTTTGTTCCACGGTGGCGTAACTGTGTTGAAAGGCTGTAATTTGTATTGTAAATGCTAAAACGTAGATGTTTAGTTCTAGACGTTGTTGATTGGGTTTAGTTAGAAATGATTATGCTAATGGATATAAAATTAGGATAGTGGTAACACGAAATATTTACTTATAACTATCTACGTCTTTGTTACATTGTCATACATGTCATATTTAGACGTGTTTAAGATTCAAGAATTGTTATGTTAAATGTAAGAACTGTTATAAAAATCTTGAATTCACCCGTAATTTTCATACATATTTTCCCTATCAAAAAGATCAAATTTGCTTCACAACTATTTTGAAAAAAACAAACATAAATTGAGTTCCTTGCATTTCAGTGCAGTGATATCATTATCCACCATCTTCCTAGTTAGTTCCTAGTAATCACTGTATTATAGACTACTGTACGTTTGACGTAAGTGCTAGCCGGTTATTACAACTAAATTAGTTCCTAGCATTTTCACTGCTGAGGGTCGTAACTCCATTCAGATATTTGTTTTCTTCTCGACACTTCATTGGTGGAGCTTTTTGGACACGTTAAAATCATCGCATCCCCCTTTCACAAATCTTCATCACCATTTTTTTAAACGTTTGCTAACATTATTTTTTTATTTTATTTTCCAGGTGGCTGGTCCTTTGGTACCCAGAAGTTCAAGGACATGGCATCCACCCGGTACGCTCGGCAGACCTTCATCTACTCGGCTATACCCTACCTCAGGGACAGGAACTTCGACGGACTCGACATCGACTGGGAGTACCCCAAGGGTGGAGATGATAAGAAGAACTATGTGCTGCTGTTGAAAGGTAAGAGATTTCATTTTATTTAATGTATTTTTTTCGAAAACAGGGAATTCAAAGTATGGTGCTAACGATAGCCTTGATGACGAAGTTTATCTGATGTATAATTTTAAAACTTAATACAGTTCAAAGAATTGTTGAAATGATGACGGATTGTTGGATTGGTGACGATATTTTTGGCCGCTTTAAATTAATAATACCACAAAAACCGCAAAATAGAATAAACTGCCAGAAACCAGAAAATCCTTTGTATTAAAAAAATATGCACAATGGTTTCACATAAGGGTTTTTTAAAATTTCTACATAACAAATTTATAATTGAAAATTCTCATGTTTCAACAAAAATATGTTTAGCTTACAATAACAAACTCCTATTATTCTAGTTCCTAACTCTTAACAACAAACTTAGATACGTATAATTACGTATGTACATATAACAGACATAGAAATTACATACTATTTCAGAATATAAATCACTTCACCTCCATGTTCTGTTTCAGTTAGGCCTCATTAGCGAGGGTAGTTAGTTGTAGTTAGAGGTAGTTGTGGGTAGTAAGGGGTAGTAAAGCAGTTAGGGGTAGTATTTAGGGGTAAGATACGCGTAATCAACTACGCAGGGTGACATACAAATTGCAGGAACTCTGGAATTTGATTACAGTGTGGGTTGAATGAAGGAGGCGTTCTGGGACCACAGTTGTATCTAATATACGTGGTTGATCTTGTATACGATAGGTAGCGGAGGCAGTTATAAAGACATTACTGTGTTTGGATTTAGGAATTGAGGTATTGATATGGAATATAGAGATTACAAATGATACATAATATGTATCGTGCTACTGTGTTAATAATGGAAATAACAAAACAAATAAAATTATTAAAATTTGAAATGTGAAAACCGGCCAGCACTTGCACCTCACGGGAACTATACTACAGCTATTTTTTAGATTAAGTTCTTACTTTGACAACCCAGCAAATGTAATTAAAAGCACGGTGTGGTTTCTTGAGACACAGTTTCTACAGAATTGGCATAATTTTGGGGCAGACTCAGAGTTTGGTTCAGAGTTTCTGGCACAGATTGAATTTCTAGAATAAGAGTCAAGGAAACTTATTATTCGTGTTTTTTTTCTATTTTAGTAGATTCAGTTTTTAAATAAAACTTCAGTGTATCATTTTAATTGAAAATGCCTGAATTAATTTATGTACTTTTTGTGAAATCAAACGAACTTGTGCAAACTTCAAAGCTCATCACTGCTTAGCTTAATTTACCAAGTTTTTATTTCTAAACCCTCTAAAATCTAACGAGAGTTGTACTAATAAATTTGATTTGTACTACATCAATGATTTGTAACACAAACATACCAAACTTTTAAAGTGCAAGTAACAAATTCAACAGTATCAGATAAAATCTCCTATTTGCACTGTGTAACGCTCACTAACTTCCCGAGCCTAAGGCTACACGTACGGAATAACAATCGATATCAGATGGGGGTGCGTGGATTAATTACTTTAATCCGGTAGTTTTGGCTCCCGTTCGTAAGGGTGACTTAACTACATACCAAAGTTACAAAGGTAAGAAATCTTTTGGACTGTTCGTTCTTTATAACACGTCCAATTTAAGATCACGATCAGTCAATCTGTTTCGGAACTTACGTTGTTAAGACACAAATACAGACAGAATATATGCACACTTTATCTAATTTAACTTTTTGTTATTTTTACCTATATCGTACCGTACCTATACCAAATATCGTTAAAGCCATATTGCAGAGCAAAAAAATACTGTAAGTTCATAATCGAGTATAATTAAAACAATAAAAGCTTAGCATACGAGTACAATAAAATAAATACCTATATTTAAATGATAGTTTTGACTAACTATTTCATGACATTAACTATAATTTCAAAATTATTAGTCCCTGTTTTTAACGCAATATATTGGTAACTAAGAAATAATCTCCATCTACAGCTTGTTACATCTACAGCTTGTTACATCTACAGCTTGTTACATCTACAGCTTGTTACATCTACAGCTTGTTACATCTATGATACAAGACTTACGGTGGATACAGGGTGTGATACTCTGCGGTGTAGGTGTGAGTAATTTGCGGTTTTTGCCAAATGCCCTTTAATGTCTGCGTGTCGGGTAGATAGACATTATAACATACTAGTGATATCCTGTAGATTCGTTCGCGTTACTCTAGTATCAGAAGTAGTGTTTGTCACTTTTATGTTCTAGAGCTATTTTACCACACCAAAGTTCTCGATGATAATCGCTTGGTTGCAGCGTGAAAGCAAAACAAATAGAACAACACTTTCGCTTTTATAATATTCATATTCATATTCATGGCGCTGTGTGCAATGTCCCGGAATATTTATTTATTATTTATTTATTTTTATATATTTTCATAAAACCAATTTACACGTCAATATAATATGATATATGTATGTTGATATGATTGCTATTACCACCATTAGTTTGCCTCACCTTTTCCCAGAAATCCTCTAGTAATGTCAATAAATAATGGGCTTGTAATCCTGCCACTAAGCACCGTCCGTCTGAGCTTTCCTCATTCATTGCCCATCACGGTATATTGCGGAACACTCACGTTATTTCGCAGTTGAGGTAAGAACCCACTTAGCCTGAAAAAAAAACATTACAAACTACTGCGGCCGAAATACTTGAATCAAAACATTGCATTTGAATGTCACTTCATGGTTTTTTCATGGTTACCGTTTTCAGGCATACTGCTCTGAAATATTAACGACCAAATAACAACCAACTAAATAAAAAAACACCGACTTTCAAATAAAAGAAACAGACAAACAGTTCACCCAGTCTAAACTTGAAAGGTAACAAACAATAAAAATATTTGGTTGGTATTAGAACCTCCTCTTTTTGTTGACAACAAAATATATGACATGTCTTTAAGCATCTGTAGGTATAGGATTAACAAAAACTATATTATTGGGTTTAAATTCAAAAACCTAATGCACTTAAAGCATAGAACACCATAGCGCTAAAAGCATGGCCCTAACGTCGTGATCAGAGATCGCGCAAACGTGCCCAGAGTTTTGAGTAACAAAACCCTTAATAGGGGTGATATTTTCTATTGTTTGCCAATATCGGTGAAACGCTGTAATTGGATGCTTGTTGTGATAGAGATATTTCGTTATTGCTGGGAACATTTTGACGAAATATGTGTAATATACATAAATGATTAGATATTATAATATTATTATTATATTATTTCGGGCTGGAGACCCATGACTGGCCATAGAAATAGAGGTCGCCCACCAATGCGGTGCGTTGACGACATTAGAACAACCGCAGGGAGCACCTGGATTCGATCTGCGCAGGACTGGGACGAGTGGCGTACAAGAAAAGAGGCCTATGATACAGATACAGATACAGATACAGATATTTATTGATAAATTATAGAAATTTACATGTCAAATTAAATATTCATACAATAGTATTATTAATCGTACTAATCAAATTGTGTAGGTATCAATGATACCATCAGCGGTAAACTTGTCATCTAGGTAGTGGCTTATCTTATAGTATGCTTTATTTACCAAGAATGCTTTTAATTTACATTTGTAAATATTATCGGACGCTGTATTTTTAATACTTTCAGGCAGGTGGTTATAAAACTTCGAGCCTCCGTAGTAAACCGACTTCGTCGACTTTTCAAGAGAGTGAGCAGAAGTTGCCAGCCTGTTTCTCCATCTCGTCTCGTAGTTGTGTCGCTCTCCCAGAGTGGGGAAATGTTCTAGGTTGTGTCGCACAAAAAGACATACTTGGTATATGTATAGGCATGGTACCGTCATGATTTCTAACTCAATGAAGTGGGGTTTCGCAGTATCGTCCCATTTTATACCTACTATCGCACGGACAACACGCTTTTGTAGGATAAGTGTGCGCTCCGACTCAGCTGCGTTTGCCCACAGCTCCGCCCCATATGTAAGTATGGAGTGGACCGTTGCCCAGTAACAACTGAGCACAGCGTGTCGGGGCGCTGATGCCGCCAGCCTCTTCAACGCGTAGCAAGCCTGAGTGAGTCGGCCGCACAGCGCATCAATGTGCAGGTCCCACTTTAACGCACGGTCTACATGGAAGCCTAGTAGCTTCACGTATGGTACTTGTTGTATAGTGGTGTTTCGTACTGTAACGGTCAAATCTTTTTGTTCTCTATTTGAGAGGTCAAAATGTATAAAGCATATTTTTTTTATTTTCTTTGAAATTTGTTTATGTATCAAATTTTTATTCAAAACCTAGAAAATAAGTTTAATTTTTAGATTTTTAGTATTTTAGTGGATACTAGTGCAATTGGGCTGTACGACACAGGCAAGCCTAGTGTACAAGGAACAAAACTTAAACTAGACATTACTTTTGCAAAATGCATTTTAAAAGGCCATTCTTTGCCTGATACCAGTGTATTGTAAAAATTCAAACAACCATGGAATTTTATTATCAGAAGCTAATCAAGCAACTCATATCTGAGATTAACAATGTTTAACAATACCTGCACACATAAAAGTTTCTACTGTTCCTGAACATTTTGGCGTGGCATATAATGATATATTGTTATGAGTTATTTATCAAGTGCTTAAGTGTTTTTAATTTAAACTTTTCATTGGAAAATGAGCAAAAAATCATCACTACCGGCAGGATTGGAACCTGAATTTTTAATGTATTAAAGTAACATACTGTACATTCATTTATAAATAACATAGCCTGCCCTCCACAACCCAGGTTATCCTAGAGTGGAGTGCAGTGAACATATTGTTATAGTTCATAAGTGTTTCACTGAAATAAAAATTATTGTTGTTGTTGTTGTTATATAAGCATAAAGCATATAAGCTATGCTCAGCATTGGGCGATGGCTGATGATGATGACGATATAATATTATGTCCTATAGTTTGTCTGTTAGCTTAGTTTTTTTAGCTTAGAATTATGATAGTTTGTTTTATAAGAATAAAAGTTCACAAGAATAAGGTAAAGCTCCAAACATTTACCTCTAAAATGGGATTAAACTTATGGGATTGTTACGTTTATCGTATTTATCTTCCAAAAGGTACTTTAGACGTTTTCTATCCATCAAGCCTCACAGTCCGTGCCAACTCCGAAATAGGTCGGTGGTATTACACGAAACACGTTACGAAGCCATCAAAACTACTGCAATGAAATTAATCAAACTATGCAGCAATATTCTGGGGCTGCTATATCTCTATCTACGGCTGTGTCTATGAATATTTATGGTCTGTGCATAATCTTGACTGGATGAGAAACTAGAGTCTAATCCTGCTTTTCATTCATAGTTTAATTCATTTTATAAATTATTGTAATTCTGAAACAGGTATATATAGCGTTATTATTTTTGCGGTAAAAAAAATTAAACAACGAATATAGTCTTATGTATTGTAATTTGTAATACATATAAAGAACCTGATAAGGACTGGCCGAGGAACGTACCTACTATATAAAAATGTGGTTGGATAAAAAGCTAACGATGATGATGATTGAACATTTACATTAAAAATTACAATATTTAAACAAGAACTTAGGAATTAGCTCAAAACACGCTTCGAATCATTATTTTATAACAAACATTTAAATGATTACCTTGACCTAATACCAAAATGTTGAGTTTACATTTATAATCACGGATGAAGTCTTGATTATAATGTGATTTACATTATAATCAAGACTTCATCCGTTATTATTCTTAATTTTTCGAAATGCTGTAAATTGCATAATTCCTTTTCAAAGATGCGCATTTTTATAAAGATGTGTATTAACATGTAAAAAAAATAACAAAAATGATTTTAACAATATAATATTAACTGCATTTATGTGAAAATAACTAGCTAAGTCAACCTGCATTTATTAAACTTATACCTACGTATAAAAAAAGAGATATTATAAGTATCGACTGTTTGAGTAGAGTGACCAAAACAAGCCGAATTCGTAGCACTATCAAACGGCAGCCATAACCCAAAGCCCCGAAAAATATTGGTGCAAAAGCAATTAAACGGGTCATCGATAAAAATATGTCATTCCGAGGCACAGCACTATTTACTGCGGGTCACTAGGGGGCACGAGTCACCCGGAGTAGAACAGATATTTCTAGAAATTAAAATAATAATAGGTACTGTTAATATTGTGTGAATCTCTTGGGAAAAATCTCTTCCGTTTAAACTTTGTCATAAACTTTTTTAAAGCGATACTTAAATAAAATCTAACTAATTCTTATTGGTGCAAAAAGTTCCATCGTTGACTACAACATAATCCAAGTACAAAAATTAAATAAGCCTTCTGTAGGTATGACAATAACAATACCAAAATCAAATAATACAAAATATATAAATGTACTTACTTACACAAAAGCCTAGCTAACTTTAACGAGTACTAAGATATCAGAATATTCAGGTTGTTATGACATAGGTACTAGTTACTTATAGCATTAATTTAATAATTTCAATATGTCCTCTCCAAGGCTTATAAACTCTAGGATGGGGCCACTCAGGGCACCACCGGGGCGCTGGCGGCGACAGGTGCATCCAAGCACGCCCGGCCACGCTCTATCGGTATATCGATAAATTCTGTTTCGATACTTTCGCAGCACTAGCTGGGATTAGAAATGGCATTAAAAAACTTACTACGTCCTTGAAGTGAAATTCTTTAGAACACGGAGAATTTTCTCTTGGTTGTGTTTTCAATATGTAACAGAGTATATGTAGGTACATAAAACGAAAACCAAATCTAAAGAAACGCCAAAAATAGTGCCAAATATTTTTGTACATACATTTGAAGAGATTTTTCATATTTACTGGAGTACAAAATAGCAAAGCTATACAAAATAGGGCTTATTATCTCGTCTAAAGTCTGGGCAAATTTTCATAGAGTCAGTTCAGCGTAAAATGTAATTTTACGATTCGACGCACACTGAATTGATATCAAAGAAGATTGCTGTCTTAATGTTTTAACAAGATTTAATATCTATTACAAAAAGTATCTGTAGGATAAGATTGTGTATATACAAAGCTGGTATATTGGGCTTAGATTTATTTTCGTCACTAAAGATAAACTTACTTGGTATTATAGTATTATTTAATATTTTTCATATTTAATAATCATATTCATGATTTTTGGTATATAGGTAGTATAGAAGTACAGGCTACCTTTTTATCTCAAAATAATGCGAGCGAAGCCGCATGCGTCCACTGGAAAGCACTATAATTCGTGCCGATTCTATCTATTCGAAGTATTCATTCGTCTACACTAGCGGCGTCACCTGGCCGCGCTCAGACAGACGGCCTGATATTGCAATATCGCCGATAGATTACATTCGCCACCGCCGGTGCAGCGCCACGGGATAAATAACTCCCGCAATAACAAGGGATTTTTGGGGGTTGGGACAGATTTTTTTTAAGATGTGTGACGTGGTTTTATAATGTTTGGGAATGTTTAGGACGTTTGCATTAAAATTTAAAGTTACAAATTAAGTTATTGCTCTAATTACATATAAGAGCCTTATTTACAAGTTTGCAAATGCATAATAAAGTTTAAGGAAAAATACTCGTAATGTCATTTAGAAAAGTAAGGAGTCAAACTATTCGAAGGCTCACTTGCATAATTATTTTATTAAACGTATTTAGCGACATATTGTACATTTGGCTAAATGTGTTTTAGAAACGTTGTGCAAACGAGCTTAGTAGTTTAAATAGAGGATAGACGGACAAATTGATGTAGACACAAACTAACTTTGTTAGTTAGTATATTCTTTTATGCAATGATTACGGACAGATCATTTGCTACCAGCAGTTATTTTAATCTTCTACCGCAATTATTCAATTAATCTTTTTTACCATGAGAGATAAAAGATATCTGAAGACAAGTGGTCACTTCACTGATAATATTAAAAGGTATCTAAATAAAAGGAAGTCCAATATCTGAGTCATCCAAAATCCTTGACATTTTGCCTAAGGTCAGGTAGGAGTAGACTTTACCTGAAATATCTTTAACACATGATCTCATAAGTTTTTGTGGGTTTTGGTTTAGTTATTAAAGAGCTCCTAGATTATACAACAACAATTAATTTCATAGTTTTCCTTTTCGTGTTACGTCATTGTTGTTTATTTAGTTTATTTCGCTGCGGGGTTTTCAAAAGACAGAAAACAAACATTTTTGGTTTTGATATAAAAGTAACCACCACTCTTATAATATTTTGCATTAGTTTGCATTAATTATACCATTAATACAGTACATATATTGCTAAGCACTTATGTACTAACATGAATTTTAAATTCGTTTTTTAAAACTCGAATAGACCACCTTCTTATTTTTTTAGGTTTTGGTTGTTTAAAAATACTTAATTTTTATATTTATATAATAATCTGTATCGAAATGCACTGAACTTGCAAGATAACATTTACTCCAGACATCATTATGTTACTATACACGAGCGAGTTATAGCCATTTCCTTAGTGTTATGTACACATACATATACACATGATTTCCGGAAGGAAATTGTACTTGTGCAATGTAATTATGACTACCTATCTATAACAGTGATTGAATGAAATATATGTACACGTATTTAGGTATAATGATTGTAATTAGTCACGTGGTTAGCTATGATTAGTTGCATTTGATTGGATAGATTAGTAAAAACATTTATAATCTATACTAATATTATAAAGCTGAAGAGTTTGTTTGTTTGTTTGTTTGAACGCGCTAATCTCAGGAACTACTAGTGCGAATAAAAAATTCTTTTTGTGATGGATAAACCATTTATCGAGGAAGGCTTTAAGCTATATAACATCATGCTGCAACTAATATGAGCGAAGAAACAATGGAAAATGTGTAAAAAACGGGGAAAATTATTAATCTTTGAGGGCTTGCGTCGCGTGTACTGCGGAAACTGTTCAAGATATCAAAAAAATATGTATGATAGAATTATTTCTCTTGAAATGATCTAACAAAATGTCTTAACAGTATATATGATTAACTCACTAGAACCGTTTTTATGGTAATAACTATTCCATGCGGACGAAGCCGCTGGCACAGCTAGTAATATGATAAAAACGAAGTAACTCTTCGTTTTTATCAATCATTTATATTATTATAAATGTTTTTACTAGCGATTATACCTGAGTATCTTTATGAGCATTTTGTGACATTATATAGGTATACTCAAATACTTTTTAGTAAATAGTATTTTAGACGATTTCTGTTATTTTTCTCCAAAACACATCAGCCATAAAGCAGAACGCGTCATATTTTAGGACTTTATCATCGTATATCCTAAAACATTTCCAAATCGACTTGGACCGAACGACATAAAGATCGCCCCACGTTACCGGCAAAAACTCTCCAGTACCAGAAATAAAGGGTCACATAAGCCACGATTTCGTCCTTGACCTTTTGGCGAGAGGTCAACAACCGTCTTCAATAATAAATGTGTACAGATAGACTTTTTCTCTCCGTACCTAATTGTTAACAGTCACGCCGCCTGATTCATTACGCTTTTACGGTTACAGTCGTGGATTTATCGAGGTGATGGTAGAACAGAACTTTTTGTACAAACTCATTCTTAAGTTTGGTCCGCCTTGCTTAGTCTAAACTTAGTTAAAATATTCCTAAGTTAACTTACTAGTAGCTAACAGAGTTCAGCCACGTCAATTCTGCCAGTTCTTAGATATGTGACATTTGCATCAGATTAATATCAACCATATTCATCTGATGTAAATGTCACATCTTGCGTTGAAAGTTCTTTAACGAACCCTAGGAAATCTATAACTCACAAACTTTACTACTGTTAAATCCATGAAATGTTAATAATATCCGATTATCTCTAGATCTTACTAACTTGTTGAATATCCATAGATTTACAATGAATAACAACGCCTTGTTAAAATTAGGCATTTATATACCATACCTACTCATACAACATCCTGTGGTACGGCTACTCTATTGTCGAAACATTTGGAATTCTTGATCTGTGGTCAGAATAAAAATATAGTAGAAGCGGTAGTATGTGGTTTTGTGGTTTATGGCTTACTTACGTCAGAAACGTTCTCTTTCATTGAGCGGCGGGATTTTATTATTTTGTTCGCCATTTTTTATTTCTTCCGGAATATTGCAGTCAAGATAAGTTTTCTTACGAAATGATTTCCTTGATACGTGAGTTTAGTGTTAATTATTTATTGTTGTATTTGTTCACGCATCTTCTCAATTATAAATTGGATACATAAATTCCTCAAAAAGGTTCACCACTTCAGGTGAACATTATGAACGTTCACTTTACTTACTCGTTTACACTCGCAAAAAGTGTTTGCTGTTTTTGTTATTTTTAAACATAAAAATCGTAAAAATCCAATGTAAAATTAAATAAATAAGGACGTAAACGACAAGACTTAAAAAATAGCATTTGGACGGTTGAGTAAGTTTTACAACTTTCTGGCGAACGCAGAACCAGGTAAAAGCCGGTATCCCGGAGGTGCGAAACAGAATTGTCTGAATTGAATAGTTCATGTAGTTTTGCGCTTTTCTTCTTGTTAATAAAACGTCACTTTTATATATATCCTGGCTACCTTGGACATTCCTTACCACCAATTCCGTACGCACATAAAGCCGAAAAAGTAACAAACGCAAGCGTAACGGGTCTCCATTGCAATCAAATCAGAGCGGCATAATGGCAATTTGGTCCGAAACCTACCACAAAGAAAGTAGGCCTTTGAGTGCAGGGAGAAGTAAGTAACCGTGGAGGACGGTAGTACAAGATATACAAGGTTATATTTAGTTGGTTATGTATTATAAAGAAACAGAACCACAAATATTTGAATATCAAATTGTCCCTTATTATCATTGATATTTGGCTTTCAAATTTAAACCAGCTAAGATTTATTGCATTGTATTGTATTATATAGAAAACTGAAAAGAAATAATGACTTACTTCTAGGATATCTAGATAGGAATAGGAAGCGTTGTTTTATGTAGGTATACCTACTGATAAAAAAACGACAACTTTTCAAATTTTTAAATGTCTTCATTCATAATGTTATAGTATGAATAGCAATGGAAAGTTTATTTCAATTTCTTACAATGATCTGATTTGTTTTTAAATAGCTGACTTGACTTATATTAAGTGAGATGTTATTTAATGCTATTAACTGAATTCACAGATACATTCCATTAATTTAATTCTACTTGTTCACTAAAATATCAATTTTGTGTAACTTCTGGCAGTTTTTTCAATAGATAAACTTTTTAAACTTTATTATTTGCAGTTTCAATAAATAAAAATTTTAATGTTCAGCATTTTCAGCTGAAATCTACAAAGTTTTTATCAGCATTTCAGTATTCAGTTTCCAATTCGAACAATTGTCATCAAAACGTGTAAATTACTCGCCGTGCAATCTAGTTACATTGTTACTCGACCCATGACACATACGAGTACATATCTCTGGCCATTGTTTTTAAAAATGGAATTTTTCGGTAAATATCCAAAAAAATAATAATAACAATAAAGCTACATTGATATATGTAAGAAATTTCATTTTCTAAGTAATTTAATTATCTAAACTAATACTTAGTATATATTTACAAGTCTTAAACATACTATTAAAATATACAATATACCTAAAATAAAATATGAAGCAAAATAAATAAGATAATAATCATTGCAATATAAACTTTTAAAACAATATTCGTATCAGCGTTAGTAAATATGTAAATTGATACAAAAAGAAACGATAATCATACAGACATACACTGACACAAAATCTAAACTAAAAAACAACTTGAATATTCGGATTTTAAACTGCGCTTCTTAAATTTCATACAAGTAAAAGAGAGTAGGTAAAATTTTGAAAAAAAAAACATACTACGTAGTCTGAATCCTTTCACAATCTCTATCACTATGTTGGGAGAAACATAACATAATTTGCATAATTTGCAAACCTATCTAGTAAGGTTACAAAGTATTTTTATTCACAAACCTATAGGTACATTACAATTTGAATAGACACTCTCTCTGAGCTACGACTGAATTTGCATATGAACTAAATTTTATTCGATACCATTTTCAGTATCTGAATTTGAAATAGGTGTAAAAATTTACTGACTACGCTGTAAAATATGAAATTCTAAACATGTTGCTGAAATGTAAAGAATCTTGGTTTTGTACTAAATTTCGAGATTTAGATTTGAAATAAACTCAAATAACAGATAGATAGATAGATATAACTCTTTATCGAAATACATTATACAGAAATAAGACAGAAACACAAAATACTTAAAAAATAGTGCCACAACTGGCGGCCTTATCGCTAACAGCGATTCCTTTTTTTCTAATTCGTCTATGTCTAAATAAGTTGTAAAATATGGTATTTATTATTAGATTATTATTCATTCTACTTTTTAAGTATTTATATTTTTATAAACGGCTTACGAATTTAAACGCAGATAAAAAGTATTTAAGTACACCGTTGTAAACAAATTACAAGCCAGTACCTACTTTAAGTAGCAAATCAGTGAAATCTACCCGCAACAGTACGCGTGGAGAATTAATAATGATTTCTCTCAAGCGATATTTAAATTAGATAACACTCGAGAAAGCTTGTACGTGAATAAGCTAGACTTAGGTATCTTAGAATGTACTAGCTGTGAATTAGCTGCTAGAGAAAGCTAAATGATAAAGCATAATTTTTATTAGCTCCAACATTTTTTACTAAGTGTTACAGATCATTAAAAATAAGTATTATGCTTAGTTTAAAAGTATTATATCCGTTATTTAGTACCTACCCATGACACAAGCGTTTGATTAGTCTGGGGCTAGATGGCGCTGTGTGCAATGTCTCGGAACGTTTATTTATTTTAATAAGTATTTGAGCAAAGTGATATAGAAATACTTTTATTGCTTCTTTTTATACATAATATTATTATCAATGAACGAGGCCTACTATTATACCGACATATGTATGTTCATCAAATGTTTATATTTTTATTCGTGGTCACCTTTGATATCACGCTTAAGTAAAATGTATGCAATTCAACTAATAGCTAAGAACATAAAAAAGTCTCGTAATCCCCTAGTTATCACCTAACAGCAAGTTGATAATACGTGACCAATGTTTGAGCTTCAAAATGACGTGATCCAAACATGCCCAATGTCGAAACGAAGAGGCAGTAGGTATAGCAGGTCAAGTGCATTCACGTAACCACATTACTTCACAACAAAGAAAGACAAACAAAACAGCACGCAGAAGGCATACAACCGTATGACACCGGCAATAGGTACAGAACAAACATGTTATATAAACTTGCTTAGGTAAAAAAGATAAACAGTTGACGTTGGGTAACCTTAGTCGTACTATAGGTACAAAGCTTTTTTGAGGACAAAAACTTAATAACATTTAGATTTTTTTAATCCAAAAAGCTTAATTTTTTTACAGTATGTAACAAAGTTTTTTAAACACTTTAATTATAGGTTTATTGTGTAGTCCACCTGATGTTAGCCACTACTGTTGTCTAAGATATAACACGCATGCCAATACGAAACCTAGTAGATTAATCTCATAATCTTCTCAGTTTAATTATTCAAAACATAAAGTAACTAACTAATGATATATTCATTTACAAGTCTTAAACAGAATATAAAAATATACAATATACCTAAAATTATATATGAAGCAAAATAAAATAAACAAAAATTAATCAAAGAGCCCACAAAATAATAATAATAATACATTCTCATAATACATGAAACAAATCTAATTTACAAACATATTAACGTCTAAAATAAATAAAAAAATTAATAATTCTATGTATTTTTATTGACTGTTAAAAGCCAAGTATATAAAACACTTCATCAGGCCCATCACGATTCATATACCTAGATACCTAGGCTATCTAGGTACTGACTTAGGTCATAAGTTCCCATTCACCGGATCATCCTTTCGAAATCATGTTACAGAAATCCTTCACAGACGATACGATCGCTTCAGAACTGTTATAATTTAAATGATTTATTCTCTTTATCTGTTACATTTGTAACTGCTTATGAGGCGTGCGAATCGCTTCTTGTAATGGCTTTATAATCTTAACTGCTGGGGCTGTTAAGATAATATGGATATAATAGAGAGGAAGCTAAATTTGTAGCTAAGATACTAATGTTGTGTTTTGGTAACCGTTTTTAAAAAGGTTTCCAAACTACAGAGTGGCTTATGTCGGGTTCATTTGAAGTGACCCTGGCTGTCAACGAAATTAATAATGATAATTTAATTTGTAAATCTCAATTAAAACTTAGTGGAATGTATGTCATAATTATACGAACTTTCTTATCAAATTCTATCATAAAAAATCTTGTCCTAAAGTGCCCAGGAAACTCACTGCAATATCGCGCAAAATGTTTAAGTAATTTGAGTTCAACACATTACAGACCAAACCATATATTTAAAGTCTCTATTCCTTTACTTTTGGCAAAAGTAGCACAAACACAGACCTTCGAGATAATATCGAAAGTTGCCTCCAACTCTAATTCTCACGTACAAAATATAGCAGAAATCCATAATTTATGATGTTTCTAACCGTCTTGAGTTTCAGCCAAAATTCTAGCTTTTGGCACTGGAAATAGGAACAAACACCATCTCTCACGATATTCAAATAATATGTCAAAATGTTTCTCTCTTGTGTTTTGGAACCTTCCAAGAAGGGGCAATATCAGAATTAAAGGCTTTGGCACACATTGTACTTACATAGCAAAGAAAATTAAACTACATATTATAACTTGATATTACTATTTTTGAGAGCAAAAACATGACTGGAATGATGATATAATATAACTTTTGTTATTTTTACCAAAAGCTATTCTATGTATGTGTTATTTCTACCACACTGGTTCGACTTCAACTTTCTTGATGTTTGATGAAAAACTGTAGTCTGATACGAGCTTTCGTATACAACACGATAAATTCAATTAAATTTCATTTTTAAAAGCTCTCTCTTTCTATGTCTCGTATTTCCTCATGGCTGTGAGTCATGACTCCCCCTCAGGATCAATTCGAAAGCTATTTTTGAAAGCTGTCTATACCTATTACGTTATTTATAATATAGCCTAAGCTTTATTCATCCAAAGTTCCAAACAATCACTAAGGCAGTGTCCTTGCTACAGTTCGCGAGCTCACAGAGCCTCCTTTCGAAAATTCCTTCAAACAACATACTTCCACTCACAAAGGTGGAATGTTTCAGCTCATAGGGACTTAGTGAAATCTTGCTTAATAGCTTAGGAACAAGTATTTCATCTACTTACTGAATTATTTAAATAAGCTACATGTTTATGTTACTACCTATATTTCCAGTAGTTCATTTTCACATCTTTGCTTAGTTTGGTTACTCTACTGTACAAAAAATGCATACATGAAAAAAAAACATTAATCACATGCTTATGACATAGCTTATAAACAATCTAGAACGGGTTTTGGAAAATCACGGCTTTTCTTGGCTTCTCCCAAAATGATGTAAGAGATGAACAAATCTACGAAATGTATTTCCTTCAAACAGAGTAGTGTAAAATTAAGCTGAATAACAATTTGATTCACTTCAATAACGGCAAGAAATCGATTGGTTAGTTAATTTCGATACAATAGCTAGCAAAAGAACAAAAACCGAATTAAGAAACTTTCAATTTCATTATCTTTTACATCATTATCTGCATGTTATCGGCGTTGTTCTTTTTGAACATTAAGAATTATCACCTACACACACAAACTAACAAACTCGATCACAAATACTTTCACTTCTATAAAATCTATACTAATATTATACAGCAGAAGAGTTTGTTTGTTTGTTTGTTTGAACGCGCTAATCTCAGAAACTACTGGTGCGAATTGAAAAATTCTTTTTGTGTTGGATAGACCATTTATCGAAGAAGGCTTTAGGCTATATAACATCACACTGCAACTAATATGAGCGAAGAAACAATGGAAAATGTGAAAAAAACGGGGAAAATTATTCATCTTTAAGGGCTTCCGTTGCGTGTGCTGCGAAAACGGTTCAAGATATCATATGTATGAAATAATTATTCCTTTTAAAATGATCTAACGAAATGTCTGAAACAGTATATGTCTATCTTTTAAGGTTAACTCACTAGAACCGTTTTTATGGTATAGTCGCGCGCACCAGCTAGTATGACATAAAATCTGCTCCCTCCTATCGGTCTATCTTAATCAATATTTCAGCTACCCTCCTCTCGTATATTCCAAAGCATCAACAAGTTTCAGTTAGGTCCGCAAGCCGTTATTTTAATACCATCAGACACGATCTAGACGGCTATGAAATTGGTCGTGTCTAGCGCAAAGATAATTTACTGATATTTACAACAACTTTACAATCAATAGACTCCTCGCTAAGTCAAGAATCCAACACACTTATGCCAAATTAATGGTCAAACACAGATATCGCGAAATTGATTCGTTCAAACCCATTACAGAGGCCATTCAGACTGCTTGAAAACTATCGACAACAGAGTGTTACGTACGAAGAAGTAAATTCATCTCGATTGGTGCCTAAATAGTACGTGAAATTGACGACCGTAATAAGATTAAAATTATGCTGACTGGACCTCTAATCCAATCTAACCGTGAGATGGTTAGAGTATTGGCTGATTGGTCTGAGCATGTGTTATAAGTAGTAAGTTATTAATTGATGTTATTAGGTTAGTTAAATGGAATGATGGATGGAATAGTTTGGAGTCTGTGAGTAATTTAATCTATTTCTAGTTAGCTCTGACCACTAAAGTAGTGTTGGCAACCAATTTAGCCTCAACCAATGTTGAGCTCGCCAAAATGGAGTTTAGATTTGGATTAGGTACATTATTTATGCTTTCAATTATGTAACTGAGACTCACTGCAACTATGATGTACGCACAAAAGCTCTAATCACTGATATAATTTGTTTTCATAATTAGTTATGCTTAGTACAATGGAACCAATATTATAATTGCTTTGAGCTTGGCTTCATTGATAACGTTAGGTTACAATGTTTTTTTCAGATTACTGATATTGAGATGTTTAAAAGTATTCATTGTGGTTTATAACATTCTTGTAATATTTGTACTACACTGTGCATATTATAGTAAAAATATATGGTGTTAAGTTTTTTTTGACAATACAACACTTTCAATAATGAAGTTATAATTAAAGAGACAGAATATAATACATAATACACTCGGTATGAGTGTTAATAATTTAACGAAATCACCATTAAGTTTACGAAATCTGTCCCTTCTAATATTTATCAGAGACTATTAATCCAAGCGGTTCCAAGTGTTGACCGAAACTAATTTTAGTTTTGCAAGCAAATGTAAATTCAACCGATGTTGAACGCATTTCGGATGCGATCCGATTTGAATATGGCATAAATTATAGTTTGAGGGAAACATAGACTATATTATCCATGTATCTATACATCTAATAAAAGTGAAGACGATTAATAGTCTGAACATTGATGATATTTAAGAAAAAAATAAATAAATATACTTCGAATTGATAGCAGAACATGTTCAAATTTCTAGAATTTTTGTCCGTTTATCTCTTTGTCTGTTAATTAAAACGGTCATCAGGCAAAAACGGCTGAACTGATCATCATGATTCTTGGTTGGTAGGTAGTATGTGGTCTTAGGAGTGTTAGTTATAGTTATTTATCCTGAAATAATGCGAGCGAAACTGCGGGCGTCCACTAGTACATAATAATATAACCCTTACTATCCATTTACTTTTATGTGATATTTTAAGCGACGATAATGCATAAACTAAAGTCCGTTTCACCATAAAAAACCTATTCAATCTGGATTTGATGATCTACAATTTATATAATACTTCATGGATTCACGCTAGATCATAGTAATTTTTCATTTTCCTGATAGTAAGCAATCATTGCGGTACTTTACGTACCTCTTATGCGAAATGCCTTTCTGTCATAATATTCAAATAACATCCATTTTCATCACGCACTTATACCCCTGGACCAATGAGATATCAAGTTCAAGAGAATATCAAGTGATATTGATTAAGTACTAATTTGTCATTCATGTTTATGAAGGCATATGTTATTCGCAATTATATTCCTTATAGGCAGCCCAATTAGGCGTCTAATGGATAAGATACAGTTACAATAATGTTGCAGAGTTATAAATGTTAAGCTTTTTGTAAGCTTTGAGCTTTTGTTGTTTCTATTTCCAAATACTTTGTTTGCTCAATATTTTTTGTATCGAATATTCAGTTCTTTTGTTCGGACTGTAAATGTCACTTACCTACAACTTAAATATTTTACCAAAACGCTTTTTATACATTTGAATACTTTGTTATTTTTGTGAAGCAGGTTTTGTTCTATTGTTTTACTAACCTTTTGTAAATCATATAAAATAAAAGTACAAAGTGATGCTTTTCAACATTCCTTAGAAATGAAACGTTGTATTGTTTACGTTATTAATCTTACAATTTGAAGACAAGATTACAATTTGAAGAAACATTGCTAGAAAAGTCATGTTTCCGATCTACATGACAAAAATGTGGGTATTTCAAAAAAAGATCGTTATATCATGTGTTGAAAAAAAACTATATTTACGATCTATTCGGTTTAGTTTTATAAAATGTATAAGATTATACCAAGAAAATTAAAATCGATGATGAATAAATGCAGTAAGATTGCTTTGATAAGTTAGTAGTTGCACTAACCTTTATCCTTTGAGCTGGTTGATGAATTGCTTAGTTTTTGTAGCAAACGTCGAATTTTCGACGTTATTTTAAAATTCCGATGCTCCTTTTCCTAATTTACCACTTGAACACTTGAAATAAACACTTTTTTCCACGAAAAATTCAAATAGTAAAATTCAACGAAATTTATGATGTTGCGACGCCCGCACACAAGAAATGAATGAGGTTTGACAGGAGGACGGCGCTACAGGCGCGACATTGACAGTGACATTAGTTCAAAAGTTTTTTTTTTGTGTTTTTATTTTCACAGCTATAAAAAGTGTGACGCCTAGTACATACAGAAGTGAGACTACATAGTTAATAAAGAAATCTCGAGCATGTAACGTAGTCGTAGTATAATTTTAAATGTCTGAGATGGTGCTTTTCTAGTAAGAACTTGTTTTTTATTGTAAGTACTCACGGTTCCTTCTCATTTGTTCCAGAGCTCCGCGAGGCTTTCGAGGCTGAAGCCCAGGAGGTGAAGAAGCCACGTCTACTGCTGACAGCCGCTGTGCCGGTCGGACCTGACAACATTAAGAGTGGATACGATGTACCTGCTGTTGCTAGGTTAGATTCATGTTCTTTTTTATTTTTATTTTATACAGGTTTATACCTACATAAATTAAAAGTGACATTATAAGACTTTTGGAAATTTAAGAAAGAAAAATGTTCTTTACACATTTTGACAGTAAGACTTAATAGAGTTATTTTCAGTGAGACTCCGAAAGTAAGACAACTTATTATTTTATTTTAGACGTTCCAAAACTTACCTTACCTCTGTATATAACAATAATACTGGCATTTGTTTCTCTTACGTTGTATTTTGACAAGATTTTAGAAAAAAGAAACATTTATTTATAGGATGTTTTATACGTTTTATAAATTTTATACGCATGATCCTAATTTAACATTCAAATGCAGCCCACGAGCCTTTCTCTACAATGATGGCATTACGACAAAATGGAGCAAACAATACAGCCACTTTGCTATTTAAATATTGACCTAAATAAATAACTTAGCGGCCAAAATATGTCGCGCGGTTATGAAATTAAGTTCAGGGTTGATACAAAATAAGTGAATCGATATTATTTTGTTAGTATACTTTTATTAAAAGAAAAAAAGTTTGTAAAGATTAATACTGCTGCGCGATAGAACAATACTATTCTATTTGACTGGCCTGTTAGCTTAGTTGGTAGTGGCTCTGCCTTCTAATCTAGGGGTTGCGGGTTCGATTCCCGCCTGACACAAGTATTTATGCATTTTAAAAATGTATAATTTCTTGTGTTGAGTCTGGTTGTTTGTATGTATAATAAGTATGTATTTACAAAAGAAAAGTATATAAGTATTATATCCGTTATCTAGTACCCACGATACAAGCGTTTGCTTAGTGTGGGGCTAGATGGCGCTGTGTGGAATGTTCCGAAATATTTATTTATTTAATTATTTATTTGTATGAAAATAAAACCTAAATGATTAAGAAAATTAGCGTAATCATCCAAAATTCTAAAAAAATGCACCTTAACCGACTCTTTTTAAATGTGCTCTAAGTAGCAAAAAAACTTACCATACTTCTAATAAAGAAATGCTATTTGGCCAATCTCAACATAAAGCCTAAATATAGGCCAAGACTGAGGGCAGCGTTCCCAGCATACTGGCCTTATCTATTTCTTTAGGTAGGCATGTTATTTTGTATGAAGATTTAATCAACTCAACTATCCCTTCCAGCTACCTGGACTTCATCAACCTCATGGCGTACGATTTCCACGGCAAATGGGAGCGAGAGACAGGACACAACGCACCTCTGTACGCCCCCTCCTCGGACTCGGAGTGGAGGAAGCAGCTGTCAGTGGACCACGCAGCCCATCTGTGGGTCAAGCTGGGCGCGCCTAAGGAAAAACTTATAATTGGTATGTTAAAACTTTATCAGTCATATACCCTGAAACTTTTACAATGTGCCAATGAGGCATGTCAAATAATACCAAGAGACTGACAAAAGAAATTAACGAGTAAAAGCAGTAACGAACCTTAGACTTGGCACGACCTTGTCTAAATTTCATTACTTTTAAGAGATAAACAAGCAGCTCCATCCAGATTTGGCTAGTTTCTTACAGAATGTGATTGGTGGGATATCACGTTCATGCATTCATCATCAGACAAAATAAAATCTCAACTAAACTGTATCAGAAACAAAACTTATATATCATGTTGCTGGCCTAATATTTTTTATGATGTTTTCCTTATTTTTAAAAACTGCATAGACGAAAATTCTCCATCCAGATTACTTGTATATATTTAATGTACTGTATATTTTATACATATCATATTCTCATTATTTCTCTATGTTCCAGGAATGCCAACCTACGGTCGTACCTTCACGCTCTCCAACCCGAGTCGGTTCAAGCCGAACTCGCCAGCCAGCGGCGGGGGCAAGGCGGGAGAATACACTAAAGAGAGCGGCTTCTTGGCTTATTATGAGGTTAGTAGCATGTCATTTACCATGATTTAAATGGTGAAACTAAACAGTGAAAGCAGACGGAGTTCCATCTGGCAGATTTTCCATGGAAACTGTAGACCAGTGTGGTCTGCCATACAAAATCTGTCTGTTAAAGCACACTGGCCCACTCATATCAGTGTACCTAAATCGTTGCTTTGTTTCCATCTATCGTACCTATTACAAACTCATTGGTTAAAACGGTTGAACTAATTTCATAGATATTGAAATCCAAAAAGCCAACGCAATTTTTCTAATCCCAAATCACTGAAACTGTACTGTCAATACCGAATTCTTATTGTAAGACATCAAATTTTCAGTATGATAGATAGATAGATAGATAAAACTCTTTATTGTAACACACATTGAAAGAAATAAAGACAAACAGAAACACAAAAGAAAGACTTAAAAAATAGTGCCACAACTGGTATGATTGGCATGTAGAAACTTATGTCCATTTAAAACAGTTATTTTGCAAGATTTTAAACAAAACTCGTGAAAATAAAACCACAATATCAAATTGCCTACCACAACCGATAACCAACACTAGTCAAACATATGTAGCAACTCAAATCAATTCCCTCCATGCTCACATCACTAGTTCTATCCGTTCCGTCTGTTTGTCTGTTTGTAATCAAAGTCAGAGGTTGCAGTAAACCTTTCCGTAGTTTGAAGCATCCTATCAGCTCTGCACATTTACATATGCAATCAGCTTTAGTTAGAACTTGCCGATTGACTTTCGGATCTGGCGATAGAATTTCAAATTACTCAGTGGATCCAGTTTGGACAAAATTTGTGCAAAATCGAATTAGGCCTCATCCTAGTCTGATTTAGGTGTTGTTTTTTTTGTGGTGTAATTTCTCAACATCAAGTTGATCAAATAGTGAATTAAGGAATAAAGAAATATAAAAAGAAGAATGAAACTTAGATTGCGGAGAACACGATAACCCGTCGGCCAACAAAGTGTTTATAGGATATTATTTACTATCTGTCTGCTACTTACTGGCTAAATTTCACATAGACTTATCGCCAAGTACCCAACGGTATTTTTCATTTTTCACTTCGTGTTTAAAAGTCAGTTTTTATCCAAAACTTGCATGTTACACTTTTTACATAATCGCTTCACTTTTGGTAGTAGTGTATCGTACCACAAAATATATACGGTCAATAGAATTATTGCCAGACTAGGAAGTACAAAAACGGTGAAATTTTATCATTCCTAAAGTACCCCTATTCTTATTTACTGACAATAAAACATTCTGAACTTTTAGACCCCATCAATAATATTTTCTATCGTTCCCCAGGTGTGCGAGATTCTTCGTAACGGCGGTGCATACGTATGGGACGATGAGATGAAGGTGCCGTACGCGGTGCACGGAGACCAGTGGGTCGGGTTCGATGATGAGAAGTCTACCAGGCATAAGATGAGGTAGGGAAATGTTTAACTTATGTCTAGTTCTAATAAATGTGATGTTAAACTTAGGTACATCTTTTCTGTTCTAATGTAAACAATCCGCTCAGTAGCAACAAATCCTTAACAAAACAGCCACTTGTGGTGTTTTTTTTTACTAAATTGCTTTTGATGATCCATACAAACTTCTGCATTGATTAAGATTATCGTTATTTGCAATGAAAGTGATAGTAGGTTGTCTCTAGATTTCATAAATATTAGTGTTAATCATAAAGTTTACTGCTGAACTATGTAGGTAACATGTTGGATTGCTGTGTTGTACATACTCGTAATTTTCTATACCTTGGGGAAGTCGCAATATAATTCAAACTGGCCTTGTGTGCAAAAACTTGTGTACCTAACTAGTTTCATTAAAAAAATAAAGCATACTATAACATTGTGTTAAATACTCCAGATGGATCAAAGAGAACGGTTTCGGCGGCGCCATGGTGTGGACGGTGGACATGGACGACTTCAGCGGCAGCGTGTGTGGGAATGATGTCAAGTACCCGCTCATCGGAGCTATGAGGTAAATACTCGCATTATATTCAATAATCATTCGCTTGAGTTACTTGCCAAGTGGAAATTGGACCAAGTTATAAGTATTACAAAAAAAAATAGACAGGCCGCAACCAATTAAAAATTCTTTAAGGCTTAATAGTGTTCATCGCAATAAATGATTAGACTGTGATGCAGAATTAAGCAAGTTTGTACCTTACATGAATACATGAACTTATTCCTCCTTTCTTTAACCAGAGAGGAGCTCCGCGGCATCTCCCGAGGCAAAGACGCCAAGGACGTAGACTGGTCTGTTGTGGCCTCCACCATCGAGGTGGTCGAGGAGACGGAGAAGCCTGAACCCATCAAGATCAGCCTCTCCGATGTACTCAGCAAGGTGAAGAAACCATCCAAGCAGGTCGTCATCAGGAACAACAACGCAGCTGTGCTGGATAAGAACAGTGAGTTTTTAATAATATTGTTCTCCTAAGTTATGTCATGTTATTAATTATGAGTATTATCATATCATGTCAGTAACCCTGAGGGCGGTTTGTAAACTCTCAACACCAGAGTTGGCCATTCACTGAGAAGAAGACGTCTGTTTTATTTTCTTGCAAAATGTAATATTGTATCGTTGTGATTTTTAGTATGATGGTAGTATAGGGTTGTAATAGCGACCTGCGACATAAGCTGCATTTTATCCGACACCATGCAAGTGAAGCCGATGCATGTACTAGTACATAGTTTATAATATTTTTTTGGAAACCGATCCCACTAGACGACATCTTAAATTGGATACTTCTAAAATGTTTATTTAATACAAGTCTCATTTTAAAACAAATTCACCACAAATTTTGCATGTCTTGTAGACGGAATATGGAGGACTTTTTAAATTAATTTTTATATTTAAGACCATTTTGTAAATACCTACCCATGTTCGCAAACAATAAATGAATTTGAATTTGAATTTGAATTTAGATTTCACATCTACGAAAGCGTCTTAACGTTTTTATTTCACTACATGTATTTGTAAAATAAAATCTCAGTCGGAAATGTTCGTAGTACATTGCTAAAGCAGTTTGGTAAACAAACACAAAGAGAACCCCTCGCTACCTGTCAGCGGACCATCTTGAGAAAATTTCGAAGCATTTGCACGCTCTACGGAACTTGGAACAAGCGATGCTGAAATGTAAACACGTTTTCTGGAGGGAGTAGTGGCTTGGTCGGCTATTTGAATTATAGGGCTATAGAAAGAAACGTCATTTTTCAATTGATTTAATTAATAGGTATTTACAAAATTACCAGAAAGACAAATTTTATATTCAAGAAATGAACGTGATGTTACCATAATGATTTCACAATATAATAAATATAGGTACTACATTGTTTTAAATTTGTATCTATAAAACTATATTTTATACCAAACATATTTCATAAAATTAAGCAAGTTTTTTAGCAATTATACTTAATATTTTTTTGAATAGCGCTTATTATTATTATGGAGCCTAAACTAACTTAGTTTACAGTATGTTACAAAACTGAAAATAAATAATTAGCTTTCAAATTAATTCAGTCACTTTGCTAAACACCACTCTCGAAACAAATGGCGCGACCTCTTTGCGTCATTCCCGATTCGCGATAGATTTTATGTTGGAAATATTGAAATTTGGCAACCTACCTACAAACCCACGTCTGTGTGGGACTATACTTGAGACCAGCCAAGTATGTGCCAAAACATCTCAGTAACTTATAAAGCATTTATAAAAAATACTTTACAATGGTTTGTATTTAACTAAAATATCCAGCTCGCAGTACCTGGGGCGTTTTAAATCTAAATAACGACGTGCCACTCCAGAAATTCTCACATTTACAACCTCTCGAGAGATTCTCTACGTCGCAGCGAAATTCGCATCTTGTAATAACAGCGTCTTAGCATCTCATCTTGAGTAACGGACAGTGACATCTTTATTACTCTCCAGCGCACACTCTTGTTTATTCTCACTAAAATGTTAACTGCAAGCCGTGTTGTATCTCAGACTAGTGACACCCCTACACGGCTCTAGCTCGTATAATATACTCGACACCTCTCGACATCCAAAATACTGTATTTGGCACTAAAAGCGACAAACACCGAGCGGAGTGCCACAAGGGTCACTCTTAGCGCCACCGTTGTTCCAACTGCCAAGACCAGCTTAGGCAAGTCGGCGACATAGTTGCTAAAAGTTTGAAACATCGAATGCTTTTACGTTCAAGTGTTTCAACCGACCGCGGTAAAGAGACCCGCGGCCTCGAGCGTGAAATCCTTTAGACACTGAAATTTCCAGACAGGAAAAGGGTTCGGGGTCTCAAGTAGAATTGGTCCCGACCCAAATGGGTTTTTTGATTTAATGCTCTCAAGTTTATGACTTGGCGATCTTTGCAAGGAGGTGCCTTAAACGTGCTCGAGCCGTCGGGTAATAAATAACATATTTTCGATGTTAAACGTCGCAATAGATGGCTCTTCATGAATTTTTCTTGGAAGTTTGCAAACTTTTATTTAGGACACAAAGGCGATGTTTTCAGTGAGTTAAATGGGTTTAATGTAACCACGTAACCACAAAAATTCCTTGTAGTATGTTTTATTGCTTAAAAACGTGAAACTTGAATGTGTCTGATATTTTTAGTACTTCGGTGCTTGATGTGAAAGCAAATTTATTACGACACAAGAATAATGACTTATATTGCATATTTATGGTCGACATGATTTCTCAAAATACTGTACAAAAAACTGTGCAAACCATGTTTTTTTTTGTACTATTTAAATACGAGTAGGTACAAGTAACACTTGTGGTTAAGATTTCTTGATAATACATTCGCATGAATCAATCTTTCGAGACAATTTAGAGATCACCTAGTTGTCATATTTTCATTTTCACATTTTCACTTCGTAACGTCAGACAATCAATCTTTCATCAGCCGTTTTTTGACGTTAAGGTATTAAAAAATATGCAGTCTTAGTGATTGATTAGGGATTGATTGGACATGCAATATCTTTGGATTGATTCGGACTCGTCAAGATTTCGTATTACCGATTGCATTTTGATAAGCGATGAGCGGTAACTTTTACTTTTCATAAATTGATTGATCGTGAAAGAGTTTTTACTTTAGTCTGACTGATCAGAGCTTGCTTTGGAAAAGTAACAGATATTTTAAAGAAATATATCTTTTTAGCTTAATATTCTGTCAGCGGTTATTGTAAAGGACCACAGGCAATGTTTAAAAGTAACAAATTTCGCAATTGAAAATCCTCATTGTTGAGAGTTAAGCTATAAATTCGTCAAGCATTATATTCATCACGCTTTCATGTAGGTACGAGTTGCACAGTTCTTGTACTTTTTATGGGCTTCTTTCAAAGTTAATGCGGAAACGGCCCTTTGTTTCCTTTACGCAAGCTACGGGGCAAGTTTCAAGAAAATGATGTCGTAACTCATAGAACGTGCCTCATTTTTTAAAAGAAACCTTTCGTCAGGAATACTTACTTCAGAGTGAGCAATATCTGTTGTTTTTTGCAACATTTGTTCTGAGATGAAGTCAAGTTACTTAGACGTCATAAAAAAATAATGCTATTATTTTTTTAATGATTTTCTTAGTGTTTTACAACCATACCAAAATTTGTTAATATTTTTGTATCTTTTTAACACAAAAATACCTTACTAGGCTAAGATAAAATTTTTAAACAAATAAATTAACTACATAATGTGTAACTAATCAGACAGCATGCGTTGAGAGAGTTATTTGTAAAACACATAATAACACGACAGTAGTCTACATCTATATCTTAGTCCTACTTTGGCGGTTTTAAAACGTTCTACGAATAAAACCCATTTCTCCTCTTCCCCCAGAGCGTGAGCCACAGGTCTTCTGCTACCTGACCTCCTGGTCGTCCAAGCGCCCCAGCGGCGGTCGCTTCATGCCTGAGAACGTAGACCCTCACCTCTGCACGCACGTCATCTACGCCTTCGCAACCCTCAAGGACCACAAACTGGCTGAGACTGATGACAAGGATGGAGATATGTACGACAAGGTTGTCGCGCTGAGAGAGAAGAACCCTAACTTGAAGGTGAGGATAAAATTTGCAAATGGATTAGCTTATAATTTGGCGGTAACTTTTCTTATGCTAAACAACGTTGTAGTCTAAAATTTAGCCTGTCCGTCTATAAGAAAGCGAGTTTACCTGGTTATATTGAAATTTTAACTCTTTTCAGTCAGGCATTTGACCAGCCAGATCACTGCTGTATTGATGTTTTTCTTGTATAAATACATAGTTTTGTTCAATCTTCTATCTGATTCGAGATAATAAATTGACCTGTTATATTTCAGATCCTCCTCGCCATCGGTGGCTGGGCGTTCGGTTCCACTCCCTTCAAAGAGCTCACCTCTAACGTGTTTAGGATGAACCAGTTTGTTTATGAAGCCATCGAGTTCCTCAGGGACTACCAGTTCAACGGCCTGGATGTAGACTGGGAGTACCCAAGGTAAAAAACTACTTTACACTACTACTCTGAGTTTATGTCTATTGTAAGCTCAGAATTCTGAAATATATCGCGAAAAAATAGATCAAAAGTGCCTTGTGGCATGAGTAAAAGTTGTAAAGTGGTAACCAACTTTAGCGTCAATACTTTTTCTATCACCCTAAGGGCACCTGAGACGGAAAATAACTGCCATATTGAATGAAATTCTACTTAATTTCTAAAAACAAACCCTTGAGGTTAAAATTTTATCAGGTTTTCTAATTTTGCACAAATTCATATGTACATAGAGCTATGAGGTACATAGAGCTATGAGGTACATAGAGCTATGAGGTACATAGAGCTATGAGGTACATAGAGCGATAGAACCGTCATCAAATTTTGCATCTAATAAACTAAGGTTTTCGAACTAGCCGAAGAGGCTTTGACATATTATTATAAAACCATAAAGCTGGCCTGTTAGCTTAGTTGGTAGTGGCTCTGCCTTCTAATCTAGGGGTTGCGGGTTCGATTCCCGCCTGACACAAGTATTTATGCATTTTAAAAATGTATAATTTCTTGTGTTGAGTCTGGTTGTTTGTATGTATAATAAGTATGTATTTACAAAAGAAAAGTATATAAGTATTATATCCGTTATCTAGTACCCACGACACAAGCGTTTGCTTAGTGTGGGGCTAGATGGCGCTGTGTGCAATGTCCCGAAATATTTATTTATTTATATTGCTAATTTTAGGGGAGCCGACGACCGCGCTGCCTTCGTATCTCTCCTGAAGGAACTTCGCCTCGCGTTCGAGGGAGAAGCGAAGACTTCTGGACAACCTCGCCTGCTGCTCACTGCTGCTGTGCCGGCATCCTTTGAAGCTATCGCTGCTGGATACGATGTGCCAGAGATCTCTAAATATCTTGTAAGTGAACTATTAAAATATTGGTATTCTAGTAATAGTCCAAATTATTGGTGATTTTGATTCAAACATTTAAACCCGACCAACACAAACATAGCATGAGGAAATTGAGGTTAAAAGTAGTCTGTGTTATCCAAGGCTTGAATTAACTACATATATTAAATAAAGTCACATTTATTGACGATACCCATATTCGTGATTGAGGCTAAAAATCCCCCTTGATAAGTAATATTCTTTATTATATTCCAGGACTTCATCAACGTGATGACGTACGACTTCCACGGCCAGTGGGAGCGTCAGGTCGGACACAACAGCCCCCTCTTCCCCCTAGAGAGCGCTACTAGCTACCAGAAGAAATTGACTGTGGTAAGTTGCTTTCCCAATTTTTAATAGACGCTGAAGCTTTTTTACTCTGATAAATTAACAATCTTTGTTAGCAAAAACTTACAAATGTTTATAAATGTGTTTGTTCTCTCTCTACGCTTAAATGGCGGAACTAATTTAGATGAAATTTTGTATATGTATATACACAACACGACCAAAAAACATTTAACGAGTTGTCGCTCAGCGTTACAGAAAACGCTAAGCAAGTGATACACTATGGGCTAAAGTACGACCTACATAAGCAAATGCACACTTGCACAGTCTATGAAATGGAACTAATACACAATCATACTGATACGTGTTAAAAAGGAGGGTTTTTTAATTCGAGCGAAAGTGATTTGAGTTTTGTGCGATTAGTTCGCCAATTATGAACTAATTTTGATTATTATTTTCCCTCTCAGGACTACTCTGCCCGAGAATGGGTCCGCCAAGGAGCTCCCAAGGAGAAGCTGATGATCGGTATGCCGACATACGGACGCTCCTTCACTCTCATCAATGAGACGCAGTTTGACATCGGCGCACCTGCTTCTGGAGGCGGTAAGATATTTTGAAATTATGATAATATTCTCTTTTTCCTCTTGTGGTCTCCTCTCTTCAACATTTTTATTATTCTTTTGTTTCCATTGTATTCTTGAATGTGTAGAAAGTTCAGGAACATGATTTCAAAAAGAAACAGAAGCTTTTAAAGAGCTAGCTGTATCTACTGTCTGCTCAGTGATATTGGTGATTTTTACCTCGAATCCCGATGAAACACTTTTTCGATTATTTCATTATGAGTTTGTTTATGTTTATTCGTGTTTGACGTGAGAGCATAGAAATGAGAGCTTATTATTATGGGAGAAGGTAGGTTTTCAAGTGAGCTATATTTTATTCTAGTGCCCATGACACAAGCGTTTGCTTAATGTGGGCTAGATGGCGCTGTGAGCAAAATCCCTGAATATTTATTCATTTACTTTTTCTCTCACAGGATCCGCTGGTCGTTTCACCAACGAAGCTGGTTTCATGTCATACTACGAAATCTGCGAGTTCCTGAGGGAAGACAACACAACCCTGGTGTGGGACAACGAACAGATGGTTCCCTTCGCCTACAGAGAAGACCAGTGGGTCGGGTTCGATGATGAAAGATCACTCAAAACTAAGGTCAGTACTAAATAAAAGTGACTATACACCTACTTTTGCACTCGTTGTTTTATTTCACCTATTGTTCTACAAAACAGCACTTAGCTTAAGCACTTAGATCTTCAAAGTGAAAGCGCATCGGTTCTTATCGCGTAAACACTTTCCATCTTAGGCCATAGTCTTTGCTTACCATCAGGAAAACTATGTTAGAAACAAGTTTAATATAACATTATTTTTTATTATTTCAGTCAACTTTATAGCCAGAATTTGTTTATTATCCTTAGTTAGTAGTCCTTAGTGTTATGAGTCTTCTGACCCTTAATATACAACTCAAAGAGAAGTAATATAATAGTCAAAATATAATCTTCACAAAAACATTTTCTGCTTCCAGATGGCTTGGCTCAAAGAGGAAGGTTTCGGCGGCATCATGGTCTGGTCTATCGACATGGACGACTTCAGAGGTTCCTGCGGCACTGGGAAGTATCCCCTCATCACGGCCATGAAGCAGGAACTTGGAGACTACAAAGTCAGATTAGAATACGACGGACCTTACGAATCTTCCAGCCCTAATGGACAGTATACTACTAAAAATCGTAAGTAACTTTACATTTCACTAAAATTGTAGAAAAATTCTGTAATACCAATTACGAAGATAAATGTGTGAAAAAAAAATATTACTTATATTAATGTTAGTTCGCCTTTACTGTTGAAACATGCCTAAAAAACAACAGTGTTCGTTTAGTAATTTAATAAAAAAATACTAAATGGTATTTTCAAAACATTTGTCTTTGATTTTCTGGATGCAAGGTCTTTGTTTCGATACTTACAATTTGAGGTTATTTTTATAATCAAGCCATACCACTATTTGTATGAAAGTATGTTTGTTAATCCATAAATTGTTTTCCTTACAGCCCACGAAGTAACTTGCGAAGAAGAAGACGGCCACATCTCCTACCACAAGGACCACGCCGACTGCACCATGTACTACATGTGCGAGGGAGAAAGAAAACATCACATGCCTTGCCCTCAGAACCTCGTCTTCAATCCCAACGAGAACGTCTGTGATTGGCCAGAAAATGTTGAAGGTTGTCAACAACACACTCAAGCGCCCGCAGCGCGATAGACATGTTAAGTTTATTAGCAGATACCCCTAAACTAAACATTCCTTCTTTCTAATTACTAAAATTCGAAACTTTGTAAAAATTGTATTGAGTTGATATTGTGAAGACACTCGAATTTTTACTTTGTAAATAATGTATAAGAGATAGGTCGATGGATTGGTTTACATAGATGTGGTCAGATTGGTCGATGGTGAAAGTCCTCTCAGTACTTAACTTCTATCTACCTAATATACTACTAATGCGACCTCCATCACTCATATTGTAATAGCTACGTACGTTTTGATATTTTATTTACACGGATAATATTTTTATTTATTTATTGGCTTCTCCGCTCAATAGTGGAAAGAAGATTATGAAAGGATTCGTGTGATATAATGTAAATTGTGCTTTACAATTTATGGATTCATAAAATTTAGTTTGTATCTATTATTAAATTATATTTTGACTAGGCTTTAATAACTTCCTTTACTCTCCCAAAGGAACATAATATTTTGAAAATACTCAATTGTTTTAATGTAGATTGGAGAAGAATGCATTCCTGAGATGTTACATGTTGTGTTCTTTTGGGACAGATTTTTATACTCTTCTAATTAGGTAATATAAGATTTTCCATGTACCTTTTTTATTTCATAAAATACTCAAAATCAGCTAAATATCACTGCCTTGATACTGCCGACATGTTCTAGTAAGAATAATATTTTAACGACTACAAACACTAAACTTAATTAAATTGTGACATTATTATAATTTAGATAGATTAAGGAGATAAGTTTGTAAATATTGTATTTAGATACAAAAGATGTAAGAGTATTATTAAAAAAAAAAACACAAAAATAATATTTGCTTCGTTTTATTACCCGGTGATCCTGTTGGAGCGTCACATCCCGCTACCAACATAACGGCGGGACAGGTCGACCAACGTGAGAGGTTCCCGCCAACGACGACAAGGGGCAGCCCGCGCACCAACAGAACGACAAATACCTGTCTATCGCACCGCACGCGCAACCAATAAAAATACAGTCCACTCGCATCAAGACATACCCAACTCGTTGTTATTTCATCCAACAAGGCATCCCAATAGGACCGAGGAAAGTAGCAACAGATCCTTATATTTAGACATTGTAGTACCAGGCTTCGCAAATAATTTGAGACATTAAAAACAAATTGTATAATTCGTAAAATCAATATTTCCCACTTACCATACTTACTTTACTCATCATAGAAGCAAATACGTCACTATTTACTTACGTTAAATACGATAATTGGGCTTACTTGCCTTGCACTTAGATACTTAAAACACATTTAGCCATTTTAATGGCAGTTTTGTCCTTTGTCATTTAGAATTGTACTGAGCCTAAATCTCAAACATAGAAAGATATTTTTTGAGACTTCTACCATTCAAAGGAAGTTGCTTTTACCACCAATAATTGCTAATTTCATCAGCTACAAGACTCAGTGAGAGAGTAAACTTGGAATTTGGAAGTGAGCTCACATTTCAATGAAATTCTCCATCTACCCTCCGCAGACGTGCGGACATGTCTAAACAGGAATGCAGGATGAATATTAAATAACAAGGTTTTCGAGATGTTTGGAATGGGGCAGTAAACATTTGAGCTTATTTTATAAGCTTGTTTTAGAACAAAAATACAATAAATAGACAACCATTAAGAAAGAAACAATGGTTTCTTTGTCCTTCTAATGAGAAGTCCTAATAATGTAGGTAATTGAAATTGACCTGCTTTACTAAAAACTATAAAATACTAATATTTAGGCATATGTAGGCAAATAATATATAAAGTTAGGCTTAGTTTACCGGTAGGCGCCAATTAATAACACTATTAAATTTGATAACGCCTGATCAATTTTAGATAGTGTTTCATTAAGGCTTCAACTTTTGTTCAATTCAACGGTTGCGACAGTTCCTTTACTTTGGTAGGTAATCAATAACGAATACCTCAGCTAGCTGAGCTACGAGTGACCTATATTTTATTCAAGTAAGTACCTACGTAACTCGATCTGTTCAAGCCAACACACCTTACCAGTTTTGTTCAACATTACTCTGAGCAAATATCGCATTATTTCAATCGGCTCTTTACTTCGCGATGCGCTCTGAACTAACAAATGTTCTTCTCTCATTCCGAGCTTGAAACTGCTGCTTGACAGGAATTTGAACTATTGTTACTAGTTGCGCCCTCTGACGATGTCCTGATCCTAGATAATGTGTGGTTTTTGGTATGAATAAATGTACAAATCTATCGCTTATATCAGGTTTTCATTCTGTGTATAATGATATGATACTGTGTACCTATTATCATAATTAATGGAAAGAAATAGGTAGATACATTTCATAAATAGTACAGATAGGGGTACATGCCCAAAATAAAAATAAAACCAGATAATGTCAATAATATCTAAGATCAATTTACTCAATTTCTGAAGTAGGCAGGCTATAAACAGCCTTCTGGCAACATTTAACTTGTCTTACTTTTTTATGTAAGTACCGACAAAACTTGCAACCTTATAAGAAATGAATGTGTTGTTTTTATGTTTTTCACTAAAATTAGTCATGTAAATAGTTACTTACTTACTAAAAACTATGCCTGTGTCCTTGCTAAACATTATGTTATTAGTTTGTGTTGCCGAAGGATCACATGTAAAACTAAGGCATCAGGCCAAACCAAACCTTGTTTTGCTAAAACTTGTTTGTGATTGAACAATTAACAACTGTGTCTAACTATAGTGTTTACTGGATTGAAATCAAGGCACTACAGGTAGGTACTTAGTTTTAAGCACACAATCATTAAATTAATTAATTATTAGTTTAAAAAGTTTTCGTTTGGGAAGATTGTTGCTGTGTTGTGCAAAGTTTGCTCAATGTAAAACCACACTAACTCACAACTTTCCTCCTTAATATAACAACTAGTTTTGTTGTTGTTTATTAGAAATAACTGGACATCATCACACAGGTGATGACCTAGTTTGATGTCCAGGGTTCACCAACTATTGTATAGTCATGAGCCCTATCTCATAGTAAATTTTTTAAATGTTCACTACTGCTATACTTACCTGTTTCTTTCTAATAAGGTCAAATAAACGTTTTTATTATTATTATTAATAAATAAATTCAAAAATCTTTCTCATAGATAAAACCACCACCAGTGACAACAAATTTCATCTTGAAACAAATACCTAAAATTAATTTCATTGCACATTTCTAGTCACGTAAGTATTTTTTTCTTTTTGCAGCAAAATAATATTCTGGAGCATTTAAATTAAAACTCAAGATTGAAAAACAAAGCACGCAAGGAGCGTGGATACCAAAAGTTTTCTCAAATTGGAGTCAGGTGGAATAATTGGTACAAAGTTGAACACTTGGTACAAAGTTTTGTAATCTAGACTACAAAAGTATATAAATATTTTATTAATCATACTAGTAGACGCCCACGGCTTCGCTCGCATGATTTCAGGATAAAATGTAGCCTATGACTCTCCTAAGACTCATACTACCTACATACCAAAAACATGATGATCCGTTCAGCCGCTTTTTCGCGATGAGCTTTAAATAAACAGACAAACAGATTAATACAGATACAGATAAACAGACAAAATTTCTAGAAATTGTTTGAACGTGTTCCGCTATCAATTCGGAGTATCTCCAAACTTTTTTTTCTACATCTTTAATGTTGAGACTTTCGACCATAGAGTAATATAATAAACCAGCTTTCGACCCTCTTCAGCTTCATTACTTGTAAGGGATAGATATAGGTACATAATGTAGATAGATATGTAGTATGTATACTCTAGAGAGTACATACAAGTTTCATAATATATCAGCAATCTGAGTTAAGTTGAGGTCCAGCGAACACTTCATGCATACATAATAGTTTGATTAGTTTGGGGCTAGATGGCGCTCAAAATATCATATAACCTTAAATTGTAATTTTTTCATAAATAATCAATAAATGTTATAATTATAAAAATGTTGACGAAGTAAATATTGAAATGTGCTTTCCCTCTAATATTTTAATTACAGTTATGAGCATGTAACGTGACATGATTTCTAATAAATTGTTTCATTTCATTTCAATAGTGTTACAGAGATCTTTAAAAAAAAGTAAGTTCCAACATTCATTTATAATATCGTGTGAAATGTCCCCGCATATTTTATCTGTTTTAATATGAAATATGTGTATCTTACGTCATTATGTACTATCAAGGACCATTTCATTATTATTTATATTAATTTAGCTATAATAATTTTATTATGTACCTACTCAACTTTGTGTTAGTTTCTCTAGATAAATATTTCACAGTTTCCATCCCGTAGAATTTATATTACCTTACTTTCTTTACCGGAACTCGCGTAATTACAGTAGTTGCGAACCATTCCCTTTGAAATGCAAACGAAGCCGCTGAAACTTGCAAATTAGGTTTTTAATTTGAATCTGTAAATATTTAGTAAAAAGAGGCTTAATATAAGAGTGTCCATAGCCTTTTCTTACTATCAGGCAAACCAAGGCGAAGTGCCGTTCTAGTTAAAAAATACACTTTGACTTATAGTCTAATTCATCGATTAGATATTGAATCGCATCGTGCTCTCTGGTAGACCTGCCCCTCAAGACGTATTTCTCAGTACTGAGTAGCTGTCAATCTGACTAAATTAATTAAATTTTAATAAACAGAAGTGAGCATGAACAGAAGACCAGCGCTGGTTGCTATGCACCCAGCATTATGCTAAGTTGGGATGTATTGCGGCAAATATGTAGGTATTTTGTAGTTTTAAATATTTTTTGTTTGTACTTTCTTGTTTATTATTTGCTCCAATATATGATTTTCTTTCTATCTTTCTAATGCTATTTAATAATAATTACGGTCCCACTGCTGCCCTAAATAAATAAATAAAATTGGTTTAAAAAAAGATCTTGGAGTCCAAAGCTTCCCGAACTAGTTTTCACTGTGTCTCGGGAGCCGATGGTTTCTCCCTGCTTATAATCAACACACAAAAATACCGAGCGTAAAGCTCGAAAGGATCTAAACCGAAATAAATATTAAAAAAGAAAATAATAATAATAACTTTCGAATTAATAAACATTTTATTACCCTCTCTCCTATGTGAAATACTCCAAGTCCTACTCCACTATGTCAGAACACAATGGTCTGCATAGAGCACACAATAGCGCACAGAATCGGCTCGGATCATAAAATATTTAATGAGCACAAGATCAGTGTGATGACAGCTAAGTGCAGTTTAGAATACGATGCAAATTCACACGAGACTGATCTAGATACCTAGTAACCTGTACTAGGTAATCTAACAATTTTCCTGAGAAGGTCGGATATGTATCATTTTCATGATTTAATCCTAATTAAGTGTAAGTCAGTATGAGAGTGGCAAACTCGTATCAAGAGATCTCAAATCGTATAAGGAGACTTTGACATTTATTATGTAAATAAGTAAAATAATTAATTGGTAATTATTATAATTATAGTTTAAAAGTAATTCAGTGGCGCCTAAAGAATGTTACTTTCTTCGAATAGAGAAGAGCTATTAAACGATTTAATTTTTTGCTAAAATAGTGTGTAAGTACATGAAAATTTAAACAAAGTGAATTAAAAGTATCAATTTGGAAGTATTAGATTAAATCAACTCGATGGAATAATATAATATCAATGTGTGCTATAAAATTACATACTTAGTCAGAAAAACCAATTAGGGCATGGTGATACATTCCATTCAATGAAAATAAGGAAAACATGCCCATTATTATTGTGTTCATGGACCAAAATATTTTAATTAATTGACTTTATGTACAATGAACATAGGTATAAATTGCCTATGTATGGAGTGTTGATAGCGTTTTTAATTTTGTGTTAATATAAAAGCAGATATATACATTGTAATGGTACATTATGTACATATACTGTCGTGTAACAACATAAAGGTGAACAGGTAAGTTGTCATTATTATTATTTTTTTCGTTGTCTTTATCTCCTTGTGTCATAAGATCGCAATTGGTTTGAGAACATTCTAAAGATGATATTTTTGAAGCCCTTAACATCTGATGCTTAGCAAATAATGATAAACTGCTTATTTGTGGTGTCTGAGTAGAAAAATCTAAATGAAATGAACCCCAATTCCAGTGTAACGTATGAGTGGAGCATAGTTCATAGAATCACATAGCAACCTGAGCATTGGTATTATTATCGGGCCCTGGATTACGTCACCACGGCGTGCTTTTTTTATGAGGGGGAATTCACGTCGTAACGTATGTATGTAGTTACTCTTAGATAATAACTGATATTTTATATTATCTTTTTACAGTGAAAAGGGAAGCATGGGTTTTCTACTACTGTTAGTGCTAACTTCAACTATAGCCCACTGTACTAGCCGAAGTACAGATCTCATAGAAAATGTGACTAAACAGAAGCCAGCTTTGGAAGTGACCTGCAAAATGGATGGGTGTGCGAATGTGAGGGGTCCTGATATCACCAACGCCACGTCATATATGTATCTGCGAGAGTTTCATCCGTTTGAAGTTGAAAGTAAGTGTATTTTGTTTTATTATGATGTTGTGTATTACAAAAGTATGGAGAGTATCATAAAAGTTTGATTTGCCATTCTAGTTTTTTTCCCTATCGATTTTTTATCAGATATTTAGGCACACTATTTTAAAATCTCTTAAAGCGCCTATTTGACGGAACGCGTGACTTAATTGCTGATATAATTATGTATCAAAGTGAAATGAATTCATACATCTATTACATAGGCCTACATTTATGTGCCCTGGTCAATCAGACATATGTTCACCTAGTCAAGAAGTGATAAGGACAAGCGACAATGTGAAATGTGAATCTATGTGGAGCATCTCTCCAGAAGATCTCTCTCTCTCTCTCTCTCATCTGAACAGAGTTTTTTTAAACTCTATAGCCATTACTAGATTAAGTAGAACGGTTTTGACTTACTTGCATATTTCGCGTATACTTTTGTGCTTTACTGTCAGGCAGTTGACCGCTAGACCACCTGAATAAGCGAACAAAATATATACGTACATAAAGCGCCTTTTTCTTTTTCAGATCACACTGTCAGCTTCTACGTCTTCAACAAAGAATACATAGAAATTAATTGCGCTGGCTGGAACGCACTTGACTCTGAGTTCATGCCTCAATTTATAAATGAACTCCGTTTGTCCTGGCTGGTCCTGAAACACTGCCCTCCACCGACCAACCAAGCATACATAGAAGCATTCGCAAAACTTAACGTAAGCATTCAAGATATAACTGCTCTTGAGCTAAAAAGCTTGACAAAAACGCCTCAACTGACTGCGGACCATCTGAAAGATCTGCACAAAGTCACTGAGCTAACAATAGATGATGTTCAGCACGAGGACCCAGAACCGCAACCAGGCTTTCTAGCCCCTTTAAAAAACTTGCAAGTATTACATGTAAACAATGTTAAAATTTCAGCAGAAGATTTGAAAAGTATAAAAAATATAAAGTCGCTGACCCAACTCCACTTCACTGGGAAAGCGTTAGACGTATTGTTGGTACAAGAATAGTTTTTTAACCTTTTTGCGTTGCGTAGTCGGGTAAAGAGGTATTCGTAAAATTCTCTTGTACGATTTATTTGTTCATTTACACAAAACAGACTATGACCACATGAAAGCATTTATTTTCAAAAGTCTGAGCCATTTTCCTAAATATGACTATGTAGGTACATACATAGATTGATTAATTGACGAGCATTTATTAGAATAGTGTTGAAGTAGAAAAACATATAATATATGTATAACAATATAATGCAGTGGAAGTGAGTGTGATGAGTGATAGGAATATAATATAATGAAATATTTATATTTTGAATTATTTGTTTTTATTCATAATTATTAAATGCATGCAAGTAATTCGATATCATTACAACTGACTTGGAAAAATTATGCAATTACAAACATAAAAGAATCATGCACCACTTTTGTACCTTCTTTCGAAGTCGGTTAAAAATATCAATACTTTCCAGTCAGTCTCGCTTGCTACAAAATGCAAAACACCACCATCTTAGATCATGCAAAACCTCAACTGCATAAAGTAACAATAATTTACGGCCGAAAACATAAATTTTCCACCCTTGTACGAAATAAATTACCAACATGCGGAGTGTGAAACGGCTTACAATTAGCAAGACTGCGTTTGGTAACTGGTTAATATACTGAAAAATTATTTTAGATTTTTGCGACAAAAGAAACAACTGGAAATTAAAATATGGAAAGACTGATTTAATTACTTTTCGACACTTAAAATAATTAAGCACGTTATTAAGCACGTAAAAATACATATATTGTAAATCAAAAGTTGGTTTTAGATCGATAAGACGTTTTTATTATTGTGATCATAACAATTTAATTGTCAAGAAAAGAGTCAATAAATTGAGCAAGTACCACAAAGTGGAGCGGTCTTATTACCTACATTTTTGGTTAAGTTAGTTAGTTACCTTTAAATGAAACTCTGTAGAAATATGTAGTATTTTTCCGCTGCGACTGCTCCTTCACCGACTTCAAACTACAAACTTGATGGTTTTTAGGTGTGTTCCTCCATGTACCACCGCCACACCTTACCTCCTAACCAACGTGGCCTCCGTGGCTCTCAAGATCTTACCAACACCGCACCTTGTGTCTTCAAGTTTTGTAGTTCTCCTTCGGCAAGATATTCTCGTCGACACGTGTTTCGCCTCTCCACGAGGCATCCTCAGGACGTGTTGACTTAACGAACGTCGGTCCGAAAGAAGCACGCAGACTACGCGACGCCGCGAGCGGTCAATTTTGTGTGCGCCGGTACATCAGTCGATGTTGCTGTCCCTGATGAAGCAGTGGAGCGACCCGAGGGCGAAGCGGCCGGGAGCATCATAAAACCGTTTAGTTAACATATTGATGTATATTACGTGTTAATAGAGACCATACAAATAGACATAAGAGTTGCAAGACGTGTACCTACTATTGTACATGGTGGATGTGTTTACCACATTACCCGGGTGAGAATCCCCCGTCTCCGAACGTTGCTAGATCTAGTAGTAAGTACGAGCCTGCACTCACGCGTGCTAGATGCACCGCGGATGCATCGGGATGCCATCGTACGAGGATTTATGTTGCTTGATACTTTAACTTACTTTACTTATTTATAACTATCGGATGCCCGCAACGTTGCTCACTTAAACAGACAGTACCAATTAGTCTCCCAGAAAAATCAAGCTCTACTTTACTTGCGCCTTGTGTGAAATTAATAGCATTTTTAAATTTTTAATTTTTTAAATATTTCTTCACTGGCAGTGACCTGTATTTTCATTTAAGTTTGTCCGGGATAAAAATAGCCTTTCTGTTAATTTATGTAGGGTCTAATCTATCGCAAATCTCATCCACATCGATTCAGCCGTTTGAATTGTGTTTTTCGTGGAAAGATCCACGAAAAACACAAGTCCTCTGGTTTTGTGGTCCTCAACCAAATTTATGACATTCTTTAACGACCCCTTTGTCGAAAGTAAGGTATACTCATAGTATTCAGGGAAGTATTTGATCGCTAGCGATCTGAAAAAAAAATTTTACGTTACTTTCCAAGATAATGATTATATTTTAAGTTTTGTGTAGGTAACTCAAAAAGTTGAAAACGTACATTCATAAAAACTGATAAAACATACATGGTACAAAATAATATCTAATATAACGAACTTATAAAGAACTTTTATTAATAGGCATAGTAATTATAGTAGCGCATCTTCACTAGATTTTTTCTATCCATAAAGAAAACAATATTGAGATGTTAATCTCGTGATAATTACTTGCAAACGAGGCACTTAATATGTTTCACAGTTTATAAGTTATAAATTAAAGTACCCGTAATAGAGATATTTTTTATTCACACTAATTCTTTTAATAAAATTCACGCGATGCTTCGTTAGTGATGCGAATAAAATAATAAAGCAGTCAAACAAATTTGATACTTTACTCACAACTGCCATAAATATATCACGGAAGCTATATAGCTATATAAGCTATATAGATATATAAGCTATATAGGTGTAGATTGCATTGAATATCATTTAGTAAAGAAAATTAGTTAAATGTTTTTTAATTGAATTATTGCTTTTACTAAATAGTTGAAACGAACAAAATATTCCGAAGGGAATAAAAGAAGTGTTTTACTAAATAGTCGCTATTTAAATATATTTAATAGGCAGCGTAACAAACTGACCCTCATCACTTAGCTCATAACATTTAATTTAATAATAATATAATACAACAATGATAGCACAATATTATATTAATAAAAAAATTAAGTATTATTTTTAAAATAAGGTAACACTGTCATAACGCACTAACAAAACAACAGTATTTCATTTATCTCTTGCTATTTTCTTCCAAGTATCAACACCGCTCCATCCAGCAATGCGCTAGTGTTTTCGAATGCTACCCGCTCGGCTGCGCGCGCGCCTGCTATCAGTCAGTTCTGTAGGTCATGTCTATGCAGCCACACAGCTCGCACCAATCAAAACAAAACACTCACCATTCCAAATACAAACGTGAACGAACAATCAATTAAAAAAAGAAGTTAGCATTATTTGTTTTCATTTTTGCATCGAGTGAAAAGTGAACGATTTGAATTTCGAACATTTCGATTTTGTGCCGAAGTGAAGTCGAACTTTTTGGTTTTTCAAACAATCGATTGAAGAGTGTGAGTTTTTTTCAAAGAGGTTTTAGTGTTTTTTCTTCATTTACGCTGTTATGTGCAAACACGAACATTGCGGAATGTAAAACACAGAGCTGGAAGGTAAAATACATTATTTATCCGCTTTCTTGTTGCCTGTCCATTCATGATTTATCGAGATTACGTTATGAAATTGTCGATTACCGGAGCTTGGAAAATAGCTTAATAGTAAAGGCATATTCAGCTGTTGCCAATAGAAACATTTTAAAAAATCGATAAGTTGTAACCCTTATACATAAAAACGCATCTTTTTTGTTAATTATCTACTTATAGGTCAAGTTTTTGTACATTATAAAGATGAAAACAAACGTACTTTACTTACCCACATTATTTTAATCTATATGTGGTATAACACAGGCGTTTATTTAGCTTTGTCGTGTGTAACATATCCCGGAATATTTATGTATATATTTATTCAGTTCTCCCTATTGGTGTTCTTGACTTTAGTAATAACTAAGCATATGTATACATATGTAAAATAACTATTCAGATGATGAAAACATAAATTATTTTTCCATTAAAAGTGCTATAAGTAGCAGTGCCGCTAGAATTTAATATAATGAGCTTAAAATGATCTAATTATATAACAAGTGCAATATGCGAACCATTAAAATTTCATTAATTTAACTATTACTGTCATAAAATTCTTACTACAGAAATAAAGTGCTGTATCATAATGCACTAAATACCAGACAATTAACAAATTGAAACGTATCGTCTACACATTCTTGATCACGTGACTAAACCAATTTATTATGTACCGTAAAAATGGATTCGACGTCGGAAAACGGTATCAGACATAAATTCTTACAATCTTTAGTCAAACGGTTCGTGTAAAAATATTTGGCACCAAACTTAGCGACCTAAAAACATAAATTAAAGCCTATAAAAAATAAAGATTAGTAACACAGATGTCATAAAACAAAAACAAATGATAAATATGTTGGCTAGTAACATAAATATCGTATAAAACATAAAAACAAATGAAATCAAGACGAACGGGTTTGTCATTTTTAACGTTTTGAATTTAGAACGCCTCTGTGATACAGTTAGTGATATGAGGACCGGCTGGATAAGCTTTCTTTTGTTTTTAACCAGCAACTATAAAAAAACGAAATGGCGTCCTTATTCGTCAACTCATTCATCAAATAAAATCACATGCTTTGCGTAAATATGATCTTACTTCGAAATCAGATCATTTATAAGAATTGTTGAAAAATAATCGAGACTGCTCTGCTATTTTTTAAGGTTGTGGAGTCTCAAAATTCTACTTATTAACTGTGACATATCACTCAAGCTTCCGCAATTTCTATACAACGCTTTATGGTAGGTACATACTTACCTAAGATTAAAAACAAAGAAGGCTGAAGTTGTATTGGTTCACATCCAAAGTTATTAAGAACAAATTACTCGTATAATAAATAATAAACTTACGTAATCTTAATTTACTTCTACTTTACCCATGAAATTAAGTCCGTGTCACCCCCATAGCAATACAGTACTGGTTCCATTCTGTCACGGGGCTATTTAAGGCCACTTTTTACCTCACATGACCCTGTTAAGGCTACATTACTCCGCGGACTAGGCTGGGTAACTGTCGAGCCTTATATACGCCCACCTACAACTTAATCATGCTTAGTTGATATAGATAATCCATAGGTAGGTGAGTTGTTAATATCACTTATGTGACATACATACATATGTCACATCTTATGGAACATTATGTGCGTACAATGTTTCACACGTTCGGAATATATTCACTAAAAGACAAAACGCGAATCCTAGAACCCTTTGGTACTTCTATGAATGCTAGTAAACAGTCAGTCGTTAAACTATAACAGTGTTTTATTACAAAAATTATCAAATCAAATCAATCAAATATAAATTTATTTACAGTACAGTTATACATGGTAGCACATTTATAAAATTAAATCAATACATTATTATAAATACAGAACAAGATTATGTGCGCTTCCAACGGGCCCCGAACTAGACCAGGCCTGTATCTCGGCGGGACGGGAATTGCGGAGGAGTATTGCTCGCTTGCCCGCGAAACCCGTCCTTGCCGAGGTGAAGGGACATCGTGGTAGGTTTTAGTCGGTAGTGGAGTCCCATTAGCTCCACGCCCGACATACCCTCTTACATTCGTATCCCAGAACCTAATACCGACGGCAGATGTGTTTGAGAGGTCGTTAGATGTCTCTGTGTAAGATTATCTTTGTCGCCTACTCAACATGTCTTCTTGTTTGAATGACGGACTTTACTTACGTTTGAATATAAATGGAGGACTATCCTTTCACACTTACAGATCTATTGATATTCCGCGTTTAAGACTCGTGTATTATGGGACTTACACATAACATTAGTAATAAGGAAGTATGAGTAAAATATTCTATTTATAATATTCCATGTAATTTCTGTGATATATTAATGGCTTTAAAACTAAAAACAAAATAATTTGTGTCACACAAATATTGAAGAGATTTGTATTATAATGTAGAGATAGGTAATTAAAAATATAATGCTTAGAAATAAGCTACGTTTTGTAAAAAAAAATAACTAATCAGAATATTTGTAACGACTACATAAACTTAGTAATCCGTCTCAGACAAGCTTTCCCTCCCTGACAGGCACCAAATTAAATTACACTGTGCTTCCAAATTGAAAAGCCTTTCCCAATAATTGAACCATAAATAACTCCTTAGGATGTGTTTAGAAAACAAACAAGCCTGTTAATATAATTTTACAGCTCACCGACTGTGACTCGGGTCGCTGTCAAATGTCAACAACCGTTGGGATTAGAACGCGAATTTGAAATTCAAATTCGGAACGTATTCCGCGATGTAGGAGTCTTGGTTGCCAGTTGGGAAGATTGTAATCTTTTTTCTATTCTGAAAAGGTTGTAAGGTTGGTTTGACTCGCAATCTACCTGACGGTAAACATACATAGCTCAAAATGTATAAGCCCTTGATCTTAATGTTGTTTGTCATTGGTACGGTAGTCGTTAAGCCACATTGCAGGCCCTTAGGGTGGTTTACACATTCTGATCTCATACGGACTAACATAGTTTAAGAAAAAAAAACTTTCAGAAGACTTGATAACCTCCTTTTTTTGAAGTCGGTTAAAAACTTAAAGTAGTAGGTACCTCATTATTGGACTTGAATTTTGACTGCGTTTTCCAAAAATATAAGTACTTGTAAAAACTTATAAGGAATTATAACACAACGTTTTTAATCAACGTTGCTTAATTTATTATTTTCTATGCACCAAGTATTGAAATACAACCTTGCCCTTGTTATAATCAATGAAGTGACAAATGTATCCAAGGTTGGTGCGATAAAAACCAATTTTGACGGAAATACGAGCAAGACGAATTCAAAAGTCAACAAGAAAGGCTTGTTATTTAGTAAAGTCCACGAGCGAAAAAAAATTAACACCAACATTAAAAAACCAACGCAAGCCTATTTTAACTAAAAGTTTTCATTATTACAAATGGTTTTTATATAATCAATTATTCAAGTTAAAAGCAAATTTCACATGAATGAACAATTCAACCATACGTTATTAGATCTTTTTTATCTCAAGTACTAATAAATAATGAAATCAAAACTTTTGTGACAGATATACAGTAGGTACAATATACAATTATAATCAGTATTTTCATCAATTTTAAAACCTGAAATAAACGATTATTACAAAACTATGCAATTATTGACTGTGTATAACTGCGCATGACTCCTATTTTATATTAGGAATTGAAATTTTTAAATGTCGAATTACGGAATCGGCCATTTAAATGCAGTATTTATTAACAACGACTTTGACATTTGAAGCGTGATCAGTTAGAAGATGACGCGATGAATCTATTGTAATTTGTGCATTTTAAATGTTATATCTACGCAAAAACCATATAAAAAAAAAATGTTAAATTTTAACCAGTTACACATATTACGAGTATGTTCGTAAAACTTACATAACTCAAAAGACGCAGATATTTTGTAGGCTTACTTGATTTCAATTAGGTAATAACATATGTGTTTTTATATAGTAATGTAGATAATATATAGTATGGTGTGAAAGGCAGTTTCAAAACGTTAATCTTGAGGTTATGTTACTTCCTTGGAAGAGCCTGGGCGGCTCACAATGTTATTTTTTAAAAACTCAGTATGTTCACGAATCATCAGTAGGTACCGATTGATCAAGAACGGAAAACTAAAAGAAACTAAAAGACTATACAAGAAAAGAAAAGCTCTGCAGGTTATTTCACAAATTAGGACCGATTCCACTCGGAAACGAAAAAAATGAATAGTATTAATTTGTGATATGCAACTGATTTCAGCATGGTAACATATAGCATATACATATAAATAACACAATATATCGTAACGTAAAATAATGGTTAACAAACGTATTATTTTCTCTTAGATCATACATTTCCTTACACGCTGGAAGTTGGTAATACCAAATTACAGGCTAGAAATAAACGATCCCATTACTAGTAAATATAAGGCACACTTCCGGAATAAAAATTGGTTGCATCGATACATAATTTAGCTTCAGATTGTGCGCGAGTGTAGAAGTAAATTTTTCAATAATTATAAGTGTTGGTATATGGTATTCCTACCTATTCATCATTTGTTACTCTAAATTTGCGTAATAGTTTATTTAATATCTGTTTGGATTATGCATTATAATCAAATCTTAATAAATAAATGCGAGAATCAGTGCAAATCTGAGTTTAATTTGGTAACTTTATAAACATTATTTCATACTTACTATAAACATTGTTTTTGACAAGAATTTACCTACCTGTATTTTACGTTTTGTTTGATATTTATAGTTTGTAGTAGTTGATGTAAAATCGAACCAAACTTTCCAAAAAGCATTAATTAATTGTTTGTTTTTTTTTGTATACTGATACAGCTCAAATATAGGTTACGTTACTATTTGATCGGCAAGCACACGTAACGCCGGATAACACGGATGCGCGCGCGCCTATAGCTGACTGACTTTCCAACCAATAGGAAGTATTGTAAAGGAAATACAGTATTTATATCATAACTAATGTATTATAATTATATAGATTTAATGCTTGCTAAAAATCAACATTCAAAAATGTATTTACAGAGTATAAGGTGCCAATGAGATGGGATATTCACACAAGCATCGTTTATACTGGGATTACAAAACGAGTAAATGTCAATTAACTTTTACAACAGGGGTAAGGTTTATTGTAAAAGTGGCTTTTGCCTTTGACTGGTTACTATGAGCTATGATTGTAAATAAACGTGAGATGGGTCTTGCTTTTGACTAGTTACTAACAGACCAACTTGTTATTTTTGGCATTGAAAAACTTTACAAATTCTCGTTAATACGACGATAAATTGTATCTATTGTATTATAGTTGTTTATAAGTACTTACTATGACGATGTTTTTATATCATTTGGTACTGATATTGCTTTCCAAACCAAATCACGATAATGATTGCGCACTTCTGTTTCATGGATGGCTAAGTACTTAACCAATTTTAAAAGATTAATACATAAAAGATGTTGTATGTGTGATTTAATACATAGAAAATGGCTAAATAGCGGAAAACCACGCCTCGTTATTTCATACAATTGTGATCTCTAATTATATTGCATTTAGATAAAATTTCCTGTCATGAAAAGGTAGTTTTTCAGCAAGATCGTTAACATTACGGCCTAGCCAATAGAGCGCGAAGATAACATTGATTTTATTAACAAAAAAATTGTTTGTTTCGTCGAAACAACAGATAGAATGGAACTGATTTATCGTTAGGGGTTGTATTACAATCTCTATTAGCCAATTATAAAATGTAAACGGCTGTTAACTTTTTAGTTTTATTATTCTTACCAGTAATCAACAATTTATAACACTGACGTGGTTATCGATAATCCCGTAAAATGTACAAGCATTTTTGTACCTTTTTTTGAGGTCTGAAACTCAACCATCGTAGTCAATGCATCTCACAAAAAGAGAAGTTGAGTAATCAGAGTTTATTAATGTACAGAAAAACCGGGAGAAAGACGTTAACACAACTACTATGATAAAATTAAAAGGCACACTTAGAAAATCTTTAGAAAATCCTAATACAAATCTAAGTGCACTGGCAGAGGCTGTGTGTCCAGCATATGATTGTTATATATATTATTTTCCTCCTCCTCCTTTAGTCGTTTTGCTCACTGCTGAGCATCGTGATGATCCCGAACCACTTATTTATTGTATTATTTTATATTATCTATGATTTATATATTATTTTTTTCAAGAAGATGATGGTAGGGGCCCAGATCGGTGGTACAAGCTACATTGTTAGATCGACCGTGAACAAGCATTGCTTGTCTTCATTTGCATAATAACAGTTTACTGTCTATATGGTGCTTTCATATTTTATCATCATCATTATCTGCATGCCAAAGTCAAAGTTATTTATTGGTAAGTAAATTCTTACATGTCATTGATTAAATCTAAATCATGAACAGAACGGCTCTCATAAATAAATGAAAATCTATTTAGCACATGACACAAACGTTTGCTTAGTATGTGGCTAGATGGCGCTGAGTGAAATGTCCCGGTGTAATTTTATTTATTGCCCTCTATATTCATATCATTATATATTTTGTCATTTCATATATGTATCAAAGATTTTTTTTTTATTTATAAATTATTAATTCTTTATATACACGTGTCTTGTTTATTTCTCACAATAAATGTTTCTTTCTTACAATACTTTCCCAAAAATATGAAACATATAAATTTGCGCTGTTTGTGGTACACTATGATAGATATTTGTTTACGAAAACAAAATCCTAATTCTGTAAAGTTATCTAAAAAAAACAGTAAATTACCCATCGGTATCAAAACTTTACTACTTTACTTTGCAAGTTATTCACAATCTACATTATGTTGCATCCATTAAAACTGTAACTGTAAATTATAATGCACATATGGATAGCAATCTTGTGTTTCATAATATTAGAGTTAAAGATGGCAAACCGCCGGAGAAATAATATCCCGAGTTTGTGCAAAAACTGATCGATGCAGTGTATGGTCGCCATTATATTTCAATTTGCGTTTGTGATCTGTCTGCGAGTACTATTTTTTATTATTACATCCTAATTGTAGGCAAAACATCAAACTGCGTATTTTTTCATAAATGTTTAAAAAAATATATAATTATGATGAAGGTAAAATAATATGACTATAACTATGAAAGTAAGAAAAAACGATTTAAAAAGAATTATGTTACACTGTAATTTCATTTACACTGTTAGTTATCTGATCAATTGATTTAGGTACATTACCTTCACGCGTTATAACTTCTTCTTCTTATCGAATATCGAATGAGAGTGACCAACTCGTCGAGAGTTTATCAAGCCGCCCTAAGGCCTCCGACTGCCGTAAGTACTAGACAAACAACCGGGACCTACAATTTAACATGGCATCCAATCCACGGATGCGCCCAAAATGGAATGCCACTTTTCGGTCACCCATCCACGTACTGACCGCGTCGACTTTTGCTTTACTTTGGTAATCGCATGCGATTGCCTCCGCTAGCTGCTACGGGCGCTTCGCTTTGCTATCGTATACTGACCAACCAAGAAGACAGTACAATTACAGCTGCTGCTGCTCTGCGCCTGTAGTGTGCAAGAATAGCACATAGGTACGAAATATAAACAGAAATGTGAGTAAGATGAAGAAAATAACTTCACAAGCAATCGCTGTATCGTATGCACAATGGACATGCAAAATAATCCACAGAGCTAAAAAATCCTTCACTTAACTTAGATAGAACGTATAGCTCTTCTAGCGGAGGTAGTCGTATGCGATTACCAATGTAAAGCAACTGACGAAGCGATGCCTTTAGTTGGGTGACCAAAAATGGAATTCCTTTTAAGTGCTGCCATACGTAAACACGTAAAATGGTAGGTCCTATCTGTTAGTTTAGTACCTATGGCAGTCGCTAAACCATAATCACAGGTACTCAGGATAGTTTGGTAAATCTCGATATCAGAGTTATCGATATTTTTATATTATGAACTTAATTTTAATAATTCAGTAAAATAAACAAAATAATAAACGAGCTAAATGTGAATACAACCCTAATCCCAACACAATTACAGTGACATAGAATTTAACTACAAAATAATAACTGAATTGTTTACATTTGCCTTTTGCTCTGCCTTGCCTTTTTATAAAAGCAACGCCAAGATTTCACTATAACCTGTTTCCCACACCAGTCCAAGTATATTAGTAGAGCCATGTAACCACCACACTTGGTCAGTCTACCTTGGCAATAAACCAGCAATCATGGAGCTTGTTTTCTAAACTAAACATGTCATTACTTATTTTACTTTTACCGATTTGTCGAGAGAAATGCTTTGGCACTCGCTAAGTAGAGAAATCTTGGTTTTGATTTTGCTACCGACAACAATAAAATTGCATATCGATACCTTAATTGGCAAACCAGCTAACTCCATTTGAGTAAATTTTTCAGGAGAGACTTAAAACTTCACGCTTAGTGATCGTTACGTAACCACACATAAAAAAAAAATTGGTATTAAGTGGAGTTGGCTGGTTTGCTAATTAAGGTATCGATATGTGATTTTATCAACCAACCACCTTATTTTGATATTTATCGTGGTTCTATAATTTAAGTTTATTTTTCCAATGGAAAGCTTTCACTTGATAACGAAACTTTGGTTATGATTGGAAGATATCATTTGCTAAAATCATTCCAATGCATTATTTTAAGAGTACATATATCGTCATTTTTGAAAGATTAAAATATTGAGCCGCGTGAAATGAATTTCATTTTAAGTATCGTTCAAGTTTGGTCTGTGATAGGAACTGCATTTATAAATTAAAAATGTAGAACAATGAAATCTTATTGTTTATTATACATAAGTAATATATATATAATATATTATAGTATATATTATCCAAGTAAAGACTATAGTGCCATTTTTATTTAAAAAAACTTTGAGGGCACTCAAGTCGCTTCTCGCGTCTATCTGTGTGTATTATAGGTAATGATGTACATATTATGTATGCTTAGATGTTCTAAACTACACAACTGATTTTGATGCAGTTTTTTAATACATAGAATGGATTTAAGAGAATGATTTATTTGTATATTAATACGTGTAAAGCCGCATGCAAAAGCTATAGTTTACTGATAATGTCATACTTCCAGGGTCACTACCAAATACATAATATATATGTAACTCACTTCATTATTAATTACGACTGCCTCTAAATCTTTTCAGCAACTTTGTTTCATTTCCGTCTTCAAGCGGCTCCAGTCTGTGGTCAGCAGCATCTGTCACCACAAAAGAAAGTTTCATAAGCAAAACATTTGCAAGCCTTCGTGAGAAAAAACCGTGATTTTCGCTACGAAATACCAACCCAGTAAAATAAATAGAAAAAAGATCGTGGGACCGAATTATTATTAAGAATTTTAGAAAGCTTAAAATGCGTTTTTGCGTTGTTCTTAGCAGAAAAACGTGGACAAGCACCGTGAAATGGTAGGACATTTGTTTTTATCGTCAATTGAAAATTTTGCTGTCGGAATCTCATTAGAGACTGAGAGTATGTCGTTTTTGTGTGATGGAAACCGTTTGTATAGAAATTATAGCGTGAAGTTCAAATTGATTTACTTTTTATAAATGCTTCAGTATTTTTTTCTAATACCAAAAAAAAAATCAATGAAGTACATTATAACGCTATTCTGTCTATGGATGCAAAAAAAGAACAATTTATTTGACTTTTTCATTCCTTCTGTAAAGAAAATAGAACACATAAAAAGTGGGAAAGCCTGAAAAGTATTCTAACTGCTGCGTTTTATTAGGTACTTTTACATTTTTAATGTATTTACCAAGAACTCCCTGCATTAGCTGAAACTGGACCAGTAGAGGTTGCCAAAACCTTCGCTTGCCTAACGTATAAACAGTAAGAAAACATCATGCCATGATAAAAATATTCGTATTCTGAGCCAACGCAAGCAAAGCCGTGTCCATCCATTAGTTTTCTTTACATATTTACAATAATATGAAGATTTTCTTTGTTACTCATATTAAACTGTGTATTGATACATAATTGAGGTAGGTAGGTAGGTTTGTTAGGATTGTCACCTTTTACCCGGCGCCTATGATCGACAATGTTACATAAATATTATAATAATGAACTACAGATTTTGATTATCTATTTCAAAGTAATAATAACTCTAGCACGCTGTTGTCTTGACGTGGTCTAGAAAATTTACTATATTTAGACTTTTACTAAAGATTTACCAAGTGCTTCTAAGTTTCTGGTAGACTCGAGACGTCTTGGAAGAATGAAAAAGTAATAGTCATGGTAGTGATATCTATACATATAAAACTCAAAGGTGACTGACTGACTTTTTTTTATTTAGGTCTGTATGCTGGACAACACAGCAAGCATACAAGTAACAATACAGTGGTTGGTTACAAGCAAAGCCGTATGGCCTACCTACTACAGACATTGCATTGACTGATATAGTGATCTATCAACGCACAGCCCAAACCACTGGACGGATTGGGTTGAAATTTGGAATGAAGGTAGATGTTATGACGTAGGCATCCGCTACGTAAGGATTTTTGAGAAATGCCACTTTTAAAGGGGTGAAATCCCTATTTCACCGATGCAAGTTGTACTTCTTAATGCGAGCGAAGCCGCAAGCACCCACTAGTCCTAGTATATAATTGTCCTTACTGCACCTTCCTTACTCCTCTCATTCATTACTTAGTTTCAAACGTGAGTTGGCATGAGTGTGGTTTCCACCTCTCGCCAGATCTTTACGCCTGACCGAGCGAATTCGCTTACTTTTCGAGGTTTTTCCTTTAAAAAGCAGGTGAGTTTATATGAATGATAAGGCACCTTAATTTCATTTGTCGTTAAAATGTCGCCCGATAAGCATTTGCAACCGGTTCTGGTAATTAGTAACTTCAACAGTAATTGGTAATGTAATGTTGCTAACTTCATTTAGTTAAATTTGCTCGGTGAGTCACTATTATACTCTGTTTTAAATTAAATATGACAACAAACTCAGCAAATTACACAAATGTTATAAAGACGAAAGTTGTAAATACAGTACGTATACAATAGTGTTTTTCTTGTCACTGAAACGGAACTTATTTGGATTAAATAAAATAAAATAATAAATAAATATTTTAGGATATATCACACAGCGCCATCTAGCCCTATTGCAAGCTTACATTTGTATCATGGGTACTAGATTACGGATAAGTATAATAGATATTTACTTTTTTTTAAACATACATATGTACTTATTTTACATAGAAACGAAAAGACTCAACACAATTTGATTTTGGTATGGTGATCTTTTTAACGCTGGATATACACACCTAAAACTTAGTAACATTACGGGATTTGAAATTACTCTAATCAACTCGTAATGTTTAGGTATACTAGTATCAAAAAACTAATCAAATGATAATTTATCGTATCATTAGTTGTTTTACTGTTAAATTATGATATTTGGCCCAATTTCGGAGCAACACGCTAATCCTTTCAATTCACAATTTATGGCATATTGTTAGCTATTTACGCGCCCCGAGATACAGGGGTTTTGCATTTATTTTACGACCACACAGATTATTTGACAGTTATTATGAGTGTAAGTGGCAGTAATAAAATACTTATAGAAAAATATTATCACTTTATAGGAGAAAGAAATCGTCAGTAAAAAAATACATAATACCCGATTATTGATTGAAAGTGATAGATTCTTACTTTTAAGACATTTTATGCCCTGATCTCTCATGCAAAATCTAAAACTATCAAAATTAGGTGTCCTAAAATATTTTGTTCACTCAAAAAGAAGACATCCTCTATTTAAACAGGCATTCGCTGTCTGTACTAAAAAAATGTATTCCGTGTATTACCTTCCTGTTTATAGCTAAATTCTCAATAATTTTCTTTTCAAGTCGGTGTTCTTATCCGGCTAAAATTTTCAAAACATATTATAATTAATAAATATATATATATATACTATACTATATTACCATTATACTGTAACCCCCCGGCTATATAGGGCTACAAAAACCTACCTATTATTAATTGTAAACTAAGGAAGGTAAAAATAAAACTTTTATATTAAGTTATAAATATCTTTCTATTCATAAAGAACTGTTCAAGTTACACAAATTTAGTTGATTAGAACACAATATTAATTGTTTATTTATTTTAAATATAGAATGAAGTGGAACAATGTCTAACTAACTTGAATGTTAAACATTCCTAAGCTTGACTGTAAACTCAACCATGGTACTAAGATGATGGTAGTCTAAGATCACACCAAAGTTTAACTGTTTAGCTTTTACAGAGGAATATGATTTTATGTTTTGTTATGTTGGACCATTATCTCATGAACCAAGAAGCTATTATGTTCTTAAACTTGATTATCAACCAAACTGTAAGATCTCAACAAGTTAGACTGAGGTATTTCTAAATTCTAGGTGATCGGTTACAAGTTCATTATATGATCACTAAAACCAAGGAAATATCGTTACAAAAGAAAAATTACAGTTCTAAGATGTTAGTGTGGGTTATTAATACTTATTTGGGGCATGAATAGGTTGCATTCTTTAACAATTTCACAAGTTGGATTTGTAGGTAGAGGTGCAAATTACTCAGCGATATTCACAAGACACTCGAACGGTTAATTTACATTAACTATACAATGAATAGCTTCTGTCTGAGCTATCTGCTATTGTTTCCTTCTTTTACTTGCACATTAATTTCCAATCACACGACGAAGATCGAAATAAAAATATTATTACTAACTACCCCAAACTAATTTGGTTTAAACATTAGACGGAACAATAAAGTCTAGGTACGATCTTGTTTAAATTTCCTACTTGAAGGTAGAGATCAATCAATAGAAATAACTTGATTCTATACACGAAATATCTAAAAGAAAACGACCAACGACCAGCACTTAACGCACATAAAATTAAATGGTAAACACATACGATGTTATCACAATTTAGGTTTATCTTTATGATCTTCACGACGAAGGTTACCCGCAATAGGCGAGCAAAACTGAGGCAGGATTTCGTATTATCAGATAAGAAGGATTTCACTCAAATTCACGGTCAGCATACATTTAAATCCGAAAAGAGGGTGGCGTCAGTTTCGACGCACAGAAATCGGTTGGATCTTACTTGAAAAGCCAGGGCTACGACTGCGCAGCCTCGCTAGACCACACGAAGCAGCAACCCGCCCAGCTGGAGCAGTTCACGAGCTGGACTCAGCATAGATCAGCTCATGCGTCACCCGACGGTGGCTGATCTCGTTCCCGGTGTGTGGACGGAGCGGCGGCTTTCGATGACCCCTGGAAATTATCACATTGGAACGATTAGAAACCATCCTATCTCTGGGAGGTGAATTTATAAAATTCCACACGCACATACCTGATATTTGACCCACTTAATGCTTGCCGCCTCTTGCCGGATTCTCCGCTTCGCTGATAATAAAAACCCGCGTACAGCAAGATCTCCGTCTGAAAAACGCCGTCAATATGAAGAAATGCACTTCCAACCAATTTTACATGACTACCACCGCTTGCGCTTGGTACTTACCCACACACCGCGGATGAAAACACACTGTTTGGACTATTGTTTGTCCTTTGAAGCAGCTCGGGCAGAGAATGGCTGGAAACCCGCTTCGCGGCTTGTTATATTACAAATCGATTTTGATCTCGAACTTTCTATTTCAAACGTCACAACTCCCTCCATATACGCTTTGGAAGCTATACGGCTATTTCTCTTCACTCCGGTAGATGACGCTTTAAATCGGAATCGAGAGGAATGAACTTTCTTCTAATCGAATGGAAGGTGACGCCTGGAACATCATAAAATCTGGAATTTATCTTTGAATTGAGACGATGTCTAAACCCATTGATCTTTACGATATTAGTCCGAATATATCATTTTACCCTTCTGCTTTTTAGACCGCCCTCTTGCGGCCGTGAGCAGAATTATTTCATCAGCCTGCCATCTTTGCGCCTCCGCTTCTCTTCGCCGAGCGGCTCGATGAACAAATTCTATTCAATTTGAATGGTTAGTTCTGCTCTAACATACTAGATGGGGTTAGTAGTATAAATTACCACGTTACAATACCCCCCTTCCCATGGAAAGTTTCGGGTGTAAGGAGAAACGTGCGCTGCCCTCAGCGTGAAGACCAAAGAAACACCTACACAAACATCCCTTAAGAACCCCCATAACTGTAGCAGCCTGAAATAAAATAAGTAGTAATGATCTGCAAGCTGACTAACAAATATACTAAACCTATAGTGCTGCCAGATAAATGCCGCACTGAAATTAACCCACTTAAAAGATCGAGGCTAAATATGAACAATATATAACTTACTTATCTAACATGCAACTTTTTATGTTCATTTGTGGTCGTTTGCCTGACATCTGACTGGATATAAATCTACCAACGGAACCCAGACACACTTCATACAAATACCTTTCACCGAACCACGCTACCATTCATCCCACCACCACACGCCCTATCGCTCTTTACACAAAACTTACATAACGTTGACTCATTCTTCCTCTTGCATGCATCACCTCACTTTCCTATTTAATTCCACATTCATGCTTTTTAGAGGTCTCTACGTGTAACCGTGGGAACTCATATCCGCTCTCCAAATATTCCAGCAGTACCTCACCTCCTAATGTGTGTACTGCTAGTAATTACATTCAAACAAAATAGTTCCCTTAGTGAGCCTCTTTCCCAGATGTAACGACCACTGAACCATGATAATTAACGTACCAGTACTTCGAAACCTTGATTATACCATCTGCCAGGACTGTTGTTCTACTATACCAAAAAAACCTTCTTGTCCGGGCTATACAGGCTACAACAGCAACAACAGCCTTACACAACAATAATTTGTGATAAGAACTATGAGGATTGCGACTATTGTTTCCCTAAAACATATAGTTTTCATGCTTTGGCTTATGATTAACGAGGTACACACGCCGCCTCGAATATACTCGTCTCCAGACTGAAACAAAATGTTGGCTCTAACAATGCTATTAATACAGGTTCATAAAATTTCCATGCTCCGGCTTATTGATTAACGAGGTACATGCGCCGCCTCGAATGACCCCTGTATTCAGCTTGGCACAACAATAGGAAAAAAAAAACTTTCCTACTCAAACAATATACCATCTAAAATATATGTGTTAAAAATTTACGCTATAACAGCGACACACTAAAAGAACATGTGAAAAAATTACGCGATAACTGCAACACACTACAAAAACATGTGAAAAAATTACGCCATAACAGCAACACACTACCAATACATGAACAGGTAAACAATAGGACAAGAAAAAAAAACTTACCTAATTAGACCACACACCAAAGAAAACATGTGTGTTAAAAATTTACGCCATAATAGCAACACGCTAGCGAAACATGTGTAAGTAACAAGAAATGAAAGGAACATTCCCACTTACACAACACACTAGACAAAACATGTGTTAAATAAAATGTGCCATAATAGCAACACACTAAAGATACATGTGAACACAATAGGAAAAGAAATAAACATTTCCACCTAAACAACACACTAAACCAAAGATATTTGTTACCGACAATGTGCCCTTAATACAACATCTTATATAAAAACAACATGACAGCAACACACTAAACAAAACACATGTGTTAAAAATTTACACCATAAAACCATGACAACAGCACACTACAGAAACATGTGTGAAACAATAAAACCCTGATAACAACACACTACAGAAACCTGTGTAAAACAAACAAAACATGACTACGATATACTACAGAAACATGTGTTAAAGAATATGTCATAATGACAATAAACTATTTACAAAAACCTGAGCTAGGAACGTCATATGCCATGACAACAACACAGAACGGAACACATTAAAGAAACATAAGTACGAACAGGTATGATCCTGTATTTTGAATACCTATTTCTTCAAGTCTTTAATGTGCCATGCCCCTAACGCTTCAGCTCCTGACTGGACTCAATGACCACCACCAAAGTCTCATCAGGAGGAACACCTTGAATGAGCCGCTTCAGCTGCTTCCTTAATTTCTCCATTTTTGGCTCCGGCTCCTCCGAACGAATGTAAACCTCATGCTGTAGCTCATCCTTTGTAAGGGAGTAGATGGGAATCGAACGTGACTCCATCTCGACAACCACTACCAACTTACAAACACCAGCGCACCACAAAGCAACAGCAAAAAACAACAATCTAAACCTAATTGTCTACATGGTGGCTAAAAATATTGTGAATGTAATAAAGTATTAAATTAACTTTGTTGAAATGCTGGTCGTCTTACAAAATAAGTTCTATTACAGAAGGAATACTATCACAGAAGTATTGTTGCACATGAACATTGAGCGGAGTACACTTAGACTACCATACTTTACAACGAGTAAAACCCAATATTTGGATATATATATAGCCGTTGAACATCAATGTACCTCACTAATACCTTTATAAAGTAATTACTATTGTTATACTAATACATGAAAAGCACAGGTATACCTGACTAATACATTTGCAAAACAATTATTAATGTTAGGTATTAATGTCTGAAAAGTGTGGGTGTACCCGACTAAAACTTTTGCAAACTAATTGCTGATGTTAGGTATATTAATGTATAAAAGTGAAGGTATACCTGACTAATACAATTACACAATAATTACCAATGTCATATTCATTAATGTAAAATGTAGGTACATCTATTGCCTATGTACAATCTCATATCTCTAAGCCGTTACACAAATACACCTAAAGTCACAAAGAATCACCATAACATTTAAAAAAAACATGTAACATTTAGTAAAGCGTTAAAAAAATAGTGCTGGCCGTTTGTCTAGAAGAAATATTTTAAGTTGGGCGCCATTTTGTAACCCCCCGGCTATATAGGGCTACAAAAACCTACCTATTATTAATTGTAAACTAAGGAAGGTAAAAATAAAACTTTTATATTAAGTTATAAATATCTTTCTATTCATAAAGAACTGTTCAAGTTACACAAATTTAGTTGATTAGAACACAATATTAATTGTTTATTTATTTTAAATATAGAATGAAGTGGAACAATGTCTAACTAACTTGAATGTTAAACATTCCTAAGCTTGACTGTAAACTCAACCATGGTACTAAGATGATGGTAGTCTAAGATCACACCAAAGTTTAACTGTTTAGCTTTTACAGAGGAATATGATTTTATGTTTTGTTATGTTGGACCATTATCTCATGAACCAAGAAGCTATTATGTTCTTAAACTTGATTATCAACCAAACTGTAAGATCTCAACAAGTTAGACTGAGGTATTTCTAAATTCTAGGTGATCGGTTACAAGTTCATTATATGATCACTAAAACCAAGGAAATATCGTTACAAAAGAAAAATTACAGTTCTAAGATGTTAGTGTGGGTTATTAATACTTATTTGGGGCATGAATAGGTTGCATTCTTTAACAATTTCACAAGTTGGATTTGTAGGTAGAGGTGCAAATTACTCAGCGATATTCACAAGACACTCGAACGGTTAATTTACATTAACTATACAATGAATAGCTTCTGTCTGAGCTATCTGCTATTGTTTCCTTCTTTTACTTGCACATTAATTTCCAATCACACGACGAAGATCGAAATAAAAATATTATTACTAACTACCCCAAACTAATTTGGTTTAAACATTAGACGGAACAATAAAGTCTAGGTACGATCTTGTTTAAATTTCCTACTTGAAGGTAGAGATCAATCAATAGAAATAACTTGATTCTATACACGAAATATCTAAAAGAAAACGACCAACGACCAGCACTTAACGCACATAAAATTAAATGGTAAACACATACGATGTTATCACAATTTAGGTTTATCTTTATGATCTTCACGACGAAGGTTACCCGCAATAGGCGAGCAAAACTGAGGCAGGATTTCGTATTATCAGATAAGAAGGATTTCACTCAAATTCACGGTCAGCATACATTTAAATCCGAAAAGAGGGTGGCGTCAGTTTCGACGCACAGAAATCGGTTGGATCTTACTTGAAAAGCCAGGGCTACGACTGCGCAGCCTCGCTAGACCACACGAAGCAGCAACCCGCCCAGCTGGAGCAGTTCACGAGCTGGACTCAGCATAGATCAGCTCATGCGTCACCCGACGGTGGCTGATCTCGTTCCCGGTGTGTGGACGGAGCGGCGGCTTTCGATGACCCCTGGAAATTATCACATTGGAACGATTAGAAACCATCCTATCTCTGGGAGGTGAATTTATAAAATTCCACACGCACATACCTGATATTTGACCCACTTAATGCTTGCCGCCTCTTGCCGGATTCTCCGCTTCGCTGATAATAAAAACCCGCGTACAGCAAGATCTCCGTCTGAAAAACGCCGTCAATATGAAGAAATGCACTTCCAACCAATTTTACATGACTACCACCGCTTGCGCTTGGTACTTACCCACACACCGCGGATGAAAACACACTGTTTGGACTATTGTTTGTCCTTTGAAGCAGCTCGGGCAGAGAATGGCTGGAAACCCGCTTCGCGGCTTGTTATATTACAAATCGATTTTGATCTCGAACTTTCTATTTCAAACGTCACAACTCCCTCCATATACGCTTTGGAAGCTATACGGCTATTTCTCTTCACTCCGGTAGATGACGCTTTAAATCGGAATCGAGAGGAATGAACTTTCTTCTAATCGAATGGAAGGTGACGCCTGGAACATCATAAAATCTGGAATTTATCTTTGAATTGAGACGATGTCTAAACCCATTGATCTTTACGATATTAGTCCGAATATATCATTTTACCCTTCTGCTTTTTAGACCGCCCTCTTGCGGCCGTGAGCAGAATTATTTCATCAGCCTGCCATCTTTGCGCCTCCGCTTCTCTTCGCCGAGCGGCTCGATGAACAAATTCTATTCAATTTGAATGGTTAGTTCTGCTCTAACATACTAGATGGGGTTAGTAGTATAAATTACCACGTTACAATACAATTATTTATCCAACTACCTACCTTCCTTCCTTACCATTATTAGTGAGCAGGAATTGAGTTAGCACGTCGAGTACTTTCTAACAGGTTTCCTAGACCGCCTTACTAGCTATTACCTGCTTTCTACTTAATTATTTACTTTAGTTTTACTCAGTAAAGGAAAATGTGATAATTTTGTCATTAATCTATGTTGCAAGTGAAATAAATTATCATAGTAATGGTATTCAATAAATTGGGGGTATTAACTGTACATTAGTCAAAGGTCTGTTGTAATTTATCAATCGGTGCAGTCATTTATTATGCTAGATTGATGATTTCACTAGATTAATAAATCAAGTCTATTTATTTATTTATTTATAATGGTACACAAAACATAATGTGTTCCCAAATAAGCTAAGTATACATTCAAAACTGGTTTTGATCCAGAACAAATTCCTAAAATATGTGTACACAGCTTGAACAACATAAATGCGATTAATAATTTCAAAAACCTGAGTTAGACAGAGAATACAGTACCTAACTGGTACTGTATTCTCTGTCTAACAAACACACAAACAACAACGATAATCAAGGACAACATAATTACAGACTAAATTGTATCTTACAATTAGTGATCATACAGAGCTTTGCATTAAAATAGCTAGAACATTACGCTTGAATGTGGATAACACACAATTAAATACGAGTACATCCAGTGACTGATGGTGGTTCGCTAGGAGACCATTGTATTGGCGACATATTCTAACTAATGGGTTGTATAAAGATGTATTATTTTTATAAGTACTGAGAGAGAATATATTTTGGGGTCTGCGAGAATTAGGGTATTGGTAACTATTTAAGCATATTTTAAAAGCCTCATGTGACTACTACAATATTCGTACAATTTGAATTTGTCATTATGATACATAATATGGACTAAAATAAACTTACTTAAATTTGAATAGAATTACACATTTTCCAGTGCAAAGTGCATTGTTCTGTGAATAATACCTATACACTCACCATAAAGAGATCGCATTCCATTGATAAGTAACTTACTGACACATCCCCAAAAATAGCAAGCAACGTAAATTCAATCTCCCAAACCACTTAAACCAAAAAAAAAAACTAAAACTTTCATTTTCTCAATTCCAGGCAACACCAAAGCATGGCTTCCCAAGACCTGTAAGGATCCTGGCGGTCCTTTCATCCAAGGTCTAAGAAGCATCTATCAGGCCAGAGTCCTAATCCAAGGTCTGGTGTCCGACCTTCACAATGGGCAGTGGTCTGAGCACCAGCAGCCGCAAGCAGAGGCGGCGGGAGCCACCTTCTCACGCGGAGTCATCCAGGGTGCTGTTCCTGCTGTACCTCATACACAGGACCTGGAATGTGGTGGTGGAACACGTTGATGCTAAAAGCGCCAGGTAAAAAATATTTTTCTTTGTTTATTTGAGACATAAAAACGGGTTACATAAATTTGATATGGATTGATAAGAAGACAGGATAAAAGACGCCAAGGTTTGCATAGTTCGTGTCATATATTATATCAACAAAAAGGCATGAAGAGAGATAACAAAATCACATTGGTTTGATGGTTTTTTAGTTTTATAAAAATAAAATATTATAACTACGTAAAGATAAAACTTGATTTCATTTTAACATTAGCAAGTTATTGGTTTGAGTAACTACAATTATTTTGAGCATGCTTTCTAAGTCATATTTTGCATTATTTGTGTAAAATTAAGTACATGATAATGCAACATTTTACATGAAATTATAGGACAGTGAAAGTACCTAAAAGGGTCCAACCAGTCCACATGCTGTTTTATGTTTTATAGTATAATAGCTAAAAAAAATCGACCAATTCTCAAAAGTTCTCCCTCTCAATTCCAGATGGCGCGGCTCGCACACGGTGCCCTCGTCGGGCGAGACGCTGGCGCGGCGCTGCGACTCCGTGAGCCTGGGGGAGTCGGACCCTGGCTCCTGCTACTCCTCCTGCAGCTGCAGCTACTGCCGCCTCCGGGACTGCGCGCATGATTGTGTCAGGTAACTATACTACTTTGAAATTTACTTTGGGGTTATAGACTACTTATAATGTTACGCGCCGCTCAAAGACGATCGTTTTGACACGGAGTGCCTTTGGTCTAATCTATTAGGTAAACAAATTTAATTTATTGCAAGAGTTTAACTCTCTAGTCTGTAGGCTGCAATGTTGATTAAAATCATGTGAGATGAGTCAAGCGTGAGCCTAAAGCTAATTACAAAGTTTGCTGTATGCGGCATACGACGCACATAATGCTAAACGCCTGGCAAAAATACAAACGCAATATTATACCTACCAAACAATTAGTGCTCTACGTATTTCCGTCGTGACATATTTTCTTCAAGTGCACCGTTTATTTAAAAACTATTTAATAAACAAATAACTTTGTTCATTGAAATAATGAAAAAATATTAACATATAACTGAAAATATGATCATCTATTTGTTGCCTTAAATGAATAAAAGAAAAACATGCACTCACACTAGTAACCTCAAAAATCATATTCAAAGGCTACAATTTTATAACATTCGCCAATTACAGCCCCCAAGAGTGTCTCTTTGCCAGAATTACCAGAATTATGCCTGAGGGAGTCTTTCAAACAGCATAATGTCACCATAGAATTAAAAACATAGACGATGTTATATAGATATACCTATCTATACTATAATACCTATTATAAAGCTGAAGAGTTTGTTTGTTTGTTTGAACGCGCTAATCTCAGGACATACTGGTGCAAATTGAAAAATTCTTTTTGTGTTGAATAGACCATTTATCGATGAATGCTTTAGGCTATATACCTAACATCACGCTGCAACTAATAGGAACGAAGAAACAATGGAAAATGTGGAAAAAACGGGGAAAATTATTCATCTTTGAGGGCTTCCGTAACGTGCGCTGCGAAAACGGTTTAAAATTAAAGGAATTAATGCCCAAAATATCTATACCACGCATACGAAGTCGCAGGCACAGCTAGTCTGTACTATTATTACCATTACGTGCCATTACATTCAAAGCATACTACCAAATACGTCCATGAAAACTGATAAATCGACAATACTTATGTCGGTAGGTAAATGTTACTGACATCGCGTTTTCCTGTAATTTTACCAAATTTGATGTTTGTATTTTCACCATAATAAGTTATCATGTCATGATAAAGGCCCCTAGGGTGGTTTGAAATCTCTGAAAAGAATAGATCAATCTAATACCACCACACTTTTCTTAGTTATCTATTCGGTATGATATCTTTGAATTGAACCAAACCAAAATGTATTCAGCCACAAAACCATTGTTTTACATAGAACGAAACTTTTTCTCTTTTCAGGTAAGTACGCGGTTTGGGAGCTTTGTGGCCTGGACAGGGACTGCATACCAGGAAAATAAAGCAAAACCAGTAAATTCACCTTGGGAAATGTACATTATTATATTGTACTTTGTGCAGTGCTAGAGAATATCCTTTACGGCTATTTAAAAAAAAACAGCCCTTGTTATTTTCAGGAATCTACATACTTACCTACCTATTACTGACCGTCCGTCCATCTCTCCGATGCAGCGAGAGATAAAAACACACAGAACAATAAACCACCAAAAACATTTAAATATTAGTAATTATTTATTTATTTAATTAAATTCAAAACGGCCGAAGCCAATTACATTAATTATTACAGTATGGTACAAACAAAGAAGCAACACCAACCTTAATACACTTTATCGCAATAAATTCAATATTTAAACACATATTTTTTACATGATCAAGTTCTATTATCAAAATAATGCCACTTTTGAACTCAAATATTATTTATTATACGTGTGTCACGTATTTTTCCATAAATAAGCCAAAGTAACCGTATTTCAGTCCCCGCAACCAACACTGTCGACACCCTTTGATCTATGTCCCGATGATTTATGTAAAAAGTTGCAACCTACAGATGGAGTAACAGATTCAAAGTATCTTAAATTACCTTTTTGAGTTAGTTCGGGTGAGTTTTGTTTAAGGCGATTTAAACTTCGCCGATGGAAGGGCCGAGAAGATGGAGCGAGAGATTGGATGATTGAAATGGATGAACCTATATACATACTTGTATGTGCCTACAGTTTGTAAATAACGTCGGATCTGTGGCGGAGATACTACGAGTACCTATATAAAGAGATTTAAAAAGGATATTCTCAATCACCTCTCTGAGCTGGCAAAGCGCTGCAACACCTCTGGAATTGCAAGTGTCCATAGGCGACGGTGTCTGCTTACCATCAGGTGGACCGTCTGCCTTCACATTATTCTAAAAAAGATCGGCATTTTGAGAAACAAAAAAGAACAAACGTAACCACAAAAACTTTTGTTTTGTGAGTGATTATTACTTGGTCAGGTTTGAAAAAAACAAATTGCTTGTGTATTTTATATATTTTCCGGAACTCTATTGCACACATTGATCAAATCCGGAATCGAACCTTTTAAATGAAAGCCGCTTTTATTGGTGGAGGAAACATTCTCGCTGTTCCACTGTCATTCAGAAATTCCAATCAAGCCTGCTCCTAGTAACGTCTTAGTGAGCGTTTACACAAACTGAACCAAATACTGACTGATCAGGCTTATGTAAGGCGATAAGACCGGCTAATATACATACCTTTAGTTATTTTAGTTGTCTGTTGTTTTGAGAGCCTTTTGTTTTGATGCACATTACAAATTAACTATATATTTTATTCTAAGACAAGGTTGTAAGGGCTTTAATTCTTACTTCTATACGTTACAGTAAATGATTACACAATATGATTAGTTTGGCCCAGAACAGATTATAATATATGTATTATCTATACTAATATTATAAAGCTGAAGAGTTTGTTTGTTTGTTTGTTTGAACGTGCTAATCTCAGAAACTACTGGTCCAAATTGAAAAATTCTTTTCGTATTGAATAGACCATTTATCGAGGAAGGCTTTATGCTATATAACATCACACTGCAACTAATAGGAGCGAAGAAACAATGGAAAATGTGGGAAAAACAAGGAAAATTATTCATCTTTGAGGGCATCCGTTGCGTGCGCTGCGAAAACGGTTGAAGTCGTGGGTAACAGCTATAATTTCTAAAGCTGAAGAGGTTGTTTGCAAAAATAAATATGATGTATGTATTGTACAAATTATTAATAAATTGTTTATCTTGTTTATCTTGAAGCCCAAAATAACTATTCCACGCGGACGAAGTCGCGAGCACAGCTAGTAGAATATATAATTACTGACTTGCCACAGTTAATAATTTTATCAAGTCCGATTGATAATATACTAACATTCTAAAACAGAGTTTATAAAATAATAAACTTAATACGATTATGCTGACGATAAATCCTATTCTATTCTATTATTTCTATTCTAAATTAATTTATGGTAAAATAAAAACACTTTGCTTCCATTTTTCACCCACCACCCTAATTTACAATCACCCTTCCCAGCACTAATCGCCAAAATCCCTTCAAAAACCTAGCTGCTAATTCAGTCACGTAATTCAGTTTGCGCAGCGTTTATTCGTAGAGCACAGATTGTACCTGAAATCCTCCAATCAGGGCTCGCAGCACGTCCCTGCATCAATCAGGAATCGAATGTATATTGGGAAAGAAAATAGGTCGACTTAACATGACGTCTCTAATTTTATTAGCTTTGGGATTTCTGTAATGCAATTGGTTTTGTGACAGGCTTTTGTTTACGTATAGAGTGAAAAGAGAAAAATCTGATTCTTGTATAGAGAATTTAGTAGACAGCTCTAGAGGTTTATGTCTTGGTTTTATAAATAACTTTATTTACAATAATAAAATATGAAAACAAGGGAAGAAAAACTAAACATACTACTTTTAACTACTACAAAAAAGGGGCACTTAGAAAATCTTTGGAAAAGCCTAAAGATAATCTAAGTGCCACTACCAGAGGGCAGCGTGCCCAGCATACTGGCCGCATTACCACGCTGGATGGCAATGCTGATACGTTTGAGCCAGAAAAAGGCCAGTATTTTGGTCATGCGTCATAAATAAACTTATATAAAATGTCTAGCTGTAACGGATTGTATTACTTAATCGCATAAAATGTCAAACCAAACCAAATCATAAAATTTCTGATGCTTATGTTATTTTTACTAGCTATTTTCTCCAAGATAGCTCTTTCTAAACGAACAAGTCAATAAAGATTCTCTCTAAACTATATCGAGTAGCCTGACCAGATCCACTAGTATCAGTCCCCAGACAGTGGATGTATCCCAGTTAATTCAGGACATGCAATCTAAAAGGTAATATAGGAGAGTGCTTCAGCTCACATACATCGACCACCGCTTTAATTGGAGTTATGTGGCTTTCAAACTGAAATAAAAAGTTTATTGCAATTTTACACAAGAAGTTAAAGAAATTAATCTAGTGGTGCAATGATAGTAACCTAAATTAAAACGATTTTATAATAACACTAAGTTGAAAATTACCTACTGACAATATGGTTTTGTTGCGTATCACAAGTAGTTGCAGTCGATTCAAATGTCGACAAGTATTACTAAAATTTGATTTAATTTCATATAAGTGTTGAAAAAAAAAATATTTACTCATATGTGTCAAGTGTCTACCAAGTAGACAGTATCTTATTCAAATATGACGTTTCGTCAACATTGTTCTAAAATTAGAATGAAATCATGAATGTAAAAAACAAACCAAACTTCAAAAGGATTAAAAAAAGATCAAAATAATTTAAAAGGTTTAAAAGGTTTCTCAAATTAAACTGCGAAGAATCTAGGCAAACAAACTAAACAAACACTGCTCGTACCTAAATCAAATAGATTTAAAAGATGAGCCCAGTTCCTTTAATCCCGTTCAAATGCTCAAAGCTCTATTACGTAACACCAAAACTCAGATAGGAAGTGTAGGCTACACACAAGAGGGGGAGAAAATTTAATTTTATCATCTTACCAACCAAATATCAATCAATCAATCAATAAATATAGCTTTATTGTCCACCAGAAAACAAAAATACAATACAATTTACAGTAATATAACTTAACCTGATATCTTTATCTACTATTGAATTATGTCTCTACATCAAGTTTATACTTTCAGTATTCTGCCAAACTAGGTAGATCAGGAGCCGACCCTACGAATTTGGTAACATGGTTGAGATTAACACTACTACCGCCATCCGAATGTTATTGTATAATAATATGTGTAGGCGAGGAAAGGCAAAAATGTCTACTAAAAATAAGTACCTAAATGTTTATTTTTTCCTCTTTTTCTTCACTTTTGTCTTGACTTTGTCATTTTGGTTAAGCCTTTACGATTAGCTAAATGGGTACATTTAACTCTTATGTGTGAAGATTGGAGAATTCCTACCGACTTATAAAAAATATTATCAGTAAGAACATATTTTAATCTAATAAATGTTGTCAAAAAAAAATATAAATTACAAGCTTCTCTTGTAAAAAAAAATATTTAGTGAAAGCATTTTTCATTCTCATATCTTGTGAAAACTTGTGATGGAAGATAGCATTGCAAAATATGTTTAAACCATCTGATATGAAATGTAAAACTCTTCAAATTAACCTCAAACATTATTTTTTACAGCCTTAATTTAGTGAGTTTCGTGTTATTTTGTGGTTTTCTGATTGAAAATACCGATATAGGTATAGAATGTGTAACATTTTTTTTTCAGAAGGCTTAGCCAGACATCAGATTGAAGATGGAAAGGCTTTATTTTAGCACTTCAAATAAAACATGTATTGTTTTTGTTGACAAGTCATACATTTAAAAAACTATGAATGTACATCCAAATATCCTCAGCCCCAAACCACACACCTTAGTACATTCCCGTCACTGTCTCTTTCAGGGCTTTTATTTCCCCGGAACCTGTGAAGAGTTGAGGTCCATAGCCTTTGAAATGCAAAGCGGGGTTGCCAGTTGAAATGAACTGGACTCCACCGGACTTCAAAGTGTTACCTGTTGTAAATTCGTCTCTGTGTGATGTAGAAAAGTTTTATGAGCTCCCGCGGTTGAATCGGGGAACGCTTGGGTACTTTGACTTTTAACTTCATTGGGTGAAAATAATGGGAGCCGGGTATTTTTAAGTGCAAGTATTAAAACATAAATTACAAAAATAAGTAAGGGACATTTATTAATTATTATGTTATACAACGTAAAATGTATAACCGTGCAACGCAAACCATTTAAAAAAAACTGAGTTTGTTTAGTTTTTCAAGATGTTCATTAACTATCATACAAACGTTTGAAACAAATGCCACTATCAACATCGTATAGCAAGTTTTTCAGATTTTCTATTATCGAATGAAGTTACGAGTAGGTATCATAAATTTGATTCAAACAAAACTTATTGTTTAGTTTTAAAGTTTTTGTTTCTTTATACCCTACCATAATAAAACTCAAAAATACATAGAAATCTCTCCCTTCCACGAAAACCCCACATCAAGTAAATGGCTTAAAATAATAAAGTTTTAAATAAGGATCGAGTTTTTCTCGAAAGAGATTTAAACATGAATTTCTCGTATTTTTCTAACCAACCAGCAGTCGATGTTATTTCAAGATTCATTAAAGACATACCAGACACTCTCGGTATCCGCTGTCACTACCAACCTACTTCAATTTTAACCCCTCTTCACTGAATAAAGGAAATTAAATCCGTTTACTTTACTCTTGGAAGAGATTTTTTGAACTAGGTACTTTCCTAAAAATATACAAATGATTTTATACTGATTGATTCATTTGCTGTGTTTGATTTATATTTTGTCAGCTCGACTTATGAAAAGACTAAACTGACGGTGAACATAAAATTTGTAATATCAGTATTTTTTTTTAATTTGAGCTATGATATTTTGACTGACACTATGACCCACCGTAATAATACTATACCACGTTGTATGTAGAAATTGTAGACTTCTATTTTATACTAGTGGGTGCTCGGGGCTTCGCTCGCATTCAGAAGTAAAACTTGCGTACCTTATTTTTCTTTAAGAAATAGTATATCCAAAAATCTTTTCTGAGCGGATGCTTACGTCATAACATTTACTCGTACCGGCATGTCAAATTTCACCCCTTCCGTCCAGTAGTTTGGGGCTATGCGTTGATAGATTCCTATGTCAGTCAGTCAGTCAGTCAGTCAGTCAGTCAGTGACCTTTATTGAGTTTTATGTACTATTTGGATTTCTTACCAAAAATATGAATCCTCACTTAATAACCTCTTTTATTTGTCCAGTAAAGTAAAAACTAATAGTTTTATTTTTATAGAAACCGATGAGGGCACTAAAATTGAATTAATATCACAGACACAATATTATTATTTTAAACCTTTAATTACATAAACTCCACTAAATAAACCACTTTAACTAGATGTGTCTAGTTAACAGAACCACTTAACCCGCTCCAGAGCAAGAATAGAGAATCAGTTAAATAGCACTCAAACCGCAGCAGAGTATGTGCACTAAAGTAAACTTAATGGTTTATCTCGGAATTTCACTCTAGCCACCGGTTTTAATGGATTTACAGTTTTTTATTGTTAAAAAATATTCTGGCTAAGTGATCAATGGACTGTTGTTGAATTTGTTTGTTGTCTGTTGTTTTTCCAGAAAATTATAACCCAGGGGTCTTCAATTCCAGAGCAAATAGGTTTCTTCTAGGCAAGCGTGCTACATCTTGGTCTACAGTGGTGCTTAACATCAGGCAGGCTGTAGTCAAACGTAAGCCTATTACGTGTTTTTTTTTGTATTTTTATATGGTATCAAACGCCTATCGCTAGTGGATGTACGAGTATTCATATACGATTACAAATAATAGTGATTTTCTACGCGGTCAGTCCTTGGATGGGTAAACAAAAAGTGACATCCTCTTTGAACGCTCCCGTGGGTTGGATTACACGTATGATTTGTAGGTCCCAGCTATTTAGTCATAGTTTGCCAGTCTTTAAGCAATAAAACAGGCCCTAAGGGTAGTTTGAAAACTCAATACTGTATATATGCTAAATTAAACACATAACACAAATTTAATATTTAATAGCAATAATATACCTAGTTAAATCCCGAGCAAACTACTCTATTCAAATCTCTTAAGACATTCCTGAATTATTGAAGAGGTAGGCTTGAGTACCACGGTGTATCTGCCTAAGAGAACTCCCCTGACGAATTAATTCTGCGGGGAAGTCACGACCCTCAGTCATGAGGAAATAAGAGTCAAAGAGAGAGAAGCTTAAGTAGGTAGGTACACCTGTATAAACTAAATGTAGTTCTCAGAAAAGGCAATAGATGGCGCTAGTGGAAATATTAAATCACAGTTATGTGACTGTATAAATGTCAAGTAGTTTTAGTTCTTCGACATGTCAATAGATGTCGCTAGTAGGACAATTAGATCGCAGTTTGGCAACAAAAGTGAATATTAGTGAGTAAATTAAGAATTAAAGTATCTTTGTCTTCTGATCCAGCAAATTCTTGCAAAGTGATCCAGTAGGCAGTACTGGAGATACTGTCATACTGTTGTTACCTCAGGTAGTAGGTAGCAAGGGAGTCCATATTTTTACATGCTTATGGAACAAAAAAAAACGTTGTAAAACGTTGGTGCTAAACAGCTGAATATTTTAGTCCATAGGTTAGGTACTTTTATTACCTATACACTTACATAACCTTAGCATATATGTAATATGTACAGAGCGGATTATTGAACATGATAATTTGTGCTTAAAATCAGGCTGGCTATTAGTCAAACGCAAATCTATCCCAAGTAAAAAAAACCTAGGTGGCCTTTGGTTCAATAGTTGCCTGAAAATATGGTAATACTCAGCAGTAACCGAAATTAACCAGATTGCCAGATTGGCCTCTTAATGCCGATTTGTTCATAAAACCATTTTATTCAAGTTTTAGATTTATGTTGTAAATATATTATTACAATTAGCAATGTTTGCAAACTCAAGTCTGATTTCCGACTTTTATGATACGATTTTTATAAAAACTGTATTGTTGTAAATTGTTTAAAGCGCCATCTGTGTTTTGCGCAGTCAACTGTAACGCTGCCTAACAGAGCTCTTATCTCAAACATGTTTCTTCCGTTTACTCCGCATTTCTCAAATTGTACCTATATGCCTTTAGTAGCAGTGGTGAAATTCCCCACAAGATGGCGCTGTTAACAAGATTTGCACCATTGCATAGACTCCCACAAAATGCTTATTACAGACAATGTACAAGAAAATATAACCATGTAATCTTTTTTGATCATGTGCTGTAAAATAAAGTAGTCGGACACATCGATTTAACATTAAAATGATCACTAAGCTACATAAACTAATACATGCCCGTGACTTTGTACCTGCGATATAAAGAGGTAACCTATATATCTTTTCATGATTTTAGACCATTTCCAATATTCCATACCAAAGGTGGCCGTTATCCGTCGATGATTTGCGTAGAAAAGCGAAATAAAAAAATACTCCTTAGATTTTATAATAAATAAATAAATATTTAGGGACATATCACACACACATAATACTATAATATTTTACAAAGGTGTGATGTACTTATAAATCTGATTTAAATCAATTAATCTTTCATATTTTCCCCTCTATCAAACGTACATAATTATTTATTTATCTTCTTCTTTTTTTTCAGGGGCCTCTCATAGTAGAAGTTGATTATCAGCTCAGGAAAATTGGGAATTGGTTTTGTACTAAACGAAAAAGATATTCTACGCCGGCAATATTTTATTAATATTGGTACACTTACTTTTAATCCATAGCCATTATACGTACTTTAGGTTACATAACATGACTAGGCTATATTTACTAGCCCTTAGCCAAGACCTTCCTTCCATAAGCTTGTGCCGGCCTGCACTCCTGCGCAGGTCTATACGCGCCTCCCGTCAGTCGCGCGGCAACCTTCGCGGCGAACGCACGTGCGTTAGTGTAGTGCTTGTGTGTGTGTGAACTTTATTGACAGTGGGAATAAGAGCGCTTTTTATCTGTGGTTTCGTGGTAAGTTATTTGTAGTAATAATGCTGGTGGTGTTTTGTTTGTATTTTATCTTGTAAAAATGTTGAAGATTTTTTTCTGGATGTATCGACTAGTCTGCTAAAAATGTAATTGTTTCGTTAATATATGATCGTTTTTAACGGAATCTGATGTTGAATATAATTTTTATTACGTTAATTAATAACATATTATTTTTTACACATATTTACAATAAAATTCATAAAGACAATTCATTCTTACAACAATTATTTTCATGATTGATCTATTTTACGTAACAAAGTATTCTCTTAGTTCATAATTTATTTGATATGTAGTAAGTCTGATTGTTAGCATGAGTCATTATACTTATTCAAAAAGTAATCAGTTAAAAAAAATAACAATTTAAACAATTTATTACATAATAATTTGTACAATTAAATGTCATAAAAACATGTGTGTATTTTGTAACTGTACCTTGTAGATATAATATTAATTTCCGTAGACTCAAAACTTCAATACAAAAGACATCAACGCGCTCTCAAGTTCTACGAATACCTTGATTAAAACTATATTGTAAACCCATAGTGCCTCTAAACCCAGCGATTGACGTTTATGTTCTATTAATCAATATTTATGGCTTTTCATTTTGTCTAACGAATATAGGGATAGGTACATTTTCATCTGAAAATTTTATGATGCATAGATGGGCCTTTAAATCATTTTGGAACGGTAAACAGAGATTGATGTTTGACGGAAAACATAGAACGTTAATAATATTATGAGATTTTGATACGAAGGGAGAATATTAAAGAAAATACGAATCTAGATTCATTTTAGAAGCAGTATACTGGAACGAAGTGTTGCAGTCTTAACTTGGTGATTTTCTTTTTATCGTAAAAGAGTCGCCTACTCTAGTGTCAAAGGTTTTAAACAGTCCTTTAGTTCCAAAGATGGCTTAATGACTGCCGCCGTACTATAACAACTAACAGCACTTAGTACCTAGACACGTAGACAGGACCTAAAATTTGATGTGTCATCCGACCCACAAAAGCAACCTGATGGAATTATTCGCTCTCCATCTAATGTCTAAACTCGTTGACAGTTTGTTGTTATTTGATTACTACTCAGTAAGAGTGTATACCATTAATAGACACTTTTAATACATTTACACTTAAATCTACATTTAAATCTGACTTAGTTTTCATTCAATACGTACTAGGTACGGTTATTACGCAAATTAATGACTCATTTTATCGCTTTATGTTTATTGTTTATGTTATGATACTTTTATATTTCAACCAATTACACCTTCATGTCAAATCCCATAAAGAAAACCATAACTCTCAATTAAATCTGTTTTATGGCTTACAAACTCATTGAACGCACGAATTCTTGCAAAAAATGCAAGTTACGTAAAAAATAACTATAATTATTATTTAACACGTAAGAACCTTCACGCTATCAAATAATGCAATGGAGGTAGAAATTTTACTTCTGACGATTAAAAATCGATTTAAATTTTGTTTACACTCGTAAAATTCAAGGAGATACTTTAAAGAAAACAGTGTTATGGATGTTAAGTTAATAGCTTTATAATTATTAAATATTTATCGGTTATTTAATTTCATTGAGGTAATACGGGAGCACTATCAGTTTCCTACCAAAACATGAATAAATATGATTTAATATTATCCTCTTCGCTACCATTGTAATGAAATTTTAATTTTAATGCAAGAAAATAATCTTTCTCCCATCAATCCTGGTTAAAAAAACATGGTGTTATATCATTTTTGTATGTTGAATATAAATATTAATTTAAAAAATAAACAGTGCATTATGTATGATGATATGCCAATTACTTCTATATTAAAATCAGTAAATTAATCTATACCACTAAGAATAATAATTATTAAAAACAATAAATTAAACGTTTTATTACAACAACATTTCATTTTTATATTTCTTTTAATGTCAAATGAAACCTATATAAAAATCCTCCAACACATAAAATAAATCCTTAAACTTTCGAAAAAATACAAGTTGATTCTTTGGGCCAACTTTCCTTTCAAAGATTAAAAGTAGCCTCTTTATCGTTAAGAGAAACTTAAAAATCCTGTTAATGCCAAATAACTGAAAGAAATGCAATGGATTCGTGGTCTCTGGTGTCTGGTATCATCACTGAAGTCGAGAGATGGACAAGAAAGTGGCTTACATTTTCACAGTTACGATCTGTGTAGCGTTCGCAAATTAGAGATAAGAGACAATAATAAAATGTATGTAAACTTGTGATTGTAAGGCTTTTGATAAGTTACTTATTGGAACACTATCTGTGTTCCAATAAGTAAGTTGTCAATTATTAGTTAAAGCAGATATACATAGTAACACAATTAAGACTCTCTTTTTATAATTTGATGTAAACTTTTAATTCGTTAGTATAAATGACTCGTATAAGTATATTTAAAAAATATCTATAAATAAACAAACAATTGGTTTCTTAATCTTTTTAATTTAATCTAGAATCTTTATATTTATATTAAAAAAACTTATCATAATTAATTAGTAACACTCAAACTTTTACACATTACTACCGAATTAGTGTTAAATGAACACAACAAATTTGGTTCCAGAACTTCCGCGCTACCTCTATTAAATCATAAAGACTATGATTAAATCATAAAATGCATTTTCCCATATTTTTAATTAATTCATGAATTTGTCTCGGGTCAGAGGTAGATAACGAATGACATAACTATGCGACCGGAACACCGCTATCGAATTTGAATAAAAAACCAATCAATTTGCGTATTTTTGTTCTACATCTTTCATCAAAGTAGGCTAAAATTACAAATGTTTCTAGCTTGCATATATTTGCACGAATTTGAATAGCTTTTACGATTAATTATGGGAAGTTCATAAGCAATTTTATATTAATTATGATTATTTAAATATCCTTGCTAATTTTGTGTGACTGCTACGAGTAAATAGGGTAAATTAAGTATACGTTGTATATATTTGTTTTGATCATTTTACAAGGTTTTTTATGTGTTTTAGTTACATTTTTTTCCCAGAACTCAATGCAATTTTAAAAGTTTCTTGCTAGCCTAAATACCAAACACAAAAATCTATTTTTTTTATCTCTAAATCCATATTATTGTGCGAGCAGTACCTCACGCACGCGCATAACCGCACGCGTACACTTGCTCACTCATCCGCTACATTTTTAATACGAGGCGAGTCACAGACGATCTTACAAGGCATCCGAGATAGCTGATTATATTGCTGACTAGTGGACGCCCGTGGCTTCGCTCGCATTATTTCGGGATAAAAAGTATCCTATAACACTCTTAAGACCTCATACTATCTACATACCAAAAATCATGATGATTCGTACAGTCGTTTTTGCGTGATGAGCGTTTAAATAAACAGATAAACAGAGACACAAATAACCAGACAAAATTTCTATAAATTGTTGGAACGTGTTCTGCTATCAATTCAAAGTATCTCAAATTTTTTTAATATGTTCTATTTTCAGACTTTCGACTCTCTTTAGCTTTATTATATGTATATATAGATAGATGGGAAGTTTTTGTTAGCACTTACCGTTAGTCTGTGATATCTTGATGTGATAAGGGACATTTCTGGACATTACATTGTCGCAAAAATGTAAGAGAAAGAAAGCGATCGTCTCAAAAAGTTTCTTCTTATCTGTTAACTGGTTTTGTTTTGCATGATTTCGGCAGATATGATTTTATGGACTTTATGACAAGTTTGTCGGTCATAGAAGAGTTTCTTTTGGGTTCTTGTATATCCAGTTATACATATTTGTCTGGAATTTCAGAACTAGTTTCTTTTAGGTTCGCTCTAATCCAGTTTCCGACATATTTTTACCAAAATATGCATGCATCGCTAAGATTTTAACTCTGAGACAAGAATAAACACTACTCATAGTTTTTTTTAAGAACTTCCCTCTTTTAAAACATTTGGTAGAAAATTTTACGACTTTTGTTTATCTTTACAACATTACTTATAGTTCATTTATCTAATACAGTGAAATAGTTTGTCCTTTGAGAATCAATTTTGGAGGAAAATGTTATAAAACTATTAAAACAAGTTTTGTTTTATTTTGTATAGCATCACCACGTTTTGAGTTGCGCATTGCCAACGTTAGCAACACTTACATTATAAGATATGTTCGTCTTTTAACTTACTATCATCTGAATACAATCGAAATCTATTAGAATGTCCATATGTTATGTAACAATCAAAATAGCATAGCAACATGTTATCTATGAAGGCTTTTATCACATTGCAACTTTTGTTTCTTTATTTTGAATCTGAAAATAGGCTGTACATTACGCAGTCGTTAATTAAATAAACTTTTTATTCACTTTCAATCCGGATCTGTTGAATTGATATAGATATTTTTATGCATAAATAGTTTAAGTGTAAATGGTGGGGACCATTTAGTGCATGTTTTCATTTTTACACTTTTTGTTATAGGTAGGTATAGACTTACTCTTTATTGTAACACAGATTCAAGGGAAATAAAGCGATTTCTTCTGGACAACTGTGGTTCATCCCTTGGGATCCGACTGCTGGACCTCCCTCTGTATGTGCCATCTGCGTCGACGTAACTGTGGTTAGATGGAGAGTAAAATAATAATAATAATAATAAATGATTTATTTGGGTAACATAACTTAGATGGTAATTACATGGATTTGGTTACACGCTTAAATACTAACATGCAAAGTAATTTAGTTAAATTAAGATTACAGTATCAGGTAAATATATGGTATTGTGAGTCATTGTTTAGGTACAGTTTTATGGAACTAGTGCATTTTTACCATGTTTGTTAAAACATAAATAGGTGTTAATAAAATACAGCATGATGGCAGAAGGTTACTTTTTGACAGGGAAGCTAATTGACGGGCGATGTGGCCTGGCTTCCTTGATAGAGAGCTAGTTCTATTTAAAATTTTCCGTACGAAGCATTCGGTATTGACCAATTGACTAGGTACTTTTACTGCAGAATTCTGCTATTTCCTAAAACCTTATTATTTATTAGTCCTAAAAATCACCATCACATTATAATGACAAAAATTATGTAAAAAAATGCGTCAAAAGATTTTATCGAAGACACATATTATGAAACAAGTATTTCGTAATGTTTGGAAGCGCATATTAAATAATTCGGGGTCGGTTCTACTCTAAACTACCGTTAAATATCAAGTTAACTGGTTGTCTACCCAAACGTTGCATCATTTCAATCTACGATTTAAAAAATGATTGCCTCCGGCGTTTACCCTGCGATTCTAAAACATGTTGACTGCCAAATAACTGTTTTACATATCGAAGCTTTGAAAAACTGAAATGAAGTACGTACATAAATATATCACTTTTATATGTTATTTAATACCTGTAACACAAGTGTTTGCTTAGTATTAGGTTTGATGGCGTTAAGTAAAAAGATAAAGATAAAAGATTTTTATTTGTGAACAGGTAAATGTGATACAACTTAGTGTTAGCGTTGTGAGGAATATCTCGAAATATTTATTTATTTATATCTAATTCTTATATAGCTAAATCATCACCATTTTACTTTAAAACCTTTGCATTACTTTGTCTATACTATTGGTATGAATATTAGTTAAAATACAACAGTACATAATTTCCATACATATTATAACACAGTAGGTCATCTCTCCACAAGTCAGAATGCGGGTCGCGTATCAGAGGTCATCGTTCATTCATACTCACACACAATGGTCGCTTGGATCGAACTTTGCATATAAACTTGGAATTTGAATACTGCATTGTTTTGTAGTGAGTCAAAATTAGCAGAAACCGATAAGTACTTATTTGTGTATTTAAATAATAAAAAAATATTTTTTTTGTTGACATACAATCCTATACTTTAGTGGGTACAGACTGGTACGATAATAGGTTTTTTTTATTAAATACTTTGTAAAATGACTTTGTTAAATTCCAATAATACTAAGGAGTTATCTTCAAACTGTCGATAACCAAAGCTTACCTAAACTTTATACTCTAGAAAGCTGAAAAATACTATTTTTTAAGTGGGTTAAGTTTGTGTTTGTCTACAGGCTCTATTTTATAGCTGATAATGTTTTATGGAAATAAAAAGGCACCTCAGTCCAAAACCAACTGACAACTTTACTCTCAATACCAGCCATCGGCCTAATTAATAAATTAGCCTTAATAAATTAGCCTTTTTAACACAATGGAGCACATTGTGTTTATTTTACGACCCTAACCACTAAGAACACTGTTATAACATAACAGTTATAGAACATAGCGTAACTTCAAAAATCCATTGAAATTTACTCTCATATTATTTGTTTAGTAGCAGTAAAAACTACGTTATTCAACGCTAACGGTCTCTGCCGGAAGCTTTTTTGTCTAATTATACAGTCATCTCACTTTTTATATGAAAAATAGCACTTCTTCGTCAGTTTTTATCTTTTACGGTCAATTTAACTATAAATTGGACAAAGTATTATGAAAAATGGGGATTTTAAGCAAAAACTACTGTGCGTGCTACGTATAGAGTATTATGTTTTCTTATAATGTTCGTAGCACAATTTTCTGAAAGTATATCACTTAATAAAATGTGTTTATGAAAGTGTACATTTCTAAGTTTATTTATACACAGAATAAAGAAAAAAGAAGAAGAAAAATGATAAATAAAATCTAAGAACCGTGCCTATGAGTGACCCCATTTTAGCACAGTTTTTTTAATGATTCAAAGTATTCAGCACCTGCCAAAAATATGGAATAAAAAATCTCATTTACTGGCACAAAAGAAAAAAAATAAACATCTCACACATTCATTTAAAATGGAATGTAGAGTATAGCGGTGCCTTTTCCTGTCTTACTTATTAAAAAACGTAAAAAAATACAGTAAGTAAATGCAGTAGCACCTGCCTAATAAACTCCATGCAGGTTTACCTTTTTATGATATGATCCGACCTCTTTGGTATGTAAAAGAGGTTTTAATGCGTTTAGAATTGTTTTAAAAAGTTTATGGCTCGAACGGTTTTGGAATCCAAATAGGTTTATTGTCTTGTGAGAAGATTGTAAGAAATAGGTTAAAGCCATCAAATTAGTAAAGGTGTTTTGATGTCCATGGGTTTATAAGTTTTATATTACAATCGTGGTTTGTTTTCACAAAATATGCTTTGTTCTAACATCGTAAGTACTATGTCGTCACATTATTTAAAATTTTTAGTTGTGTCTAGTTTTCTGTATGTCATGATTTTGTTTTATTTAGATATTTTTTAATACTATTTTAATTGATAACCTTTCATAAATAACACTCTCATTACATAATTCTAGCAAATTATTCAACCCAATAAAAATAAAAATTAACTACAGAATTCAATGTTTTAGAACCTAAACTAGATATTCAATTTTGCTATCCACAGTAAACACCAAAAGAGTACATATATCAACATCCCCTCCTGTCTGCACCTCTGTTGGCTGCTGCTCTATAATGCCTAGCATCTGTTAAGGCTAGGTACATAATTCGAGCGAGCAGTAACAGCGAGGCATCACAGACGCCGCCCAGTAGCTGTGTGGTACCGTTTTAACAGCTCACACTGGGAGCACAGAGTAGCCCTATACAGATAGGAAACTGAATAAGAAGAAGGGACTAAAAGAATATGCAAGAAATTGAAATCTTCGCGCTGATCTCAGAAAGGTTAACTACTTGAAGATAACCATAAATTGTAACGTCTTTACTTACTTGTTTATAAGACGTTACAAGACGTCTAGAAAAGTCTTTTTTGCATTTCTTTTCCGTTTATTTTTTCAGTTTATCAAAGCGTTCAGAATTTGTTTTGTTCATTTTCTCCAATATTTTACAAACTGTTAATATAAACTTAGATATCGTAAAACACTCTTCAAATGGTGACTGAAAATTTGTGCCTTAGTTTTGAAACTGAAACCAGATATCAATGATTATGATAAAGTTGTCAATAAAACAAAGTTAATGAGATATCAACTTTATTGAAAATTGACTATCTGCACTTCCTGTATTCCGTGTAGTACTACAGCAAATATCCGAGCCCGTTAGTAAATACAGCAATTACACACGTGAGCCGCCGTAATGAAGGACTGTGCGGTATCAAACTTCTACTTTGGTAGTTTAGATCTCTTTGGGAGCTCTTTTGTTTATGAATTATTTTGTTAATGTGGCTTAGCGGTTCCAGTGTCTGCTTTTCATTCAGACGCACCCTGGTTCGAATCCGGCCCTACACTAATGACTTGTATGTTCAAGTTATGTGTGGATTTATACTCGCTCAACGGTGAAGGAAAACATCGTGAGGAAACCGACATGTTTAAGGACCACAATATCCGACGACATGTGTCTTCCGTGGAAGGACCTGGGCGCCCACCACGATGTACTCGTATCTGCCCAAGAAAACTCCCCTAAATAATGAATTGTGCGGGGGAGTCACGACCCTCAGTCATTAGGAATACGACTCAAGAGAGAGAAACTTGCACTATGGTTTTTTAAACTTTCACTTTTTTTTTCTTTTAGCTCTTTTGTTTGTTTGGTCATTTTACAGATCAAAGTTATTTTTTTTTGTCGTTTATAGATTTCCCTCGCTGTGATTAACTTTATTATGGTAATGATTACTAAATATACGGTGTAACGGGTGAAGAGTTATATACTTCATTACGATTTGTTGTTGTATCAAAATCCCTAGTGGCTCTTGTGGGTTAAGAAATATAAATATTGAAGACCAAGCCAATTTTCATCAAAACTAATTACTTCACTCACTTTAAACCGTCTGAGATGACATATATTTAAAAAAATAAGTTTCCAAGCCACCTCCATACAAAAAACACACTCCGTAGTTAAAATCTTGTAGCCATCTCCGTTCTTCACCATCTAAATTAATTACCATCGCTTCTAAGAGTAATTCCCCCACACTACGAGCAGATATTTTAATTATCTCCCCGCAAGTAACGGTATCTTCCCACTAGTAAGCTATTAACTCCCCATTCTAACCTGATAAACAAATAAATCTCCCGCCAATTATGGCCGTAATCACCTGTTTTATGACGTAACAGTTAAATAGTCTGAAATGTACGCAAAAACTTGATGGATTATATTGGCTTTAAAGATTCTGTCTGTGACTATCATAGACTATCCTTATTCTAAACTTAATTGTAAATATTATGTTATTCTTGTATCCCTCATTTCTAATTATGTTCTAAAACTAACCTAGTACGGGCTTAGCTTTTGTCAAATAATTTATATATTTTTTTCGGTTTCTTGACGTATGGCATTGATTCCACTGTCTTGTATTTTTTTAGCAATTATTAATGTGTTCATAAAAAAAAAGTAGTTTATCAAAATATTAACTACGCTCTTTAAAAGTTGAAGAATTGCCTAAGGCATTGATTTTAGCTGACAGCTCAAACGTTTCATATGCCACTTTTTAGTCGCCAAAGGTCGTCACGAATAAAATACTTAGTTGACCTTTCACGGTGACAACTGTGGCGTTACCTATGCTCATATAAATTCAAAGCCGCCTACACTAGAATCTTTGTATCTTTTGAACTAACAAACCAACCTTAAAAACAGTTTTTTTCTAGGCAAGTGAATTGAATTCTCTGATACAAAGGTGCTTAATATCAGTCAGGCTGTTGCCAAAGGCCTATAAAGCATAAAACAATCTTGGCCGTATTCTTTAATTCGTAGTGTTAGGGTTCGTAACACTTAACTAAGTAGATTAACACTAACATTCGCTACAAACATATCTAATTAGCTAACTGGATGGATTCCCGTGAAATAACGCGGCAGTGAATACTTTCTACGGCAGGCGAGGAAATGGTACGAACAAGTATTCGTTTTTATAGCTTGGGGGAAAACTGTTCCTTTATATAATAGACTAGATCTTATATAAGGTGATGAGTTTAAATGGATAATGTTTTTAAATTATCTTATGAATGACAGCGTAAACGAAAAAAAGAAACACAAAATTCTAAATTTAGTTTTGACAGTCAGAGCCAAGCAATCAACCACAATAATAACACAAAAACTACACCCAAAGAGACAACGATTTGGTCAAAATAGTATGTAACTTTTTTTATTTTACGTGGGATAGGTTTACGTTTGACTACAGCCTGCCTGGTGATAAGCATTGCTGCCGCCTAGGGTGTAACACGCTTACCTAGAAGATACCTATTAAGTCTAGATTTGAAGACCCCGGGATTGTAGTAACTAATATCATAAGCTAGTTAACAAATAAATAAAATCGAGTTTGTTTCTTTAGTATGAGTCGGATATACTTTTCCGAATTTTTCGACAGTTATTATGTACGTATAAGTTTACAAATGAACATGATGTACCTATGTGTTGCATTAGTTTATTTTTATGTATATGGAGTTGTTAGTACGTGTTTTATATGTTTGTTAAATCCCAAGAAAACCAGCGTGTAAGAATATAATGGTCGAAGTGGTGACTTGGTCGGTCTAGGGACCCCTGCTATGAAAACAAAGGTCCTTAAAGCCATTATTTAATGCAGTTAAAGAAAAGGTTTTTATTATTTTCCTTGTGTGAAGCAGTAGTCAAAAATACCACCAAATATTCAGTGCGACTGGCAAGAATAGTTTCTTCTCAGTGGAAGCATCAATCTTATTCCTTTACAGTTAAATAATATTCGGTATACTAACAATTCGGTTTTTATTAAATTGTTTTAATAATGTGAATAAAATAAGACTTTTTTAATCTAGGTACCATGAATATTACGCTATTTTGATTTTGTACATTAAAATTTGGTGCTAAATCTCATGTCAGCTATATTTCTTCAATTATAAAATATATAATTAATATCACAAAAGATGGTTCATTGCAAATTTGAATCTTTCTTTGTGCTGTAACTACTTGCATTCAATTAATGGCAAGCAATTAGCATCCAACATAGATTGTGTGTATTTAATGATTGGTAACAGCCCCGCATTCCTGTAGCCGGGGCCAATTAACATTTCCAATTAAAAATAATCGTAAATATGTTTGAGCAAATTGGAATCTTTTGTCGGTCTCAAACTTTTCTTCTTATCATACAAATAGATTGATGTAAGTGTGTATTTATGTAGTTTTCATTTTATTTACGTTCTTTGGCAACACAATATTAGAGTACCTAAAGTCTGAAAGTAATAACGAACAATATAACAATCAGTTATTTATTATCATCATCATCAGCTCACAGAGGCCACTGCAGTGCGTAAATACACCCTCATGCATATAATAATCAGTTTAATTCAAAAAATCCGGGACATTGCACACAGCGCCATCTACATAACCCTATACTAAGCAAACGCTTGTGTCGTGGGTACGGATATAATACTACTACTATATTTATATTTTGTAAAAACATGCTTTATATATGTACATAGCGCGATGACCAGACTCAACACAAGTAATAGTAAATAACATATCCTTATACTAAATTGTGGTAATCTCAGTCATGTGACATGGAGTATAACGTTAATTGTAGATAAATAATAAATAATAAATAATAATCGTTTATTATGCCAAAAATACAATTTTTTACATTAATACAATTAATACAATTTAATTTAGGCTGCACAGAATATTTACATTGTGTGTCCTGACTACTGCTGTAGGATTCCCTGTGTTGCAGTAGCCAGGGTTCTTCCGTGGAAACTAATATTATTAGGAGAGTAGGTATATCTATCTAAACAACACAAAACAGAATGACGATTATAATAATTACATACTTATGTTTATGTTCTATCCTATATATAGGTATATTTATTATTAGTAATTTGAAATATTTCATTAGGTTATAATAGAATGAATACATTATTAATAGAATTAAAATTATAATTATGACTTCAATTACATTGCAATAGTTATAAGAGAATGTGATTTTAATTAATCTTTAAGACCGACAACAAACAAGTCATGGGCGCAAGTAAGTTTTTTAATATGCATATGTTAGTATTTGTATTTGTGTGTAAGATGTCGAGAAGTGCGCTTGTTGCGTGGTGGGGCTGAATACAGCCAGGCAGTGAAGCTGGGGTGACAGCCCCACCACATGTGTTTGAATCTATGTCTATGTGTATGTATGTGAGATCTGAGTGTGTGAGTATTTGATTAAGTGCGTATATAATATACCTATGTCTAAGTGTAATATTAAATTGTGAGATAATTGACGCGATTGAAGCTTACCTAATACAGCTTTGATTGATTAATTCTTCTGTCTCTGTATAGTTTAGAGTAGACAGAAAGGCTTTAAGCTTTTCTTTGCAACTACGCTTATTATCGTTAACTATGTTTAACTTTTTGTTGATTATATTGTATAAGTAACTGCCTCTATAAGTGTTATTCCTGAACCCTATCAATATCCTACATTTCTGTTTTTTCCACAGTGGGTTTCGTCGAGCTGAGTCTTTGTTTATAGATGGTGCTTGAGATGTCTTAGCTGTACGATGGAACCTCAGCATGACAGAAAGAACATATAATTTTCGCATTAATATTGTAATGTGACATATAATTCTGACAAATTATGGATATAAATGTTATCTGTAGGTATATCAAGGCTAAAAACTAGTATTGTGTTCGTGTTAGCGCTCCAACTTGAGGTCTCCATAAAAACAACTCCCGCGGTATGTGGCGACGCTGGACAAGCTATTTTTAGCATAATTACTTTCATCTTAGCCAGCCTAATCATTATGCTGTTTTATTTTATACGACCAGTTATACTTTAGTAGCTAGCACAATATAGTAGTGGTGGACTCGGCCCGAAGGATGGGAAACTCGTCCCAATAGGACAAGATTTGTATGTTATTTACTATTTTATAAAATCACAGAGTAAAATGAACACTATAAAATAATATACCTTCACGGAAGTTTTGTTACCTTTGTCATCTAATTTACTAAATTTTTCTACCTTTTTTTAAAGGAGGTAATAAAATAGATGATTATGGATTTAAACAATTTCTTAAAATATCCCAAACATTATTAATTAAAAATCAATTGCTACAACAAAATAAAGCATATTAAGTTTGTTTATATATTAAAATAAATTATCTCGATGAAAGATAAGCGCATAATATTTTAAATTATTTACCAACTCGTCTCACAGGGACAAGTTTCATCGGCCCGAGTAACATAATCCCTCAATGACGCTTAATTGATAAAAATTGCAGCTCGCGCTGAGTTGCAGGTTCGCATTATGGGCCTTTTAAAACGACATTACAAGTGTTATTGTTTCCTGAGAACGCAGAAAACGTTGTTATTTTGCAGAAATACAGGATCATTTCTTTGCTTATTTTAAAAATTACCCAGCTTCAATGGTTTTTGTAAAGTGATATATGTAATTTACTAAAAAAACCTGGCGAAACTTGCAGAGATGGAATTTATTTTTAAGATATGACGAATCATACAGCTAAGAAAATTTTACCATTAATTCACATAGTTTTTTTTTTTTTAATGGACAGTGTGTGTTAACTTCAGAGACTTATTTTTTTAAGGATTAAGTAATTGCATTCCTTTTTTTTGTTGGAATTAAGTTACGTAGCCTATCTCTGATGTGATCCTCATTTTATCCTAATATCCTCCTTAATCCAATTAAGTTAAGCCCTAGACTCAACTTACCACCAGTATTTTATAAGTAGCTATAATTGAGTAGTTATACTAACTACCGCCACACCACACTTCCTAGAATCCTAGCAAAACATTAACGACGCACTTTGGCTCGAACAAAGCCAATGTTTTCAGATTCCTGCCGTCAAAGGTTAGCTTACCCGTGACCGTTAAATATTTTGAATGCACATTCCTAACCATTACACCATGCATACTATATAAGAACAAGTAATATAATAAGTATGCATACTAAAACATGCATAAATGCATAAAATGAACGTCTGTCCATTGCAATAATTTCCTTCGACACCGGCAGATGTAGCCCTTTACGTTCCCGACTTTTGCATATAAATTGGCATCCATTTTGTCGGCCATCTTGGGATTCGTTTTCTATTATATTCAAATTAGGAACGTCGTTTTTGTCTCCTCGTATTTGGTGAAAATGACTCGTAAGTGGGGGTTGTTGGCGCTTGAGGTGTTATGCGATGTGAATTATAGCGTGTTACAATGGAACTATGGTGGTTAGATTGGAATCCTTTGAAGGATATCATACGTTAGTACTTACTATGACTGTGTAGCGTAGTGGATTGAGTGCTGTGATTTTCAGCGTCTCAAGTAGAAGTTACAGTCATCTAAGCGATATATAAAAGGTTTTAGAAATAATTTAAACAAATGGTTGTAGTGGATTCTCGATCAACTCATGACTGACACAATTCAAGCAAAAGTATTACGAGTTGATTTTTTTTCAAATCGAATCCATATTCTAACTTGACTTTAAAAAAAACTTTGTCAAGACAACTTTACAACGACACTTTTAACTAAACCAAATGTTACCTCTAGTCTATATTCTAAGTTTCTAGGTACACCATCTCTCTGCGTGTCAAACCTACCTATTATGTTCATATCATACAAAATATTTTCCATCTAGGATTAACGGATACACGATCTAGATCTAGTAACTGTATCTAAAAATTATTCAGCCACCAATCAGCTCTCATCTCGATTCGATCGCAAATCGATTCTCTCACGGAATAAAAATGTAACTGCGAATAATTCGCAGCCATCACGAGATGATCGACGCACGCGCAGAATTTATACGTGATCCTTTCCATATTTCTAGCAAGAACGCCATAGGATTAGGAATACAAAAGCCATCTTTCGGCAACTACATGTTTGTTTATATTCAATGTAGTTTAGATCAAATCCCTAAGACAGAAATAAATACATAATAAATAAATATTTCGGGACATATCACACAGCGCCACCTAGCCCCATACTAAGGTTAAGTTTGTATCATGGGTACTAGATAACAGATATAATACATATATACTTTTCTTTTGTAAATATATACTTATTATACATAGAACGATCAGACTCAACACAAATAATTACAAATTTTACAACATTTTTGTGTCATGCGGGAATCGAACCCACTCCCCTAGATTAGATGGCAGAGCCACTACCAACTAAGCTAACAGAGCAGTCAGAAAAAAAAACATTTTGATTAATCATTTTGTTAAATGTTAAGCCTGAATAAATTTTACAAATATTTTAGTACAATATCAACGTTATGTATATGCACCTATCGTATAGGTATGAGTTAATCCCAAATTGAAGCTTGTATTAAATGTATAATTAATAAACTTAGTTATAAAACCAAACAAGTCCTAATTGGATAAATACAGTGAGCTTCAGTTACCTGTTCTTTCATTTTAATCAAAATTTTATGAGATAATCACAACATTACGTATTCATATTTTATACACTACGTCTTATTAACTGGTACATGAAACAAAATTGGTTGTCTACATAGTAATACAGGCGATAATGGAACATAAATAAATTGGAAAGTGCAACGTGTTTGGGAAATTTTTGTTGCATCATTACATCGAACAATAATTTATGGATATATGCCAATTATTCTTGACCATATACATATGTTATTGTATATTGGGTATTTTAAAATTAGAAACTATTATTTATTACTTATGACAATCGTCTCATTTACGAATTGGTCGTATATGTGGTTGAAAATATAGAGAATAGCGATGGCAAAACTATTAAATTTATTGTAACATATTCTATTCTTATATTTGAAGTTACATTATCACTCACCATCTACAGATCTAAAATACTTTCACGGTCTAAAACTGCTCGCGGCTCCTACTTTGCCCACAACTGATTTGAAGTATGGACCATGACTTTGAACTCAAGTGTCTTGTAAACATTACGTTCTGATCTACTTTTACTGAATTTTCCACATCATTTCCCCGCACTTGACCGCCAGCATGTGCCAGCACAGTGCTAGCAGTGTTAGCACCCACCGACCGTGGATAACGCTCCATTTCGCAGATTACAGACTAACCACAACTACGTGGAATGGAACACGAGTTTTTCTACCTTTTTATGGCCTTTCCACCGCATTATATCAAAACAAAACCAAATCGAACTTTCTTTCATTCTTAGAAAGTAAAATATGTCATTGCTGGAAGGTAATCTTTATTTACAATAATAAAATATAAAAACAAAGGAAGAAAAACTAAACATACTACTTCTAACTACTACAAATAGGGGCACTTAGAAAATCTTTAGAAAAGCCTAAAGATAATCTAAGTGCTCCAGCCCACTACCAGAGGGCAGCGTGCCCAGCATACTGGCCGCATTACCACGCTGGATGGCAATGCTGATACGTTGAGCCAGAAAAAGGCCAGCATTTTGGTCATGCGTCGCGTCAACCAAGCGCTCCGAGAGGTTTTGGAAAATAGTATGGGCTCCCGGACCCCACGGCCCCAAAGTCTCGACTCCAAAAGGCTCAAATATGTAACCTCGGCCGAGGTTAGCATATTTGCGTCTCTTGTGATGCTCGGCAATAATAGCCGCCGCTCCAGCCCGACACCGTGTCAAAGACAGATGAGACGGCGCCAATGTGTCGACGCAAGTTGCGTCCCACACATTGCTGGTATCTTATACAATATGTAGGCATACGAGTATATTGAATAAAATGAATCTGTAGGTACCTAAGCCAAGCACCATCGGAGTTTGTAAAATATCGAAGTATTTCCCGCATTTCCCAACACTATGCGACGAATGAAATTCTAACTCGCGACTTACAATGTAAATCTTACGTTAAAAATACATACATACTATTCACCTATGAGGTGTTTAACTAAAACGAAAAGAATTAGGTACAACCTACTTAATTTATGTGTTTTTTATTCATGGTCCGCAAAACGGGAAACACTAACTTAAATTATAAATGAATTTATACATTTGTATCGCGCTATAAACTGATTTGATATATCTATAGCTAGATTTAATACGTTCTAACATAACCATGACCACTGTAACGTAGTAGCACCCACACATCGGCTGCAAATTGCTTCCAAACCGCAAGCTCTGCGTAGAATGGAACGCGTTTTTACGTTCCGTTTCACGTTTTTACCGCGCTATTCTCCGAGTAATCATACAGTCTTGCTGCATTGTTGCGCTTGACTCATCTGTTGGCATCCAGTAAGTGATAAGAGTAGATCTCTGCTACATTTGCTATAAAGATGTGTTTTATAGTAATCAACATTATCTTCTTTTCTCTCCTTTTAGATGGTTCAAAACAAGTGAAATAAAACTATGAAACACACCAATTTATAGCGGACTGTATGACGCGCTGCAAGGAGGCGTCTCAGCAATGAATGGACTCGGCTGATAATGATGATGATGAATTAATTTTGAACTACCATCCACACGACAACGAATATAATGATCTCCAGTATAGTCAATAGAGAAACTAATTCTGAATATTATCTACTTATATAGTTTACAGAATCCTCGTCTAAAGAAACTAATCAAATTATCTGTAAAACTGCAGTTCTAAACATATCTAGACTTTTTTATTATTTTGTAAGTTTACGTTTCAATTCTACTTTCATCCACACACCGCGACCGCTGACCTTAGAAAGCGTCTTATTCATGCATTTTATTTACAAAATATTGAATGTCACTTATTGCTAACTCTATCGAAGCCATGACTTGCTCTATTTGGAGAAAGCAGAGATTTACGTAAAATGACTTACAATATGGTGAAGAAAGTTGTGTTTAAACTCTGTAGATGATAGCTTCATATGGGTTGTATTGGTTTATCGATCAAAGAGATATAGATGTAGGTAAACATGGTTTCGAACGTTTTATCTGATATTTAAAGTATGTAAATAAAACCAGTTATTGGTTTGCACAAGTATTACGGGTCTTAAACACTTTTAGTCATTGTTTTACTATTTGGACCCTAAATTCGTTTGTTTAAGAATCAATGGTAAGTGGACCTGAGATTTCTTTCAATTTTCTCATATACTTCAACTACTTCTTAAGTCAAGTTTAATTGCGTAGACTTTTACTATTCTCATTAAATAAATTCGAAGCGGTTTAGTTCTTGGATGTATGACCGAAATGTGGCATTCCATTTTGGGCGCTTCCGTAGGTCGGATGACACTTTAAATTGTAGGTCCCAGCTGTTTGTCTAGTACGGCAGTCATTTAGCCATGTCAAAAGCCCATAGGGCGGCTTGATAAACTCTAGACACCAAAGATGGCCACTCTCATTCGATAAGAAGAAGAAGTATTCATACAATATCGTAGTCTGTCAGACTCCATGCAGTTTTGACCAATTAAACTCTTCCGATCTAGATAACCGAGTAAGTACCTACCAATGAGAGCCCTGTTATTATGATGTTATTTTGAAACTGCTATGAATATTTTAATTTAAACTTCTTTTATACAGGGTTAGTGTAGTGCAAGCAATTATTGATGAAAGTTAATTTGTAATTTAAAAAAGAAATAATACAGTTTCAGTCGATTGCATCTCTTAGTAATTTTTATTGGTGCCTGTTTTGTACTTTAGTGTCACACCAAAACTTATAGTAGGTAATAAGTAACTCTGTTTTTATTTCAGCACCAAACCCTAAATTAACAAATAATCCTGTATAAAGTGTTCCGGATTGCACTACAGTTGCGTCATAATAGTCACTTATTAAAATCATTATGTTTTCGGAGCGGTGAAATGTTTGATTGATGTCAGATTAGCTGGCTTGGCTTATATAAAACACCCACGCGACAACTCGCCAAGGTGAACTTGGGATTTTATAGTTTACTGATAAATTATATTTGTATTGAAGTGGTTATTTGTCCCACCAAATACATTCGAAACCTGATACTGTATTTTAGTTTGAATCAGATCATTAATTGTAATGTTTTAATGTACCTATATCATTACCTACATTTTGTATAATTATTATTATCCAGAAAGCTGGAGCACTCTGACAATCTTACGACTTTTAAAAAAAAATTGAGCATGTTTGTTTTTGTTCCTTGTTTTCTTTATTTGTTATTGTCAATAATATTTATCATATCACCGCAAAAGAGAGGAAAAATTAGACATAAATAATAGCGGTTCAACGGAAAACATGCCTCCATCACAAAATATTTACTCGAACTCGACTTTCACGAACTAACCAGCGATAAATAAATAATCAGCTCATTATGTCTTTTTAATTTGTTTTCAAAACTACCGATGCAAGGTAGAGGTGCCTGAGCGCTGCCGCGGTCCCAGAACGCACGTTCTGACGATGGGTGCCATTACACCCGAAACGCGTATAAACAACATACGCGAATTACACGTGAGTGAAACCGTTTTAGTTACATAAAGATCAAATCACACGTTGATCTAGCTTAGTAAGTTAGCCAGTTATTAATATTACAGAACCTATGATGCAGGCCTACAGCTACGACATCTAACGGACAGACTGTCAGTTTCCATTTTACTTTCCAAGGCAACCAGTTTTCCTCTTACAGTTACTTTTTAACGCCGCTGTAAAATTAAAGCTTGTGTGTTAGTTAATCCTATTAACTTACTCGACTTTCATTGGTGTTTTACAGTTAAATGGCTGCGTTCTGGGTGTCTCTTGTTGTTTGTAAGGTTAATTTTCTGGAGAGAGTTTTACATGAGCATAATTGTGTATGTAACCACAGAATACATAATACAATGTAACTTACATTTGTATTTTGTATGTAGAAATGTAAATTGTACAAGTAAAAGCGTCGATAAATAAAAAAGTATTTATCCAAAAAGTTATAACCCGCGTGTTGTTTGTATGCACTTTAACTTGGATGATATACTCGTATAAGAGAATTAATTTATTCATTCATTCATTTTATTGGATAAATCTTGTTTCTTCTTATTTTGTCTTGTTTTCGATAAAACAATACCTAAACGGTAAAGAAATAAATAGGTTGTTATTGATCAATTTGAAGTAGACTCGTAAAGCTATAAAGTGTCTTTACCTGTATTGAAGGACTTGTGTCCAGACTTGCATACACTTAAAATACATAATCCAAACCGTTTACAATATCACAAATACATAAATGTTGCAAGTAACGAAACTTTTTTACTTTCGTTTCGTTTTGCGTGTCAACTTTCGCTACTTAGAGAAAATCGCACATAAACATTCAAAATTACATCATAAAGTGACATAAAATTATATCCTTCATTTACTGTAATGGCAACAGTTTTAAATAAAATTTACATACAAATAAAATAAACCTGTTTGTTTAATCTGTAACGAGGTTTAGTGGGAAAAAATCTATAGCGTATAAGAAATCAGAAAAAGTTTATGTATGTACTTACATAAATCTAATAACCTGATATTTATTGGCATAGATAGACTATGATTTTAGTATTCAAAATTCAAAATTCATTTATTCAGAATAAGTGTAACAATAATTCTTAATTACTACCTAACATACTGGGTGAGGGCACACCCGTGCTATGTTAGCTAGTCCCTTCCAGTGATCTTGCTTACATTTTGCTTACATTAGTATCTATTTATTTAGCACTCCGGTTACATCCATTGGAGTATTAAAGGAAGAGAAACGAATATACCGAACCATAAAAACGTATCTATGAAGTGTTACATTTGACACTATTGTTTATCACATCAGTAAGTTAGAAACATCATAGGCATGCTCTGTCACATGTAAAAAAATCCGAGGACAAAGTATAGACGTTACAAGCAAGCTACATTTTCGGACCTTTGCCTTATACTTTATCTGCCTAGATGAAGCTCTGGAGAAATATGTAGAGTTTTTCCGCTGCGACTGCTCTTAAGCCGGTTTCAAACAACAAACTTAATTGTTTTGTAGAGTTTCATCCACAATGGATTTAGGCAAAGTAGCGCCTGATTCCTTGATATTATATTTGCCTGCCTAATCTCTGCAATTAAGAAACTACTGTATTTTCAAATAATCACCTATATATTTCTCGTCACCTCAGACAGTAGGTATCGCGTGAACAGTTTTGTCATACATTATACACTGGCTTGCCTAGACGTGTCAAATAGGCGACCGAGCGTGACGCCTAGGGCTTGAGTTACATCTAGGTCTTAAACCTATGTACTAAGTATTTATGAACTTTAAACTACATTGTATGCTAGTAATGAAGACAATACTTTGAGTTTTTTTTATAGTTTTACTTATTTTTCTCGATATTTTCATTCTTACTGTTTGAGAGTGGCTAAACACCAATCTTTAGTGTATTATTTATATATTATGTGCAAATCATAATACATAGTTCAATCCAGCTTTGTGTCATTATTTCAAAAGCAAACAAGCCAATAATATCTATTTTTAATATATATTGGGGCTCTCTGTTAGGTTGATGTTTATTTATAAAATACTAGCTGGTGCGCGCGACTTCGTCCGCGTGGAATAGTTATAACCATAAAAACGGTTCTAGTGAGTTAATCTTAAAAGATAGACATATACTTTTGCGGACATTTTGTTAGAACATTTGAAGAGGAATAATTCTTTCATACATATTTTTTTGATATCTTGAACCGTTTTCGCAGCGCACGCTACGGAAGCCCTTAAAGATGAATAATTTTTCCCGTTTTTTCCACATTTTCCATTGTTTCTTCGCTCCTATTAGTTGCAGCGTGATGTTATATAGCCTAAAGCCTTCCTCGATAAATGGTCTACTAACCACAAAAAGAATTTTTCAATTCGCACCAGTAGTTCCTGAGATTACCGCGTTCAAACAAACAAACAAACTCTTCAGCTTTATAATATTAGTATAGATAATATAAAGTATTGATTTATATCGACGAGTATATCTATGATACAGTTTATTACTGAAAACTTTTCCACGAGATAAACTTTAATAGCAAACTGAAAATGCACTTTCCGGTATCAAATGAGTTATATGGGATTTATAAGTACAGTTATGTATGATAAATCGAGATGTTATGAATAAATTAATGAAATATTCAAATTATTACGATCAGAGATCAATGTCTTTGCGTTATGAATATTATGATGTAATGGGTTATGTCGGCTACATACATTTACCGATAGATTCGTATATGTATGGGTGTGTTACGTACTTACATGTAACGTAAGTGTACTCACGTGTAAGTATGTATGTTTTCCTTGTATTAAATAAAATAAAAATAGGCTTTATTTCCCTATTTAAAAAAAGTTTTTCCTTTCCTTGTATTACTAAGACAAAAATAAGTATGTACCTAGTTAGTAAATTGATTTACATAATTTTGTATTCGTTGCTTGAAAGCAACCACACAATATTCGGTATATCTAAAAAAAAATTGCCGTAGATAATACGTCTGCAAAACCTGCACAAAAATATAAGTAATGCACGATACGTATGACGCTTTGAATTAAATTAAACGGGGTCATTGTTCTTAATGAACATGTCTGGTTTTAAGCATATATCGTATGCATTCTTAACAAAAATCTTGCTTGGTTGTGGATAAATTTTCTTCAGTCTTTACAAAATTCAGTCTATACATATTAGATTAAGTAGTTAAATAAATAAAACACATTTATTTCAGGCTTTAAAGCATAGTTACTAAAACTAATTTGGATACTGTAAAGGGCAAGTGAACCAAAATACGTCTAAATAGTAAAAATAAAAAGATGCATGATTTTTTTTTGTTCTAATTCATGTGAACAGAGATCCCAGCGCTTGAACACTGGACTCTTTAGAGACAGCCACAAGAATTGTTAAGCCATGTCAGAGACACTAAGGTCGGTTTGCCACTCACATTCAATCTATACTAATATTATAAAGCTGAAGAGTTTGTTTGTTTGAAAGCTTTAATCTCTGGAACTACTGTTGCGAATTGAAGAATTCTTTTTGTGTTGAATAGACCATTTACTGAGGAAGGCTTTAAGCTATATTACATCACGCTGCAACTAATAGGAGCGAACAATAAATGGAAAATGTGGAAAAAACGGGGAAAATTATTCATCTTTGAGGGCTTATCTTGCGTGCACTGCGAAAACGGTTAAAGTCGTGGGTAACAGCTATAATTCATAAAGCTGACACCACGCGGACGAAGTCGCAGGCACAGCTAGTAATAAATATAAGAATATATGTGACACTCTTTGAATAAACTTTTGTTGCATACTATTTTCATAATGAATTCAATCAGGCTACATGAGATTGCATAATATTGATCAATTATAATGTGACATTATTTAGAAGTGAGCATGAACGATTAATAACACGTTAAAAGTGAAAGGTTCAGAAAAAAACCGCACGACAGTGTGTTTAGTAATTTTATGAGGTATTTGGACCATTATACGGAAGCGTTGCAGTATTTTATTTAATTATTTTAATTTGGCATGACGAGATCGTGTTTTATAAACACCCTTATGTAGTTAAGATTGTTTTTATACACGTTGAACTGGTTGTGGCTTAGAGGCAAGTGAGTCAGGGATAATTAACTTGTATAGGATTGAAACCTAACATTATTTCTTCTTTTCCTATTATTTTATACATCACAGAATTTTTCTCATATTAGGTACATGATGTACAAGTTTGCGTTAAACTACATCCTGCCTACATATTAATTAAAGGTTATTCTCAAAAATTTAAGACGGTGTTTAAATTATTATTTGAACTTCTAATGAGATAATTTCTTTTAAACACTAATAAAACTTGAACAATCCTTTGTAACATTTGTGGTGGGTATAATAAGTAGATAATTTGATGATGTGCATTTTCGTAGAGTTGTAAATAAAAATTATCAATATTATCATTAGTAAAATCTATGTTTGATCTTACTTGTTTAGTAATGAGCAAAAATATTATTGCGACCTTTTCAGATAAATACACAAATTGTAATTATGAAACTTAAGCGTACATTGACACACCTACTTAACTATATAATATACAACTACTCACCAGGTACATAATATTAATAACAAAAAATAATATCACACATTTCAAACTCATACAGGTTAAGTATTGACATGACATATGAATAGGATTGTGTTTCTGTAAAAAACCATCTCAATCTGATTCCGTATGTTTTTGTTACAGGTATGATGTCAGCCCAGTCTCTGTGATCTACTTTGCTAAGGTATTGTGGAGTGATTTTTTAGTGTTGTAAAGTATTATTGCTTCAAATCTGATCTTCAAATCCCCATGGTGGTAGGCTTATATCTTGTATCGAAAGTCTTTAAAGTGATTCAGCATACGAGTATGAAATGTGGTAAATTTAAATCATTGTTTCGTCTACTATGACAAACTGTCGTTTCGAAATAACATTCCATTCGGCAAATAGAAGCATCTAGATACAACTGTTTCAACATGAGTTACTCGTCCATAGTCAGTTCAGAGCATGGAGACATCGCTTAACATGATATTTAATATAATATACAAAGATGTTTCCTTGAAAGTTCATATTTATTTTTCAATCAGCTCAGCAGTCGAGCTATCTATGCTTCGTTTAAATCCAGCACATACCTACTTAGAGCATACATTCGAAATTTCCTAACAAATTATAACAACGCTCAAAACTATCGCTTAAAATATCCTCCACTGAAAACTACTGAAGAAGAGACGCTGTAATTAGTCTTACATAACCAGCAATGGATAATATACAGAGAGATAATCTCGTGTCACAGTATGTAACAAAACAGTGTGACAACTCGCAACTTTCGTTCTACATTTAGAATTGAAAGATTGGTGTGATAAAATAAAGGTATGAATGCACCTAGATTTTAACTGTCGCAAGATTAACCAATTTCTAAAGATGAATTTATAAATTAGTTGAAAATATACAGACGTTGCTTAAACTCTGGAAAAATATATAGTGTTTTTTTCCGCTGCAACTGCTCCTTAACTGACTTAAAACAACAAGCTTTGAATCAAAGCTTGAAGACACAAGGTACAATGTTGGTAAGATCTTGAGATCCACGGAGGCCACGTTGGTTAGGAGGTGAGGTGTGGCGGTGGTATATGGAGGAACACATCTAAAAACCATCAAGTTTCTTGTTTGAAGTCGGTTAAGGAGCAGTCGCAGCGGAAAAACACTACATATTTTTCCAGGGTTCCAGTTACAATGGATTTCCGCAAGGTAACGCCTGATTCAATATCTTATCAGACGTAGCTTGTAATATTGGTTCGGGGTACAAATCACGCTTATTTTATAAAATGATAGAAACGTTACTGAAATCATACGAATTTTGTATACCACATAAATAAATTTAGCATGGTTTGATTAAGTAATGGGAAAATCTGTTGAACTGCGAATATTTGTAGAGCGTGTTATATTTTCATATCATAATATAGACAGGTCCGATATCCAGACAGACCTCTTTTATTATAATTCCATAAAAACAATTTTTCACTTTGACCAATTTTTTTAAACCCAAATCTTGTCACGTCCGTCGTGTTTGTGTTAATCGCTTAACGTAGCACGCAATTTTATCCTAATGCGTTCTAACCACTTCTAGTAGAACAATAACGTACATTTCTCGTGAGAAAACTAAGCTCATACTGTTTTTATGAAAGTCCTAATAATTATGGATCGCTTTTGTTTCTTTCTTCTGCGTTTCAAATTGATAATTGGGCTGATATTGAATTTACAAGCTTGTTTCAATTGTTTTTTTCTAGTAATCTTGATTAGTATCTTGTATTTTTAGATAACTTTTACATCTTCCCCTTAGAGAATACATAACTAAAATTCTCTAAGATCTTTCCCATGAGTTTAAGTGCGTGTGGGATAAAATGTGCGTACGGCCACTATCTTTTATAAGTATTCTGCGGACGGTTAGTTAATATTTTAATCATTTTTGTGAATGTATTCATGTAAATCATATAAAAGAACAAATAATATTGATTAGAATCTATCTTTGTTTATTCTAACTTATTTGATATTCCTTAATATGTAGGTATGTACCTACTTAGTAACTTCTTGTATAAGTAGGTACAAAATATTATATACAATTTATTTCTCAGTAAAATACAATTAACACTTTTCTCCGCTAATTTTCTTCCTACACAAAACCTACACGATTGTGATAAAATTTATAACCAGCAATTATTTCAGATTTCACTTCAATAAATACGAAACGATCGAACTATATTGGTTCTTACGTAGATTTATTACTAAACTTTCTAATTAAATATTGTTTGTAAAACTAAAAATAATAAGCTAGATGAAAGATAAGACAAGACTGCCTAAAAATAATTAATGTTTTAGCTGAGTTTTGTTTAGACAATTTACAATTTTTATTTACACCAAAGTAAATGCCCGCGGCTTTGCCTACATTGTTTTCGTATGAAAAGACACTAAATATTTAAAAAAAAAATTAGAGCTCCGTTGCGGCAGAATAAAAAGATTAACAACTTTTATTTAATTGTATTAACCAGCTAGCACTTACACAATAATTATGTCGAAAATTACCTCAAAAATAGCTTATGTCAATATGATGTAAATTTTCTGCGTTTGGCGTCTTAGGTCCCTCTTCGTCAAGTGAATTAATTTTAACCTAGTTTAATCAGATACCTTAATCTAGTCCCCATAAACGAATGATTAGTCTATTCCCATCAATATGGTAGTTGAGAGATATGTAAAATCTCTCTTCAAAGTCAGATGACAAAATAAATAACAGAGTGAACGCTCGGCCGCCGGTCTCACGCACACAGTACGCTAAGTTATGCGCACGCAAAATACGTGCGCATATGCGCGAGCGCATCACTTTATGCAGCTTTTGATGCAACGGACATAATGTATAATAACTTTGATAATATATATAATTATTAGTAGCGGCGTCCAGCAATGTAGTTTTCTGCGTTAATCCGTAATAAAAAGTTGCCTGTAGATGTATTAAGGGTCTTTATCTCCATAGTGTATTTGATCTACAGCAGTTTAGCCGTTTAAGTATGAAGTAAGAACAAACAAGCTTTATGATGATTATATTTATTAGTTAAAGTTTAATAATTGGTTAAGTGATAATATAATGCTTTCTTACAGGCAACCACCCTCATTTAAAATTAATTATATACCAACTTAGTGATCCTCTTAATGAGAGCTTAAACTTTTTTTGCACTTTTTTGGCGCAAGTTTTATATTGAGCCTACATTTTTCCTTGTAAAATTATGTACGCTTGTTTTGCCTTTACAACTCCATAAAATCAGTTATCGAAGTGGAATTGACGGAAAATGTGTGTCATGGTGAAAATATTTAACGGACATTTTAAAAGATTTAACTTCACACAAAAAGGATTGTGAGTACATATTTGAATTACTGAAAGTAGGTAAATAGTGTTGTTGCATACAAATTTATTAGTTAGTGGTTACCTACATAATGTTATTCCATAATATATTGCTTGTGTTTTCTAAGAATATATTTTACAACATCTGTAACACTATTTTATCTTAATACTGTTTACTTTTTGATAAATGCAACATTTTAATGACAGTTTGACTCAACAAAAACTCAATAAAGATGTCTCAAGCTTGTTAGTATATTTTGCGCATTTCTCTGAAAAAGCTATTTACTTCACACTTGTGTAAATACAGAAAAAGCAGAGTCAAATCGAAAAAAGTCTCAATCTAATCCAACACCTATTAAATAACTCTTGACATTGATCTACATTTCACAAAAACGATTCAATCTTATTGATCGACATTCAATATCATTAGTTTATTTACCCCGAAACATTACGTCGGCACTTAGTTAAAATACGGCTATTTTTTGTGCCAACAGAAGCACGTTTAAACTGTTTCCTATCAACCTATTTTCACCTCACTTCCTTTCGAATTAGAGATTAGATTCGCTTGTTAGTTGGAGAAAAAACTCGAAGCATTTTATGATTTCAACGCAATCGGAACTAGACCTTATCTAAATTGTGTTATGGTATAATATGGAATGTCGTGAAATTCCAGTAGTATTGTTTTCCTAACGGTCGACTACCTCTTCTTACTTCATGATCGCCTGGTAACGGCTATTGTTATTATAAAAAAAGCCTGCCAGTGGATGGTCATCACGATCTAAGTACTGTTAAGGTGGTAAAGATCATGCAGTTTTGCTCTGTTTTCAGAAAGATCGTTTCTAGGGCTTACTTTCTTCTATATAGATAGATAGATGTGAAGATGTGAAGTAAATCTTGTCTAACCTACATATATTTATTTTTTAAGAAATATTCGTTACCATAAACCAAAAATCTTACCTTATTATCTTACATCAGGTCGACGCGATCAGTCCTTGGATGGGTGACCCAAAAGTGGCAATCAATTTTGGGCGCTTCCGTGGTTTGGATGACATGTTGAATTGTAGGCCCCAACTGTTTGTCTAGTACAGCAATCGTTATGCCATGTCAGAGGCCTTTAGGGTGGCTTGATAAACTCTCAATACCAGAGTTGGCCACTCTCATTCGATAAGACGAAGAAGAAAATTATCTTACATTATTATTTGTGACAGTAATGCAGAACATGATACCGTCTATACATATTTATTTTTTCTAAACACACATATGACTCTTATTGTATAATTAATTTATATATAATCAGAACTTTTGCATTTCAAAATAAATGTTCACACAAAAAAAGTAATTACCACTGGTTGCACAATTAAAAACAAATTAAGCTCACTAAACATTTGCCTAAAACTTTTAACGTAACATATCATAGTATAATTTAGCAGTAATCAAGTATTACACAATAATATATCAAAATAAGCTCTTGTCAAAACGCTACATGCTCTAAATAAACTTTCTAAACTCAAGTCAGTTTGTAAACATATACTTATGTAGTAGCGAAGACAATTATTGCAATCCACTGAAATTATACGCGTAATATTGTAGCAATGTATAAGGAGGTAACAGTGACAAAGATTTTGTTAATCTTCTACTATATAAAAATAAGTCGGGGTTTCCTTCCTGACACTATAACTCCACAACGCACGAACCGATTTTCACGGTTTTGCATTCGTTGGAAAGGTCTCGGGCTCCGTAAGGTTTATAGCAAAGAAAATTCACGAAAAATTTCAACAGAAAAGTGGGAAAACAGGGAAAATCATTTTTCACATACAACGCCATCTCTGATACATAGCATGTACTACAAACTGGCGAAACAGAGTTCGCCGGGTTTGCTAATTTTAATATGTAAAGATGCTCAGATGTATATTTTTCTTGCCAAATTGTTGTGTTTAAAAATAATATCTCATGTCTAATGTTAAAAATTGTAACAGTTAGTTGCAAAACTTTAAAAACGGCTGAATCAATTTTCATTTAACTTTTTGCCGTTTATGTAATTTTCATGTGTATTGATTGTGCAGGGTGGTGTAAGTAAGAAAGATGCTTTTATCATCATCATCAGCCCGCTATCGCCCACTGCTAAGCATAGGCCTGCTTATATATGTAAATAGATAATATTCGAGAAAAGGTAGTGCCCTTGGGTTTCGCTTGGTTGATCTTGGCAGGGCCCCAGATATAACTAAATATACAAATATATTTAATTAATGGTTATGAACCATACGCTTTATACTGTCTAAAGTTAAATGTTTCATCACAAGTTTATAAAAAAACAGCTTATTACGACTTCTCAACTATTCTATAAATGTGAGATGTGTATCTGTTACATATTTCCACCGACGTACTTTTCCAACGGATGCAATGATTACTCCCGCCATGCCGAGCAAAGCTGATCGTGTTTGCACCCTTCGAGTTTTTTTTATATGCTTTATACAGAGTTAGTATTTAACAATTTTTTTTCTTAAGATGTAATAAGTGATAAGAGTTCATGACGACAGCCAACCGAAATAATCATACAGAATTTAAAATCAACTACAACATTTATGTGCTATTTTGTGGTATGCATCAGAGAGTCTGTTGAGAGTTATGTGTTAAACATAATCTAATTATTCTAGCAAAAACTACGACGAGTAAAAGGCTTCTTTATCATTAAAAAAACCTGAACTGCAGTTTAACGTTTTTTTAGGTAATATATATCAACTTCCATGCGTTTCTTTTGTCTGTTAATTACAAATAACCTTGTATGAAATAATCTGGAATGGTAGTTTTCTCACATTGCTATTTAATTGTCCCTAATGGAAGGGAAGCGACTAGATACAGGTACAGGGACTGAGACACGGCGGTCATTTTAATCTATTTTAAATTGTATCGTTTCAGTTTCATTCATTGTATCGTTTCAGTCTTTTTTGATAGCAAGATGCTACTTTCATATCATTATTTAAGTAGCAACTTGCTATAAAAATGACTGAAACGATACAATTAACTCGTCGTATTTCAAGTGGAATACTAAAATGCTGTACCTTTTTGTGTTTCCTCAAAATCAATATATTAACTAAACGGTTCTCACTCACGTGTAAATTAATTTACACGTGAGTGAAAACCGTTTAGTTAATATATTGATAAAATTTCCTCAAAATGTTCAAAGATTTTGTACTCCAAGCTAATTTAATGAAATCACAGTATATTTTTTGCATATTTCATGCATAACCAGCTAGTTCATAGAACAAAATGTTGTTGAGAACTGTACTTTTTACCTTGTGTCTTAAGTTATACTGCAAGCTGTCACTTACGGCCTTATATAGTGTCCACATTAAATAATCACTTAAAAATACTGAAACCTTGACCAAGAACAAACATCTTATTGACCTCAAAACGCTTGTTCTTGACCTGCGGTTCACCATCAAAAAGGCTTACCTCCATCATCTTTGATACCCATTAATTCAACCATCTGATTGAAATTTCCATTGTACATGACCTGCAATCACTTCACAGGAACACGCCTTATGATTAGTTTACATGGACAGACATTGTCCGTGCGAGAAACGTGCTGCGGCAGATATTAACAGTCAAATTTGACTGTATGTGTACGTTTTGACCATATCACAGTCAAATTAAATAATAGAGAGGACGCAAAGAATGCTAAGTACAAAAACTATAAAGATTTGTATTTTATTTAATAACAACTGACTAAATAAGACGACGGGTCCATGCTAGCATTATGAGTTATTGTAAAATGTTTGGGAACCTAAATTAAATGAATTTGATTTATACTTATAAACAAAATCTAAGTAAATACTTCTCTTTACAAAAGAATTGCTCATACCGGCTCATACCCATACAAAAATACCTTACATCTGCCATGTACCATGTACAATTGTAATAATTGTACATGGTACATGGCAGTATTGTACATGGCATCTGCCATGCAACGATTCTGGTACGTCCAATATCTGCAGCTAAAAACAGACCTTTTATGAGCCATTGAGGTGATGGTCGAGATAAAGAGAGTTCTCACATTAAGCTAACTGGACGAGGTACCGTTTGAAACGAATGAGTACCGACTGCCAGGCGAAGTTCTGAGGCACCCAAATTAAAAATAGAGCACATTTATATCTGACGACCGGTTTGGTTTGTTATAAGTATTAGGTATAGATGGTTGACTGGCTAGTGATGGAAAGTATATTTATTTCACCGGAGTGGAACGGATTTTTTTGACCGGATATCCAACCTATTTTGTAAACTTTATCAGATAGATAATTTTAAAAGCCGTTATAAAATTATATCTTTAAGATATATCTACTCCTCTCCTAAAAATATTTTTCTGGTAAAATTTACAAGAAAATTCAAGCAAATTACGATCAGGATGAGTTCAGTGCAAAGCTTTTATTTTATTATTACACAAACTATATCAACTACGACTATAGGTACTAATATTATGTCCAAACCTTGAAAGTTTTATCTAAACATACTGACGAACTGGATTTCTTTGATTTAACCTTGCTAACTTTCCTTACAGCATCAACGTAGTAAAATTTCAAAATCAGCTTCACTAATTAGTGCTCCAATAGGCAATAGATTCAAATTAATAAACCGTTTTTTTTTTTTGACCCAGTAAAACCCTTTAAAGGTACAACTCGACCCCGGGGAGGGCGAGTGGTTATGTGGGAGTCTCCGCCAGAAGGCCCACTAAAAACCTGGGGTGTTCCACCTCTGCATCGCGATCAGGGCCCCGAGAGTGCGATGCATGCGTCCGCAGCCCTGGCGAAAATTAATAAACCGGTCCCAACTTAACAATTTCACATCCCTAGTTCTGATTAGTTCTCCATAAATCATTGTGTAGGTAGTAATTACTTAAATTGCTATTCGTTATGTCATGACATCATCACAGATACAGAATTTATTTTAATTTTCGGCAATCAATTCTATTCCGGTTAATAGATACCTACTTAGATATGCAAGATGTGAAATATGCGTTTCAATTTTAAGTATCTGTTGATTAATTACCTCATTTCCTTTGCATCTATTAACATTTTATCCATAGGAACAGGAAACTGTATGCTTTGAGGTGGTTTTATTGGGAACATTAGCTCTAACCTTTTTATTATAAATATGGAAGTTCGCGCAAAATACTAATGAAAGAAATTTATGCTTCTCTATTTTCAGAATTACGATATTTCTGTTAAATATTTTACTGTGAAAAACATTGATATTTTATTTTATTTTATTTATTTACAGACACAAAAACAACTTACAAACTAAAACTTATAATAAAATACAAACTTAACCTTATATATGATTTTTTTTTAAGTTTATGATATATATTTTTTTTAATTTTTTTTTAATATATAAGTCTAACTATTGTGTACAACTTTCTTTACAATATAATGTTATAATAAACCAATCTCTCTTAGAGTCATATTTCCTCATGGCTGGGGGTCGTGACTCCTTGCAGAATGAAGTCGTAATGAAGTTATCTTTTATACCTCATTATATATCTAGCTTATCATTATTATATGTAGTATAGTTCAACAACAAAGCAATGCAAATATCGAGGTTTCCCACAAACTCTTGTACTTAAGTTGAACTCTATAGTATAGTTACTATAGTTAGGTATAACTTGGCGTATTTCTTTGTCTACAACAGGCTACATGGTTTGTGAATTACTTGACATGTTGTTACTCTTTGTTTGTGTGTTTTAAAGCTTTGCTTTCGTAAGCTAGGAGTGATTTCATGATTCAATGTTTTTTTCTTTTATTGCGAAAGTGTTGTAACTGCAGTGTATATATGTATGTTAGTTTTCCAAGATATAGAAAGCAACAAAAAATATTTTTTCCGCTCAAAGTGGAAATTTGTCAATTAAAAATCAAACTCCATTCCTGAGTTCTTCTACCTAAACTCATATTTGTCATATGAAACTGAAATATGTATATACTGAAACATCATATACGTACCAAATTACATACATTATCCTAAACCCATAAAGCAGTAAAGTCCATAACACATGGTCGTGCTAAATACCAATGAGAATTTCCGTGAAATCACCTTCACAATACCATTACCGCACTTAGTTTCCGATTGCTGATCCATCGCTCATTGTGTCGCGGCAACTTACTTCCATTGTCGAGGTAAAGGTTGGTATATACTTAAAAGGCATTTATTATCTTATTGAGCACGTTCCTGGGTCGGATGACACGTTAAATTGTAGGTCCCGTCCGTATGTAATGTTATAAAGGTGGTATAAGAAGTAACTAGTTTACACACACTCATAAACTTTAGATTATGTTATTTGATTGTCGGGTGTCAGTAATTATTTCTTATGTAGGTATATTAATAAAACTATTTTTCAGGAAAAAATCGGTCTGCTATTTTGTATTCGCGCGTTGAAATCTTTAACTCGTACTTAAACTATAAGGCATATGGAAAATAATTCAGAGTCAGACTAGTCTTTGAAGAAACCATAATACCCTTACAATCATGCTTCATGTTTTATTTATCTGTACATATAATAAAGCTGAAGAGGGTGGAAAATCTGAACATTAAAGATATTTAAAAAAAATGTTTGCAGAACACGTTCCAACAATTTCTTGATTTTTTATCTGTTTCTCTGTGTCTTTGTTCTCTGTTTCTGTTTGCCTGTTTATTTTAACGCTCATCACGCAAAAACGGCTAAACGGATCATCATGATTTTTGGTATGTAGGTAGTATGAGGTCATACACTACTAACCCGCGGGAGTCTACTAGCCTTAAATAATTTTATGCTTGACCATAACTCAATCTGTCATCATCGCAATCTGTCAAAACTATGTCAGACTAGTGTAAATTACACCCATAAAATAAATTAAATCTGCATAAATTAATTAAATCAATAAGGGCACTTCCTTGTCAGTATATAACATGCTTAGCTAAACACCATTGACAGATAAAACGGCTTACTTAGAAAACGAAGATGTCATTTCCTCCAACATTGAGTTATTAATGGGAAAAGGTAATTAATTAAAGAGATTGTATCTTTATTGTGAAGGTATGATGAATCTACTGTGTGAGGTATACATTTGTTATGAACGTTATATGTTATCATGGATTGCTAAAATAGGTTGCATACAATAAAAAACAGTTCATTTATGAACTTCAAAAGTGCCTACGAAGCACAGTTGCGTAATTTATTTTAAGTAGGTAGCTTCACAACAAAAAAACAAACTCATAGTTTAAACTTGATTGTATAATCTTATAACTTGCCTTGTTATAATTTCGTTTGCTAAACAAATTAGAAACCACATAATGATATCCTGGAACAAAATGGTATCTTGCCTGCTTATCTAATTAAAATAATGATGATAATTGCAAGGAATTGAAAACGAGATGTCCGGCATTGTCCGGATTGCAACAGATTTTAGTTTGCCGGCCCAATTTGCATGATAAACGACTAAAATGCGATTATAATTTTAAGTTTGTTAATGCAATTTAGAGTGGCCAATCTTATTAGGGACAGTTTCTAAAATTATAAAGTCTACTTCGCCTTTTATTTGGTGACAATATTTTGATATTTTCTAAATTAAGTAGGTACTGCTATGCTTGTTACCTAGTTTTGAGGCCAATTTAATTGATTAATCTGGCCTTAAATTTAAATAAAGCGGTCGCAAACTGCGGTAGACAAATTTTGCGTTTAGTATCAATTTATCATAAAAGGAACAATATTGTGATACACAAATTAAAAACACAAATATAATGCATGTGTGCACTTTTATTTATTTTAATCACAAATGTTTTTATATATGATGTAGGTACATATGTATGGTTTATTTACAATAATAAAAATATATAAAAACAAGGGAAGAAAAACTAAACATACTACTTCTAACTACTACAAAAAGGGGCACTTAGAAAATCTTTAGAAAAGCCTAAAGATAATCTAAGTGCTCCAGCCCACTACCAGAGGGCAGCGTGCCCAGCATACTGGCCGCATTACCACGCTGGATGGCAATGCTGATACGTTGAGCCAGAAAAAGGCCAGCATTTTGGTCATGCGTCGCGTCAACCAAGCGCTCCGAGAGGTTTTGGAAAATAGTAAGGGCTCCCGGACCCAACGGCCCCAAAGTCTCGACTCCAAAAGGCTCAAATATGCTAACCTCGGCCGAGGTTAGCATATTTGTATGGTTAACACTTCCATTTGGTAGGTCTAAATGTTATATTTCTTGCCATCGTGAATAAGAAATATTGTATATTCAAATACGAAACACATTTTCTAAGCAACTACAACGAACATAGTTATTATCTCGTCAGTACCTATCGGAAATAGGAAAATGCCTAGGCTTTGTTGTCGACATAGCTAATATCTCCTGTACACGTGAGTATGTTGTTACACCCATTGTCCAAGGCTTCGCAGAAGGTTCTCCTTCTGCCATTGTTCTTGATAATGAACTCGATTCCAGATATCGACTAACAATGTTTGTTTCAACTCGATACGAAGAAATAGAGCGGGATCGGATCGCGACAGGAAAGGTAATTAATTTTGTCGAGGTATTGACAGACGCAAAGTCGAGCCCTTTTATAAATTTGAAATAATGACTAGTTGTCTTTTGTGTCTTAACCATACATTGAAGTACATATTATTAGGAGATTTTTTATTGTCTAACTATGTAGTTTTAAATCTAAAGGCTCGATAAAACCATGTCTAGGGACTTTGTAAAAGAAAAAAAAATCTTTTGACTTCTATAGCTTGGCAGTTCAAAACATAGGCTAGAGATACTAGATAATACAAAAATTTCAGAATAAAATATTAAAAACAGTACAAATAAAGCGGTAGCGTGGCTAAGAATCTCAGGCTGGAGTAAGTTCCATGCAAGGCGAGTAATAGATTAAAAAATCGTTGCCCTTTGTAAGCACCCACCGTGACGGGCAACGACGTTGTGAGAACCATACTCGTGTAAGGATGTGCGTAGCTGTTTACAGTCCTTATCGATATACTTGACGTTTTAATCGATATCGATAAGTTTGTATCTTTCAATATTAAAATTTATTTATTTACTTGATTTTGAATTGAACATGGCCAATTGAATTAATTAATCAAAATGTAAGTGTTCCACTTTATTTTAAATTGGTGTTACATAAATTTGATTGTGAAAAATAAATTAAACTTGGCCAGTTCTACTAAAGTCGCAAGATTTTTATTATTTCTAACAGTGGCCGGCTTTCCGGTATGTTTTTTGACGCACGCATTGACAGCTTTAATGCTATACAGCGTAAAAGGATTGCTTCTTTTATGTCCAGAGTTGACATTTGTAAAAACAGTATTATTAAGAGTCTGTCTGACCGCATGCACATGACTGCAACATACCGGCAATGGTTGGATATTGTCACGTAATCTGTATTTCTACATAATTTAATTTAATCTTGTTTTATGCCTTTATATTGTACTTTTGTGTGTGAACCTTCCTATGGACCCTACTGTCTGAAATAAAGACATATTATTATTATTATTATTATTTAAAGTTAGTACGAGCTATTTCCATTATCATGAAAATATGCAAATTGATATATTAACATCTGTCAAGATATCCCGCAATAAAAAACAACACTATTGGCAAGCTAAGAAATCACATACCGGTATCAACAACGCTATAATCCGAGCATGACAAAGTCAAAATTTAATTGTTCAAACCATTTTTCACGTCTCATTTGCGCTAACAACTAGGAACCAGCCATACCTATTTAGCACTCACTCAATCGAAATAGCTGAGCACTTTCGCTACTGTTTGCTGGAGGAAATGGTGCTTTATAAACTTGTAATAAGACTCTTAATGGTTAGATTGAGTAATTATATCGATGAGGACAAAGCGTGACGATATCGTCACCTCATAATTATCGATAGAAAGCATACGTTGCCCATCACTACTTAGCTTTTAAATGCTAGTCGTGTGACCGGTGGGCAGTGTTCTTGTTAATCGATATTTATTAATGTTGTTATTGAGTTGCACGATGGTTATCGTTTTGCATTTCCACCGATTATATCGAGTCGATAACGATTTGCATGTTTGGATCGTGACTCGATACGCTCAGACGAGTTTATTCTATTTCTAGTCGAAGTGAAGAGTGTCAATGCTATAAAGAAAAAGTTTATTTATTGTAATGACTACATTAGAGCATTGCGTTGAGATTTGTTTCTAAAAACTTAGATCACGTAATAATAAGAAGGACTTATAATGACAAAATATTTATACTTAACCAATGATATGTTATGTGTGTACCAAAAATCAGGGTATTAGTGCAACACAAAGTTACATTCGCTTTCCTGAAATAAACTTTAATCACAGAGAAATCTGATTAAAAGTATAAATTTCATTAACACTATTTACTAGAATATCATCATCATCAGCCTGTTATCGCTCACTGCTGAGCATAGGCCTCTCTTCTTGTACTCCACTCGTCCCGGTACTGCGCAGATTGAATCCAAGTGCTCCCTGCGTTTATTCTAATGTCAACCACCCACCGCATTAGTGGGCGATCTCTATTTCTATGGCCAGTCATGGATCTCCAGTCCGTTAATGTGTTGGTCCACTAGTATTTACTTAATAAAAACATACAGACATCATCTTAAGAATTGCCATAATACACACTAACATCTCATTCAAAATAACTTTTACTTTATTACAAAACTCCACTCGAAATCATGTCATAACAATCTAATCACAAATGTACATAAACATCTATTTATAAAGCACATGTTAGTTTACTTTTACTTCTTATTAAAGCATACTTTTTATACCGATTTAATAACCTACTCATCAATAAAAACCGGCTCAAAAACGCCCCATCATTTGCGAAGAAAGCCGATCTTTTGTTCGGATAAATACGGCCTCATCTTCATAGATTGAAAAAGAAATATTTTCAAGTCATTGCAGAATTGAATACACTTTCTAATAATCTTGAGTAGTAATTACTATGTTAGTTGGAACTTACTACTGAACTGTTTAAGCTAAGTACATTTTCTTTAAATATCTTATCATACACGAGATCATTTATACGTTGTACTTCTAGCTCTGGTGACACCTTGTTTTTAAGTTTTCATACGTCTACGATGAATCCGTTCAGAGTACCTAATTAAGCAAATGTCTTCCAAAGGCTCGGTTTCAAGAGCTAGGCAAAAAAGAAAAGAAAGAGCTAGTGAAAGAAAAAAGAAAATAGTTTTAAAATTGGTCCTTTTTATATATCTCTCTCTCTCTTTCTCTCTCTCTGTGAGTCGTATTCCTCATGACTGAGGATCGTGACTGAGGATCGTGACTGAGGATCGTGACCCCCCGCAGAATTAATTCATTAGGGGAGTTCTCTTGGGCAGATACATCGTGGTGGGCGCCCAGCTCCTTCCACGGATATTATCCTAGTATGTTATCTAACAATATCCATTTAGGTAATTGATGTTTACACACATCTTTGTAAGTTACCAGTTAGATTAGGTTGTTTTTTCAAGTCCAGATATCAATAAATTATACACTTGTTAATAAATTAAAAGTTATCTAACAGCTTAGCTATTAAGTGGAGTTATAAGTATCTTAACTTGTAAGTTTGTGCGTAACATCCTTTTCAAAGTAGAGCAACATTAAGAGCTTCTGTATTTGGTTAGCACATACATTCTACAGCCTATGTAAAGTGTACTAGATTTTTATATAAAGAAATTTTTCTGTTATATAAGATAGAAGGGAAGGTAAACACGTATTTATCTGTGATAAAATATTTTTTTTTTAAATTTATTTCAATGATTGAAAAAACTTTCGAGTTTACTCAGATGTATACAAATGTGTAAATAAGTAATGTAATTCTCAAAATAAACCAGCAAGCAATGAACCATTTCAGTCTGTCACTTTTATAGTTACTCGTATAAGTAAGATAATAATACATAAAAACAAGGGAAGAAAAACTAAACATACTCTTTCTAACTTCTAACTACAACATAAAAAAGGGTGGGGCACTTAGAAAACCTTTAGAAAAGCCTAAAGATAAGATAAGTAAGATAATTGTATTTTCCTCAAACATATTATTATTTTTCTGAAATTCAAAACTCAGAAAAGGTTCCAAAATTTATACAAATTTAATGCACTTTCATTCTTCGTAAAGACAGTTATGAATTGGGATGGCCTTATCCCACACGAGACACTACATCAATACAGTTGTTCGGAACAGTTACGAGACATAATCTTTGTTTATTGTGCTGGTTCCATCTTGCATACATCTTACATACTCGACAATATTTACTAGTGACCCATAATATAATCTTTCCATTAATTTACATGTTTTTCATTGCTTAAGCAGGTTTTTGAATAAATTAGATTTGAAGTCTAATTAACACTACATTATATACACGATGATAGATATATAATCGTTGGTATTTTATTGCTTTTTCTGTTATTTATATTATTTCTTTTTCTTTACAGGTAAATTAATATGGATTATCACATGAAAATATTACGACAATTTTTAAATAAAGTTTCGTTTGTAAGTACAATATGTTACACTATTTTCAAAATAGAAACTAGACTTGTCTTTTCAAGCTCTTGTAAGCCGTTATCCGCTTTCAGAATACTAAGTTAATCTTTAGTACCATTCAAAAACAAAATACAGTGTTCAATTTTTTTTTTTTTTCAAAAACTGCCGAAGAGAAACCGATTTTGCACTACATAATAAAAAAACTCTATCACTTTATTTAAATATTTTATACTAACACCCTGATTAATAACTACCTCGAAGACATTGCCTTTCTATCTACTCAGCAAACTATTCAAATTATTTACTCAGAGATAAAACTAGTTTATATGCAAATAGCCTCGGAAATGGCTATCATTTAGCGCACCGCCATTACACTGACCTCACGTGTGACATCATTGACTTAATGACAGTGACAACTGTCATTTGCAACGGTTTACATACTCTATGTGCGAATACTTTTTGCCACTGAATATCGAGAATCGTTAACCTGTATAAGTGATAGTATGAGTGGATAGTTCATAGTCTTGTTCTTATTTTAAATCGCACATATTGTGTATGTGTGGGTTTCGATAGTATAGTCATTAATGTGTGAGTGTGTGGGTGTTTTCTTCTTAGAAATCTGTAGCGTGATTGATGTGATCACTTTGATTGTTTGATTAGTCGCTTCCATTGCAACTCTTTTTTGCTCTCTAACCTACTTTACAAATGTGATGAGTTCTGATTACCACTATACTAGAGTATCGGTATACTCGTATATAATGTTAAGTAGATTCAATATGTGTTTTTCAAATCGTTTCGTCAGATATTTCTTTACTTTTTCGTATCGAATGAGAGTGGTCAACTCTGGTGAGAGTTACTCTTGTTTATGTTACGACTGAAAATGTAAAAAATACTAATTTTACAGTCTTAAGTGGTGGATTCATCTCAAAAAGTAATTTCTTTGTATATAATAATAAAACACCTGCTAACCTTTTTTTTAATTAAGTGCTATTTAGTCGATAGAACGCTATAGACGGAATTGACTTTGAGATAACTAATGTCAACACAAGACTTAGATCTATAAGTGTTATTGAGATAACGCTAATTTCAGATAAACTACACATAAAAGATTTTTATAATTAACTAAACCCATAAGGATAACCTATTAGGATGTGAGCCATAAGGCAGAATAATAATTCATTACCCATATCCTTTCACAAGCTGATCTAAACGGACCATCTCATAGATGGATCATTTCCATCTTCAAGAATTATATCTGATGTACCGCTGGCTGTCCGTCGACAAGTTGTATATTCGAAACTTCGATCAACAATATGATCGAAGATTCGAAAAGATATACTATGTACAGAGATATTAGTAAATAATGTATAACCAATATATAATATACAGGGATATTGGTAAATCAAGTATAGGTAACCTTTATATGGGTGACTTTATTTCGTCAACAGTGTCAACAGCAATGTTTTTTTTAGTTTTAGTTAGTTTTTATGCTTGAATTTAAAAGTCGTTATTGATTGTCGATTGTGTCGTCTTATTAATGTTGATGTCGGTAAATGTACACTTAAGACATTATGCATTAATGACTAGTAATCCTGTATTAATACATATTATGTTATTCTTTATCTTAATAATCACCAGAAAAATATAAAAAATAGAGTGATATAATGTATTTTTAGTACCAGAAGTGATTGTCTTCTTGCTTAAAGCGATCTTCTAGGGCTCAATTGGACAATCATTGTAGTACTTATTGATTTTAAACTGTTTATGTAGTTCGACAATAAATAATAACTCATTGTATTTTAGAACTACATCACGTTACTACGTTATCTGTTTGAGAATACCATCGTAACATTATGTCATGATCGTTGTAGACATAATTTATAAACTTTTATTGAGTAAAGAGTATGACGTGTGTATTTTGATAGTTTCATCGAACGATCATCGCGGAGTTGCAATAAAATAAAAGTAACTACATTAACAAAAAAAATAGTCAGTTGAAGTATATTTTTAGTCAAGTAAACTTAGGCCAATCAATAAATAAATTCATAGAAACTAACACTATGAAAAGTCATCGAGTTTTACTCATAACATAAAAAACTAACATGTGACCTGTACAAAATTAGCTGGACTATAAGATACAAACACCATCATAATTTCCCTTTACACATACCATGCCCTAGACTACCTCCAACGGGACCGTGACAAATGATCCGTCGCCATCACGCCATTCATCACGTGATGTAATGCGATGTGATGACAGCATGTGATAGCGGGATAGTGGTAGGTTTGTAGCAGAAAATTAGCAAGCCCTGTTTAATTTTCTTTTTTTTATTAGAGTTTTGAATCGTCATAGAAACCTTAGAATACGTAATAATAACATTACAATTAAGTACCAAAGTTAAGCAACCGTTGGTGCAGTTAATTCCTTGATGGGTGACCGAACATCGTGTAGTAAATGGAACTTAAAAATAAAACAAATACAAACAATCCCTTAGGCTCAGTTGTTTGTTAAGTCATATCAAAGAACTACGTGGTTTTTTTTCAGTCTTAATATTTTTTTTAAAGTGGTGAAGATGATTAAGCTACTAGTATTTGCTACCTCTCTTTTCTCCCATACCTTTAAATTATCTCAAGTTAAACGTATGTTATCACATCATTTACATCCTTACCTTTAAGGCACATCATTCAATCCTCGCAAGTATTTAATCTCCATGTATTTATCTCAAGTTTAACTTGATCTTACTCACCGTAACACGCAGAATCTGCAATTAAAAACTGACACCTACCATTTACATTATAAGAGTAAGGTAAAACTAGCCGAGCCTGTTCTACAGATATAAAAGGGATAAAGATATTAAAATTGTTGCCATGATAAAATCTAAAGAGGTTGCAGATATCCAAAAAGGTTAGATTGTGTGTTTTTCTTGTATTACCAAGCGCTGGAGGTAACTGAATTGGATAATTCTGTATTCTATATTTTGGCATTTACATTATCATCATTTTTGAATTTTGCAACTAAAAGGTGTGAGAAACATATTGGATAACAATTTATGTATATAAATGCAGATAAAATCCCTATGTAGCCTTTTTATATGTCGTACATATGACGCCGTGATTTTAGCATACAGATTTGGTATCAGGTTATTGAGATAGATTTACGACTAAGGAAGGTTTATGAATCTAATATTCAACATCACATTTTTGTTTATTTCTAATTTATCTTTAAACATATCCATATGAGAAAGGTAACTTTTATATGTATGTATTGAGCATTATGTATAAAGGAAGCCTAGTAATCCATACACAAATCATAATAAATTCATAATCAAGATTGCAAATCTTCCCCAGACACCACAGAACAAATTAGAGTCCATTTACAACCATTACTATCTCCGATCTATGGTCTCACACGCACTCATAAATTGCTATTCTCACTGCAAAAAGTAGTAAATATACTTCATAAATTGTAAAGATTAATTACCAGCCAGCATCGGGGAAGTTTTAATAAAATCTATCCGAGATATCGTCTGGTGTTACATAAGTCTTATAAGTCTTATAAGGAAATTTGCAAGACCAGTTGGCGTACTCTGATGCACGCAAACGTAGTGATAAATTGCTAAGGGAATGTTTTAATACTTTTAAAAGAAATACATCTACTCATCTGCGTAAGGATCCTAAATTCATCTGGCGCTATGTTAAAAACTTGAAGGGAAATAATTCTACTTTACCTAACCAAATGACACTTTCAGATAAATTGGGAACCGGGGGACAGGAAATCTGCAATTTATTTTCTGAACATTTCAATTCTATTTATGAGCTGTCAATGCCTGATGCAATTAGGACTGAATCAGAACTAGACGAGCTATTTATTAACCATAATACATTGGGAGCAGTCTCAGTGACCAACAGCGAAGTCTTGAAAGCCTTGCTTTTACTTGACAGAAATAAAGGAGCCGGTCCCGATACACTGCCAGCAGTGGTTTTAAATGAGTGTGCTGTTCACTTGGCTCCTCCACTTACAATGATTTTTAACCAATCTCTCAAAACGGGTGTTTTTCCAGCAAAGTGGAAGAGGGCTAATATAACACCTATACACAAAAAAGGTGACTTAGGGCATATCGAAAATTATAGACCGGTTTCTATCCTTTCAGGTGCAGGCAAGGTTTTAGAAAGTTTGGTGGTAAAAAAGGTTTATTGGCATGTTTCACAATTGCTTAATTGTAATCAGCATGGTTTTAGACCTAAAAAGTCAACTTGCACTAACCTAGTGAGTTACGTTACTGATATTTTGGAAACTCTAGATGTGGGAGGTGAAGTACATGCAGTTTATACAGATTTCAGTAAAGCATTTGACAGGGTCCAATACGGTTTGCTAATAAAAAAGTTGCAGGGGTTGGGCATTCATGGATCTTTACTTCGGTGGTTTGAGTCTTACTTGAGAAACAGATCTCAATTAGTTGTCGTGAAGGGATTCAAATCAGATGAGACAAGTGTCCCATCTGGTGTACCACAGGGTTCACATCTGGGTCCACTTCTCTTTTTGATATTTATAAATGATTTGCCTGATATTATTAGGTCTGAAGTTAGGCAATTCGCCGATGACCTAAAAGTTTACAGGCGAATTAAGACTGAAAGAGATGTGAGATACTTACAGGAAGACATTGATAGGATTAGTTCATGGTGTTTACATAATAAAATGAACTTAAATGAATCGAAATGTTTTTATATTAAGTTCACAAGAAAGCGACAACCATTTCCAGCAAATTACAATATAAATGGAGTAATACTGGAAGAAGTGAACTCCATTAGAGATTTAGGAGTAATTATAGATTCTAGACTAGATTTCAGAGAGCATATTACATCTATATCAAATAAAGCCAGGAGAATTTGTGGCTTTATAACTAGGCAGGGTAAGATATTTAAAAACAAAGATCTGTCTATAACGCTATTCAATAGTTTAGTGCGTAGTATACTGGAATATTGCTCAGTTGTGTGGAATCCGGGGTATAAAACCCATTCAGAGGTATTAGAGAAGGTCCAAAAATGTTTTTTGTATCACCTATCTTTTATGGAAAATAAATGCAAAACACTCCGATCCTATCAGTCAAGAGTTAATCACTATAAACTAAAAACCCTTCATGCTCGTCGCGAGATTGCAGATCTGTTGATGCTTTATAAAATATTAAACGGACATATAGACTGCCCGGAAATTTTATCCAAATTTAACATCAGAGTGCCTTTTCCGTGTGCTAGAGTATATTGGAAAAATTGTTTCTGTCCTGATAGACAACGCACAAATATGCTACATTTTTCTCCCATAGTTCGCATGTGTAACACTTATGATAATGACAACATTAGATTAAATTTTGATATATTCTCCAATAAGTCACTACCAGCTGTTAAAATTGAACTGTCTAAATTAGTAGATTGATATTATTGTAAAGGTTTATTTAGTTAATGTGCCTTTTTCCCCTCTGTTCTTCGTTTCATTGTATGTTTAGTTTTTAAGTACTTATAAATTGTTAGGAAGGTTATATTATGTGATAGATTATATGTGAAAGTTAGGTTCACTGTCTAGGTAATGTACTCACTGTAAGCTATTTTTATTTTTTAAGTGTGAATGTATAACTGTTCGTTACTGTTTGTGAACTAAAAAAAAAAAAAAAAAAAAAAAAGTCTAACAAAAGACAGAGCGGAGCTTGTATTGTTCTGATGACGTCACGAGAGAGAGAATGCTATTTTTATATTATTGCAAAGAAACTATGGTCTCAACATAAATATTAATCCAATCAAAACATGGCTTTTTACAAGCGATAATACAGAGGCAGTATTTGCAATTGGGATGACGAGATGTGTGTTTCTTTTCTAGCTATTCTCAACTCTACAAAACCACTAATTTGATGCAGTTTTTAGTAATCAATGGTGAATTATTGATTTGAATTTGAGTTAACTACTATTGTATAACTAAAACTGAATTACTATGGTAGCTATCATTAATTCAGTTTCTTCATAACTAAGATAACCTGAAATGTCTAAATAAATATGTTAGGTCTCAACTTCACTGGTCATTCATTCTTCAAAGCCATAGTCTGCTATATTTATCATGAACCAGCATCAACTGCCCAGAGCTGCGTTGATTATGAGTTATACAGTCTTGATCCTATAAAGATCAAAATGTAGAAGCCAAAAGATTATGACTTGTGTTATTAAACTTGATCGAAAAAAACATTCAATAATTGCTTTTATGCGAGTAGGCTTTTATTTAGAGTATTGCAAAAGGCTAAAGTGCGGGAAATCCGCAAATTTTAGATTAGATAAAAGTAAATTTTGTTGTTACTTAATTTAAATAGTAAAACACAATTGTTTACAATGATATGTTATTACCAAAAGATGGTTTGTTTTTGATAAAAGAGTTAAATAGCTTTGTAGCAAAATTACAAAGTATTAGACTGTACTTTCGAGCTACTAACTTTTTTAGATATTTTTAAAATATTGCAATTTAGATGCTAGACGATACTAAACAGGTCCTTGAGTGAGTTTTGATAGCACATCAAAGTTTTCTATTTCTGTACATTAAAAACATGGGTCAGTGAATGTCCTCTTATAAGATGAATAATTACGTCAGTAAGTTAAATTTTATAAATATTCTTTCTTATTGAGTTGTATTCCCCTTTATTAAGGGTTCATTATTGATGCCCCACAATATCGATTCTTTATGGGTATTTTCTTGGACAAATATATTATGATTGGGGCCCAGATCTTTCCTCGAATTACACGTCATATCCTAGGATTTAAATTAATAAACATTCCCATTTGTTTTATATAAAAAAATCTTTTTCAGGCAATAATAATAGTCCCATATCATTTAAATTACAAAAATGCCATCTAAATGTATTACCTAAGAAGTTAAACAGTAAGAAAAAAACGAATAAAAATATCTAAATGCATTCAGACGTACTCCAGTCAGGACTATTTTTCTTGTCCTATTTTTCCCTCCATCTGCGACAGATAGATTGAACCAAGTACTCTAGTAAGCTAGCGAGTCAATAAGCAGAGAGACAGGTGCTACCGCGGCCGCCTTAAATAGAATACCACCTGATGTTATGTAGCAGGACGTCACGACTGTTCGGAATACCGTGGAACGGTACATAAGTTTCGTGAAGCGGAATAAGGGTTGAGCTTTTAATGGTAACCTACAATTAATATGATTTAGAACTAAAATAAAATCAGTAAATTTATTCAACAATTTAACTGTTTCGCAATGTGATTAGTGTTTTAAAAATTTTCACAAAATTACAATAATTAAATAAGTAAAACATAACAAAAAGACACGGTAGCATAAACATACATCTGCACTTCCTTGGGTCGGACGCATAATACGTCAAATATTAGATACCATCTGTCTCTCATAGTGCTGCAGTGTCAATCGTAATCTCTTTTAATCCATTTAATGGATGGATTTGAGCATTTTCGGCCGCGCTTAAAAATAATAAGTTGTGTGTTTCTCAAGAATAGTATACGTCTACTTGACATACTGTATCTCCCTTCCAATGCGCAGTATCGCAAAGGGGATAAAATGTGGGTTCCTTCAACCGGTCTGCGACAAACGACATTGCGTTTCCGTTCCGTGGACTTGCCGGGATTGTTTCCCAGATACGTACCACGCAAGATTACTTTAAAAACGGATGAAATTTGAACTAAAACTTAGTGATCTAAAACATAGTAGGTTAATCAGAAATGCTGCGATCAGTCAAGTGCAAAGTGATCTGGTGTAAATGGTAGACTAGACTATGGTCATTCTCGTAAGATGCTGGGTTTATGTTCAGCGTCAATTCTGTGATGGGGAATGTAAACTCTTCTGTTTTTAAATTCCACCGTCGAACAAGCAGGAAGTCAGCGGGGCGTCACCGGTTTATGGTGGAAGTTCCAAAGACTCGCACGAAGCGCTTTGATTCTACCTTCATAGTAAGGACAGCGAGACTATGGAACTCTCTACCTGGAGCCCTGTTCCCAGAAAATTATAACCCAGGGGTCTTCAAATCTAGAGTAAATAGGTTTCTTCTAGGCAAGCGTGTTACATCTTAGACTATAGTGGTGCTTAACATCAGGCAGGCTATAGTCAAACGTAAGCCTATTTATTGTAAAAAAAAAAAAATTGGTTTTTGGGGATTTTGGTGCTTACTAATCGCATAATAATATTTTCTACTTTTCATTTATTCCAATTAAAAGATTTGTGGTGATGTGGATAATAAAACTAATTAATATATTCATTTTCTTGGTCGACTATGAGAGTTCTTTTTGGATCGATCTATTTTACACAACATTACCTAGATATCCTATTATGAAACTATACATATAAGACATTAGCTACTACTTAGGAACTCAAATATAGATGTCAAAATATTGTTGTTTCCGTAAGCAATAAGGTAAAATAACAATAACACCACTAACACCATCCATTTTACTTTACGAATGATATTTTTCAGTATATTTTCACATAATCTTATTTCGAAGCTTTTCCTTATCTAAGCTTTAAATAGATTTAGCCATTGCTATGGTATAACAGCATTACCTACAAATTGCATGAGTAACCGTGTCTGTTTAGTTACGGTCGCATAAAACCTATATGGAAAGCTCCTGTCTAGAAGAAACTACCGTTGCTAAGGCTCGGTTATCTGTAATTAATAAACGTTAACTTTAACTAGATATTGAACTGGTTTGTCTTGTAAAAGGCAGAAAAATAGTGGTAGTAAGTTGATTATTTTTCCTAGGTACTCGTTATTTATATTAATAAAAATAAAAATAAAATAAAAATAGCCTTTATTTCCCTTCATTCAATAATCAAATTACAAATTTATAATATTATTAATTTACTGTTTAAAATTACAATATGTTTGTCAATTTTAGTTTTAAGATTATAATTATTGTCAAGTAATTTTCATAATGTCAAAAAATAATATTTATGTACATGCGACGTCAAATTTATGTTAATAATATTTAAGGGATCGTCCAACTTTGGACGTAGGCCTCCTCCAACTCATGCCATGTGCTCCTCGTCTTTGCTGTTCTTGTCCACAGTTTTCCCGCCACCGCTTCTATATCGTCTCTCCACCGTCTGACTGGTCGTCCACGCTCTCTCCGTCCATCTCTTGGCTCCCAGTGAAGTATTCTCTCTGTCCACCTGTTGTCTCTCTGTCTCGCTGTATGCCCCGCCCATTTCCATTTAAACTTGGCAGCCGTCTGAACAACATCGGTCAATTTCGTTTTCTTTCTGATGTCTTTACTATCGATGCGATCTCTCAGTTTTATTCCTAGCATACTTCGTTCAGTTGCTCTTTGAAAAGATCTAAGTTTTTTTTATTGTTTCTTTTGTTGGGGCCCAAGTTTGACATCCATACAGGAGAGTGGGCATTATATTTGATTCGAATACCTTTTTCTTTATACGGAGAGGTAAATTATATTAATAATGATAATTGTTTAAATTTTTTCTTCGACCGAAATTGTTATTAGAGACTGATATAAGTAAACGATTTTATTAAATCTGTATAAACTGAGACACGCAAATTGTAATCTGAATATATACTCGTACTTAAATAAATTAATATTGTTTTGTAGTGCCTAAGTTTGATAAACAATATAATAATTCTATCAAATAAGACAAATTGGGATCCGTTTTTAAAATTAGGAACATGGTTAGTAATAACGAATATTTCCAAAATAATAAGCATAACCCATAAACATATTGTTTAAAATTTAGTTAGCTTTATAAATAATAGCATGATGCTAACAACTCTAGCTAACGCTCTAAACCCTCTTAAGGTCTACCCAGAAAAACAAGCCCTACCTTTGAAGGAGGTACAAGGAACAGATGTGATGATGTATTTATTGGCTGCTGGCAGCTTGATGGATTATATTGTACCTACTGTGATGGAGGGGTGGGAGACTATTTGCTATCCTTACAATGTTACAGGTGGTGTTTTTGCTGCCTGTCATACTGACATTATTGTGTTAGTTTTAGATGACATTTTTATCTATTTTTTTTATTAAGATTTGAGGTATAGTTGTAAGAACTATATTGTGTCATTATCAAAATTGGCATTTAAATAATGACTAGTAGGTGTCTGCGGATTCGTATAATTGTTCCGAAAAAAGTATCCATATGTCAGTTTCGACTCTTGATCCTACTTACATACCAAAAATCAACCGTAAAATAAAAAACATATACATTGAATCTACAATAAAATTGTTCAATGTTACTGCTAAATAACACTGAGTACATAATTGTAAGATACAGCATTTCTTTCTTACTTGTACTCGTATATATAGAACATGCTTGGTGCATTTGTTTTGAAAACTGTAGATTGAGATTCTTGTTTCGTATTCTATTCCTTATAGAATGTTAAGCCAGCATTAACACAATGTGTAAACCGATTAATGTCCGTTACACATTAAAATAAATAAAAAAGTACCCGATCACATGCAACATAGTAAGTCTCAGATAAAGTATCTTTATTTTAGTTTCAATATTTTCTCATTAGCGACTGTTTATGGTCTATTTTTGTGTTGGCTTATCTCTGAAGGGGCAGGCAGCTGCTAAATGCGATAATAACACTTAAATGCTCTACTATGTGGCCTAGACCGGTCTAGAAAATGGTTCTCAAAGTTTTAGACCATTTTCCACGTCTGTTGTTTGTATAAGGTGTCATCAAGCAAAAATTCCCATGAAAAATGTGAACGTGAATGACAATTATTATCCTTAATAAGTGGACAAATGATAACTCGTCAGCATAGTAAAAGCTATAAAGCCACAAAAGAAACGTTGCCAAAAATACAAATAATACATGTATACGCCAAATAGTCAGGATACAGAGGTTATTTAATCATGTGATTCTTGATTTCGTGTTCCTACGAGTATTTTCGGCTTTAACTTTAATTTTACAGCATCTATGGCAAAAAGCTATTAGTTTCTTTTTTATGTTTTTAATGGTATAAACTTAGGTATAGAGAATATTTACATACATTTTCTATGATATAAGTTACATAACCAAACATCATCAAACCGCGCTAATTTCTTAGGAAAAGTTTAACAGCCGCAATAAAAGATGTATTCGTTCGATAAGCTCTCTAATCTACTTACTATGTAATTAAGGCATGGGAAAAGATGAGGTATTTTGTACGCGTCGAGCCAACGTTTATTTATTAACTTTGAGACTTTGTTTTTGCAAAATAGATTACTGCTAATGATAAAATTGTGATTAAAAAATTATGCATGAAGTAAAAAAGTTAATTTTAATAATTTTTTTACCTCATGCATGCGTGTCTAAGATAGTAAAATAAATGAACTGACTAAAATTATTTTAAATAGAGTAAGTGATAGTTAAAAAAGAACTTATAAAGAATTTGAAGATACATGCTAATAAAGCTAAAAATATTTTAAAATAATACTTGATGATAGTTAGCTTTACCTATTCGCTTTCTGGCAATTCTGGAAATATTTAATTTTTGAAGCTGCCTGGTTCTTCAGATTTCATTTAAATTTCGACATATTAAACCTTATTGATATAATATAACCTTATTTTCTTTAATCCAAACATGCAAAAGTAGCTCACATTGTGTACAAGTAAAGCCTATACCTATATATGTCACAAAGCCAATAAAATAGCAAACAGTAAAAGTCCCGCTAGTGTGTACGTACGTATTGCCTGTCCAATAATAAGTTATAACTTCTCAGAACGATGCGGGACCATTGTCTTTTAAATATAATACACTCGTATAGGCATTAGGCATCGTAAATGTATATTATCTATATATATCAAACTCAAAGGTGACAAACAGACAGATTGACTGACTGACTGACTGACTGACTGATATAGTGATCTATCAACGCACAGCCCAAACCAATGGACGGATCGGGCTGAAATTTGGCATGCAGGCAGATGTTATGAAGTAGGCATCCGCTAAGAAAGGATTTTTGGAAATGTCACTTTTAAAGGGGTGAGTTTTACTTTCTAATGCGAGCGAAACCGCGAGCACCCACTAGTATAGTATATGATGATAATAGTGTAGGTGCAGGTTTACTAAAAACTAGCGCATGACATTAAGGGCTGCTTTAGTTAATTAAAAACAAGAATTTTGGTTCTACTACTTTTTGATATTAGCGAAACCAAAAAAGTAGGTAATATTAATTTTTAATTCACTGTATAATGCTGAGATATGACCTGCATGGGGCATATCAATATTACATTTTTTTTTTTTTTCAACTTTTTGTTGTGTTATGCTTTGCTTTCAACAGATGCTTTCTCTCTTCTTTATATGTATGGAAAGCCGAAACTTTGTTTTCGAGAATTTCCAAAAGACGTAGAATAAAAGTCGTTGCTTTAGACACCTTTCAAAGGTAACGTGCTAGTTACCATAACCCTGTATAGTATTATACCATGAACACCACAAAAGAACATCATCTGAGAATCGAAGCCTCATTTTTATGTTCTTTTAATAGCTCTTGAGGTCGGTTTGATCAGAAGAAAATACTACCGTAAAAGAATAAGCAATGAGATATATGTAACAAAAATGTGTCTAGAATTGAGATGCCTTAGGATTTTTGTGCAAATAAAAAAATGATCCTTAGAATATAATTATCATGGTAACCATGGTTTTACGAGTTTTGTCTAGACTATGAAGATTGTTTAAGTTTCAATAACACAGACTTTATGTTTATTGGTGCAATACGACTCGTATATTTTTTTATTAATTACGATGAGACACTCGACTAATTACGTAGATTTAATAGGAAAACTTCATGCTGCAGTACTCAAAGTTTTACGAGACAAGACCAAGTAAGGCATAATAGGTACATGAAGCCTGAAGCTCACCGCAAGCCTTTGAAGTTAATCAACGGTGGACTTGTCAACTGCAGGAGTATCTAGGTGCATCTAAACAACTAGGTGGTGGTTATTGTAAATGACTTTATTAAAACGTCTTTGATCTTGCCGTTTTTGTCGCATATGCACTTATATGTATGTTGGAATTTTACAGTATCAATAAAGATTATTTATCTTTTTGTAATATACGTAACAAAAACAATTTGAGCAATTTTAGATAGAAAACACTAAAAAAACACCAACATACAAGAACACACAAAACTTAAAATTATTATCCTCATTGGCAACCTAATCGCTCGAAGCGATCTCTTTCAGGTAATCAATCTGGCAATCTTTATGTTACTTATGCATTATTATACTTATACATATGTAGGTACTCATTGACAAAAGCTGTTTCTAAACGCTGCCGTGAGTCAGACTACAAGTTAAAATTGTAGGTCCCGGCTGTTTGTCTACTTCAGCAGTCGTTAAGCCATGTCAGAGGCCCTTAGGGTGGTTTGAAAACTGTCGACACCAGAGTTGGCCACTCTCAATCGATAAGAAGAAGAAGAACGCTGCCGTCCTATATTGCAAATCGGTATTATTGAAAATTTTAATCAATGAAATAATGGTATGACATTATAGATATTACACATATAAGTCATAGTAGTCGGCAGTCATGTCAGAGGCCCTCGGGGCGGTTTGAAAACTCCAGAGTTAGTCATACTCATACGAACTTCTTTACTATAGACATATAAATTCAATTTAACTTTATTGTGAAATCATGCAAGCCTTCCATCCAAGTTAGCCCAAGTTAGACGGCGTTTGGTCTGGGTCGCGGAACGCAACAATTTCTATTGAATTTCCCATGGCTTCCTATATTAATAAAGAAGCAAACATTGGCGCACGACTTTAGAACGTGTCCCAAAGAATAAACAGGGAGGTAATAAGGTGAATATTATTAAATTATGATAATAAATGCCTTCTCAAAATGCTATACAATAATATTTTAGAGAGTAAACATTGGTGTTGAGATTTTACAAACCACGATCAAATTATCTGAGCAGATGATTCAATTAATGCTGTAGTTGTTGTAATTACTATGATAAACAACCGACACCACTGCCAAGTGAAGCGCCCGTAGCTCAGCTAACGGAGGCAATCGCAAGCGATTACCAATGTTAAGCAAAGGTCGACGCGGTCAGTCCTGGGATGGGTGACCGAAAAGTGGCATTCCATTTTGGGTGCTTCCGTGGGTCGGATGACACGTTAAATTGTAGGTTCCGGCTGTTTGTCGAGTACGGCAGTCGTTCAGCTATGTCAGAGGCCCTCAGGGCGGCATGATAAACTCTCGACACCAGAGTTGGCCACTCTCATTCGATAAGAAGAAGAAGACTGCAAATATGTATCTGATGCATGTAAATAAATACCAATTTTCAATTTGGTTACCCATCCTAGATTTCATTGCAATGGCACTACGATAGAATAGAATAGAGGTCATTTATTTCGGAAATACGCAGTACAATAATAGTTTATTGATAACACTAATAGTCAGGAGTGTCTATAAATTCAACATATCATCTTTGTATCCTATCATATGAATATGCATATAAATACAACAAAGCAGGCACAAACAGAAGTCGAGTGCAGTGCAATAAATAGGCCCCCGGGGCGGTGAGTTAGCGCTCGTCGCCACCTACTGCCTGCTTTGTACTTTATTGGATCAAGTGATAGAGGGGTTACTGAGAAAATAATAATAATATTTAAAGAGAATAATAATAAAGTTTTTTTATACAAAACCCTATCTACGAATTAAGGACATCAACATCGCTGAAGTGCTTGTACACACATAATGTTTGAGCCAGAATTTCGAGTGTGTATACTGCACGTACGTTGTTAAAATAAATACGTATCATAATTTTGCATTTTGCAGCTTTAGTTTGGCAAACAGTAGGCATCACATCATAAATCGTATCAAACATTTAACACTGTTTTATTTTGAGATTTAGCCTCGATTTTTTGTTACTCATATCGAGACAAAGCAATATCTAATCCAGAATACTAAGTTGTAATTCCAGTGGTACCACCTTCCAGCTCATACTTTATTGGCCCAAGTAGCAGATAAGCTGAGGGCTAAGTGTTTCTGAATGTTGTTTCAACTGGTGCAAATCTAGCGATAAGGTGCCGTTAGATTGTTTTCGAGGGACGAGATATAAAGGTACCTACATATATTTTAGGGTACTTATCTAGTTTTATATGTCTCATAGGTTTACTCGCATAAATATCAAATCTACTTTTGAACCCAATTTTGTCCAAATCGATTAAGTAGCTATTTTTTTAAATATGAACTAGAATAAATTTTGCCATGAACCAGATTTTATTAAAAACTTTTAATACATTTAAGAAACTGGCTAGCTAGATGCTACCTAATAATTTTGATTATATTTTTTTTGTTCTTTGCTACTATAAAATTCATGTGACAAAAAGATGATTCGTAATAAAGTGGATTTTGTAACTGCAATTCTTACTGCAGAATCCTTTTCTTACTATCAACATTTGATTTGCTTCCATTGATATAATAGCATTTCCAACAAAGTAAGCGATTTATGGATACCGAGGCTGTTTTGTCTAGAAATGCTTCAGATATTACGACAGTCAAGTGATATTTTATTGGTTTATCTATACCTATTGCACCTTTTTATACATACATACAACATAAAAAGAGATATATAATAGATAAATAAATATTCCGGGACATTGCACACAGCGCCATCTAGCCTCACACTAAGCACACGCTTGTGTCGTGGGTACTAGATAACGGAAATAATAACTATATTTTTTTTTTTATGCAAAATACTTACTTTACATACAAACGACCAGATTCAACTTATTGGCTGTAAACAATACATTATCTTCAGTATTTTATTTAATTATGTCGTAATTTTATAAATATAATATTGAAAAAAAAACGATATGACGATCAAAATGATTTTTGCATTAGGTATATTATAGATGCTGCTGATTCTTGTCAATAAATTCTTTCAAATCTTTTCAAATATCTCTGAATTGTAGTATTCGCCAATAATCAGTCACAAACCTATCTGTCATAATTATCCATAAAGTAAGTATGTACCACGATCTAACCTCACTCCGTCCCCTTGTATACGAAAATGTCTTCTGGCACAATAAATCGACGCGCGTGCGCGGTAGGTCGCTAGCGGGACCTGCACAATGAGCTGTTTAATAAGGCAAATAAACTGCTTAGTGTCACTGCGGAATAAGGCAGTATATAATGGAGATATATTACTTGTTTCAAATACGGTGTTTTGAGGATTACTACTAGATCAAGTATACATCAGTATCAGTTATGTGTGGATTAGCACTCGCTTAACGGTGATGGAAACATGGTGAGCGCAACGATACAGGTTTTTGGTCAAAAAAGAAAGTCATAAGATGTTATATCTTTCCCGGTTCCCGGTTTCAACAATAGTTTCTTCAAGATATTTTACTTTCGTAAGTACTTTTTGTTGAGACTGTAAATTCATATAAAGCTGGAAAGATAAGCACAGCCTTAGATATATATTTTCACTTAATATATCATTATACGGCAGGACAAACTTAATGTGCTATTTTTTTAAACTAGATAGGCTCACGCTTGACTACAACTTGCCTGATGCTAAGCAAAGTTATAATCTACGATCTAGCGCGCTTGCCTAGAAGATAAACAGGTCTATAGATCCTATCTGTATCTAGTAGAAAATAAAGATTTTGTATTTATTACATTTTATAGCTACACTAGCTGTGCCTGCGACTTCGACCGCGTGGAATAGTTATTTTGGGCTTTAATCTTTATCAATTTATCAATTCGCACCAGTAGTTCCTGAGATTAGCGCGTTCAAACAAACAAACAAACTCTTCAGCTTTATAATATTAGTATAGATATATTTGAGCTTAAGACCGTCGGAAAACGAATCAAACCATCATATCATAGTCTAGCTTTGCAATCGCATTCAAAGTTAGCTCAAGGCGTCAACGGTAGATGGTGTAAGTGAGAGATAGCTTAATTGTAGCCTTCATTCGCTGGTGATAGTGTCGACGGTAGCTTACGGTAGCCTGGGGTTGGAACGGTTTCTAATATATGATTCCAAGTTAGTTATTGTAGATATATGGAATAGTTGCTTCCTGGTATTACTCTAAATCAGATATAGAAATAGCTATTTAATGTAAATGTGTACATAATTTACTGTGATATATGTATGTATTATTGTTCATATATTACTTACTTACTTTTAATTAAGGAACAACTCAGCTAAAACAGGACGGACAGTTTATCAAAGCTGTAAAATTACAGCAGCTACGTTAAATAACAGCATAAAACAACTAAATATTTTACTATATTTCTACCATTAAACAAAAATCACTGAGAAAGTCCTTAGGAAAAGCGTAAAGACAGATAACATTATTGTTTTGTTTTCAATATTTTTCCAAGCTTTGAGTTTTACTTTCCAAGAGTTTGTTTTTAAAATAAAAACATAAAAGTACACTCAAAAATAACTTACACCACACTACGCTTATAACAAATACAAAAGAACAGAGTTACAAAGGTTACACAAAACCTTACTTACTTAAACTTGTATCTTACATCATCCCGACATACCTTAGCCATTGTCATCTCGTTTTACCCACAGTCACACTAATAAACAAATATTAACAAATAACTATTAACAAATAGTCGTCACTTTCTTTCAACTTCAGTGGTCAAACTAAAGTACCAACGGCAACAAACTGAAGAGACACCTATTTTTGTTGAAAACAAAATACGACTGTATCATCAGCAACATTATCGACTAAGACTTTCTTATCCCACTGCTGTGCAAATGCCTCACTTTGCGCATGTCATGTACGTCGATCTTGTGCAGACCTCGTCCAGTTATGAGACCTGCAAATGCTATCAGAATCGATCTCAGGTTGACAGAACGGTTTGTGTAAAGAATGAGCTAGATTTATGAATAGAGTCCGACCGAAACTGGTTTCCGGCCAAAACCGAAACCGAAACTCACGTGGTCAAGAAGAAAATTTCTTAAAATACTGAAATATGGTGCATTTTAGTCATTATTCTGCATTAATTAGGACATGAAATGGAAACACAGTAAGTATATTAATTTTGTCGTAATCATTTATTTAATATAATATAAATAATATTAATAATATTTTTATTATTTTTTCAAATTAAGTTCTCATAGCAAAATGTTCAGTTCTATCAAAACATAACCACTATAAAAGAATGATTGCGTCGGGCGATAACGCACTGACTAAGTTGTATTGCTATCCGAACGGCGCACGATTATTCCCGAATAGCGTCCGCCAGAGCGTTGCCGCGAGAAACGAAGTTAGGCGAGCGTGCACGACAACTTCCGAAATCAGTTTCGGTTTCGGCAAAAGTTTCGGCCAATTTTGGCCGAAACCGAAACTGCCCCGAAATTTGATTTTTGGCTGAAACTCGGCCGAAATTGAAACCGAAACCGAACTTTCGGTCAGACACTATTTATGAAATTATAAAAATACATATTGGTAATTCAGCTATCCACCTAAAAATAAAAAAAAAAATTACGGAAAAAGTGAAAGTTTGAATATTTTATCAAATGTATGCGTGTAGTGTGATATACATCCTTCCTTCTTTATTTAAAAAGCATTTGCATTTGTTTCAATCGCTAAAAATTAATATTTTATTTAACGTATAGCTATAGTCAAACGTAAGCCTATTTTGTGATAAAAAAAACGTAAAGGTAGTTAGATAGTAGGCATCCCTGGGGTGTATTGCCTAGTACTATTGAAAAGTATTACAAATCGTGCCAGAGAGCTGAATGAAGTGAGTAACGCACAAGAAACAGCCTTATTGTCTGACCTCAGCTTTGGACGTGGGAAAACTTGTATTGTGCTGTTACGGTCCATTTGACACTTTCCAAATTGTTGTTACTGAGAAATATTAATGAATAGAGCTAATTATTGAGCAAGTCTTGTTTTTGTCACGTTGCGATATTTAAAACCTTGAACTTTTATCAACTTGTGGGTTGGTAGTTAAGTTTTGGACACCAAATTTTATACATAAGGTATATAACCCTAAACAGCCTATATTGTTTAGTTTTATTGCCTAAACAGTTGCCTACATTGTTTAGTTTTAAGATAATAATGAAAATAGTAATTTAAACAAAAGTTTGAAATCAAAAATAAGAGGCCCGAAAAAAGATATGTATTTCACAAAACAAACGTATACTTACTTAATAGTTTATATAGTAGGTACACATTCATGCACATAAGACACTCAACTCCCGACGACCCAATGTCCCCAAGTAATAAACACCGACATTATTTTACTACGAGTACTACAGCAAAATTCTCCATGCTAACCCCAAACACTAATGACATCGATTCGAAAAGCCTTATTTCGAGAATTTCGCAAGCCGTTCTCCTCAGCGACTTTAACCTACTTTATCACAGATCTGCAATCGTGCTAACATCATACCATTACCCGAAGCGCCCGCGGAAAATGCAATTTTCTACTATTTGAGGAAACTAATGACAATTGCACAGACTTTCCGAATGATCGGGGCTTTCGCAACGGCAGTAATGATTGGCATTCTGTTGAAAGCTGATTTATTTAGAAGACGGGCAGAATTTGTGAGAGATAAACCGCTATTGTTAAGAAAATTGTGAATAGCAACCTAGTTATTCCTAAGTTCAAATACCTACACTAAACTAGGTAGGTATATCTAGATTCCGTGTTCCCGCTATTATTGGTATTCACATAAATTTACAACACAGGCGTTACAAGCTCTGCTACGCATAATTAAAAAATGGGTAACTTAATATTCCTTAGCCGCTGAGAAATTTATAATTTTCACACAATTACAAACTTTTATAGGCTTAAAATCTTCAAAAATGAATGACTAAGTGTTTAATGTAGTGTTAATTAACTCAAACTGTAGATTACAAGTTAATCATAAACATTATAACCTTATCATTTATGCGTATATTAATATTTCCTTGTATATTGACCGGGTCACAGCTCGCTTCCTATTTTCACACTTCCGATTTTCACGCGCGAATCGATTTCACGTTCGATTACGTAAAATAATCGAATGAGGGAAACTCGAGTCAGTTAGGTAAGGTATTTACGATTTGTAAAACGTGCGATATTAGATTGTGTGAAAATGACTTTGCATTTTAGGTTGAGTAGTTTTTTTTGTGCAGAGCAAGGTCTCATACTAGATTTACACTCTCGCCGCGCAATTTGTACGACGTGAAAGTGTATTTTTATTTTATTTTTGAAATGAACTTAATCGATCAAATTGTCAAGTCTATAATTTGTAATTGCAATTGCAATAAAAAAATTACAACTTGCTAATTTTAATGTCTCGATTACAATTTTTATAAAAATACGGAAAGTCTCGCTGCAAAGAAGTATACAGTTCATTGAGACAAAACTTGATGATTATCTCTATAAAATGATAGTTTCAATACTACCTCTCTACGACACAGTTTTGAAGAAATGTAAAAGGCAGTGCTACTTGTAAGATGTAACATATTATTTGTTTACAATAAATTTATCTTTATCTTTTGTAATAAATAAAGTCATACTCTGTATGTATCTCATTTCAGTGTAAATTAATATATTTGTGTGTTTGTTGCAGTGAACTGACTCTGCTGGAAGGCATGGCAAGTTGTGGGGGGTGGAGCGAGGAGCCTGTCTCTAAGGTATGTAACTGTATGGAGCTTAGAAATATTTTCCCACTTGACAGACATGTAGTTCACCATCTAATCATATGACGTCACGTCGTAATATAATAAAGAAAAAATTGTGTGTGTATAGTGTGAGTTGAACTAATGATTTTGATGATATTTGACATAAATTAGGATTCATCCAATAAAGGCAAGTTTTGTTCAGGATTAACGTGGTTTGATTTGCGGGGTTCCGCTAGTTAGTTACGACTGTCGAGTCCGATGCATTAGCGCAGAACAAGTTTGAAAATTAAAAAAAGAAGTAAATAATATACAAGAAACAAAAAAATTGTGCGGCGTAGTTTGATAGTGAGACTATCTATAACCCTGTATCCCCAAAAGACCTCATAAATCAAAGCACCCGTCTCTTCCTCACAACAATCTCAGATAGTTCACATGTAATTAAATAACTAAGTAGTTACTAGCATTGAATTGAATTCGTGTCGAAACCAACAAAAAGCAAGATCCGGAGCGTGCGACTGATAGCTGAATAATTGCTGTAATGACATAGTTAATAAACTATGGTATTTTTAACAGTATTTTTTACCTGAATACCTACTCGTAATAAAATTGCTTTTTTTTACTTAGTGTGAAGGCAAAGAGAATAATTAACTAGTGAAATTATAAAGTTTTTGAATTAACGTATATTGTTAGTTTACTAAATTTTATGGATACTTTTGAGAGTAAGACTTAAAATTGGCCTTTATCATATAATAATAAATTTATTCTGTACCCGCGTAAAGCCGCTATTCTTTCTCTCTTTCTTCTAATATTACATTGTTATGATAAAGTACAAATTAAAGATACATTTGTGATAAGGTTTACTTGAACAGAGTTGGACGTAATTCCACTCGCAGATAAACATCTAGAAACAAAACAAAAGATGTATCATCGCTATAGTAAATTATAATTTTATCAGTACAAGTTTTAAGCGATCGTAAGTTTAGAAAATGCATTTACTCGTAAATCCAAATTAATTAGTGATTGACAATGTCAACAACTAAGCATGAGCCAAGTATTTTTTATTTCATCCCTCTCTTGTACTATATATTATTTCCATGGCATGAGCTATTATGTAAGTCGAATGTCTTTTTTTACGTGGTCTAGGTTTGCGTTCGACTACAGCCTGCCTGATGTTAAGCATGTGAATGCATGTCTATAAGTATGAAGGTACGTTAGTCCGTTCTTCAGACTAAAACTACGTAACCGATTTTGAGGATATTTGATATGGATGGATTATTATGTACATTGTACATTCGACTCTATCTATCAACACGAGTAAAAACCAAGCAAAGGGCTGTAAGTCTGCCATAACTTACTCCTTTAATCGTAATCGTTCTTACTGGGCAATCATGTTCCATCCTAGACCATAACAATCACTTAACATCAGGCGAAATAATGTCGATTGCAAAATATATCGTTTAAAAAACATTGATTTACCGCTCTCCCTCGTAAATTGCACCACACGACTAGACAATCTTAACAACACACTGGTTCCGTTCGTTAAACTCAAAAATTAAAAAATGTGGCTCACTCAAGCTTGCTACTTTCTTCTGCAACTAATTTGATTTGCCTCTTGCTTTACGTAACGATAAATTATCACGAAAATTGGTGCAGCCGTTGTTTTATACGTTAGCGCTTGTTAAGTGTATGTTTGGGTGACTGACCGAGATTTTTGATCTCGTTTTGATGTCATAACTATGAGTTATATAGTAATATAATATACGTAATTATTATTGTTGGGTAGTCGAAAATTGGTAGACAATGTTTGAGAATAAATGCTACTTAAGAAATTCTAAGGGAACTGGGCTAATGCGAGGTTATGATGAAAAGGGTCGCCATGCACCTTCGTGCTGGTAATGACTTTTATAATAATTAATTAACAAAGTCGTAGAGATATAGTTGCTACTTTTAGATAAAATAAATTGCCTGTGGGACCTAGTTAAAAGAATGCTTTTTTTCATACTATTTCTTGAAAATATTTATGTTTTTTTTATTAAAAATACAGCAATGTTTGCTTGTAACTCTCACCAATTAACAGTCGGTACTTTTAGCGCTAAGGCATTTTGTAGGATATATAATAATAAGTAAGTTTACTTACAAGCAATCTCGTCTCTTCTCACAAAAGCGCGAACAGTTTTGCCTCAAAAAAATCCCAAATATTTTTTACGGTCCATTCATCCATAAATTATTTCTAACAATGCTGTCTTTCGGTGTTTTTACATAACAAAAAGATGAGCTATCTTGCCACTGGTGGCAATTATGAGTGTATACTAAATGAAATGGCCGTTTTTTTTCCCATAGATATAATATACTTTGTTGGTGGAATCAGGTTTCTAATATCACTAAGTTTGCAAACAAGATGATTTCGGAAGACAACATTTTAATTTCAAAAAATCTTTTATATTATTATTGAAAAGTCGGTAAATGCTTATTTAAAGATTTTTTAAGGAAGCCACAAAAATAAATAACATAATATCCATTATACTTCTTTTGTCGTAAGACTCGTGTAATTTAAAAACTCGGATAGACAATTTGAATTATAAAACCCAGGGGAAATCAGTATTGGGTAAAAATAACAAGACGGGGTAGGCACTGATGCGTAAATGACCCTTTCTTTACGGTTTGAGTTCAAGGATATTTGATCAAAAGCTTACATTTCAACCTGGAAAGAGAGTCGAGTATTTAGAAATTTAATAAGATTATTGTCCATTTTGAAATAACCCAGATGTACTGAAGCTAAACAGTATGCTGGGCATGCTGCCCTCTGGTAGTGAGCTGGAGCCTTCGCTGGAGCACTTAGTTTATCTTTAGGCTTTTCTAAAGATTTTCTAAGTGCCCCTTTATTTGTAGTAGTTAGAAGTAGTATGTTTAGTTTTTTTTCCCTTGTTTTTATATTTTATTATTAGCTAAACCCATTTTAATGAAAGATTAATATTCCACCAAAGTATTTATTTTTATTTTAAATCGTCACGAGACCCAATTTTCTTAGCTCAACATATGTAACTAGAATGCTTTCATATTTTAACAATTACAAAACATAATATCGACAAAATTTCTCGCGTGTGAAAATTTGAAATTTTACCAGCCATTGTATTTTATATAGAAGATGGTAGAACTAGCTTTCTAAGAATGCTAGCGCTTGGTTTAGTAGTTGTCATAACAAAGCCATTGTTGGACCATAAATGATGATTGCGAGAACCAAGCGAATGAACAAGGTGAGGGTGTGGCCATACTTACAGCGGGTTTTGTTTGGTAAATTAGTATTTTGTGGTTAACTTTCGCAGTAAGAGTGAACTGAGCGATTGAAGAGGGTAGAGGTGGAGCCATTCTCACAGCGGGTTTGTTTGGTAAATCAGTACTTTGTGGTTAACTTTCGCAGCAAGTGTGAACTGAAGGGCATGAAGAGGATAAGCGTGTGCCCTTACTTACAGCGGGTTTGTTTGGTCAATAAGTACTTTGTGGTAACTATCACAGTAAGAGTGAACTGAGCAAATGAACAGGGTAAGGGTGTGCCCATACTTACAGCGGGCTTTGTTTGGTAAATTAGTACTTTGTGGTTAACTATCGCAGTAAGTGTGCTAGGGTGGAGCTAGAGTTTTAGCGTGCTTTGTAAACTAATGGTAAAACTTTTGCTGTGACGATTGTGATATTGTGGAAGAATAGTCATATAATATTAACGGCTTATTACTTATGTTTATAAGTAGTAGGTATTTATTATTAGTGGAGTCATTTAAAATTTGTCTGAATTAAAGATAAATTTACCTAACGTTCTAACGAAACATACAACACTACCTAGACTTAAGTAAGAATAATAATAAATGTGTAATAATTCCAGCTGAGGCTAAGTAAATACTCAAAATATCACGACCGTGCGCTCGATTAACATAAAAAGACAATATAATTGATTAACTTTGTCTACATAAGTCTACTTCTTATACCACACTCACATTAATCAGTGCTTCATCAATCGATCCAACATTTTTGCCGCGAGATCTGAAGACTGATGACGCATATTAGCAGCTTGTCTCAAACTCAACTCTTACCATCAACGTCGGTTTTTATCTGCTTTTTACATAAAATCCACTGGGAAATTATCTCGTTATGAGAACTTAGGTAATGGGTGTAATCTATTTATGTCACTAGTAATTAACAGTTATACAATTAACGTCATCTCGTTTCTTATGCAACTTTTGTACCTATTTATACATAATATATGTATCTAGTGTGAAATGTGTGTGATTGATCGTTAATTATAATTGGAATATGTATGTAAATTAGATTACGTTTCCATATGCACTTAGTGGTAATGTTTGACATCGTATTAATTAAATAAGCAAGTGTCGTTAGTAAAGTGATGTCTTTAGCGTTTATGAAAAAGTCATACATTTTTCATCCCACCATCTCGGAAAGAGTATTTTTGCTCTTCAATATCTGAGTGCAAAAGCCGTTTTTATTCTCTAGAGGATAAAGTAAATTGAATTTAGATCATCGTGTGTTACAAGTTTTTGAATTAAAAAAATCATTAAACCTATTTACTGCTACCTCTATGGTGCCGAATATATCATACAACTTTTTTTAAATTTGTTAAAAACTCAGACTCGGAACCTTCTTGGTGTTCTTTTTTTCAATTTGCTTTGTACGCGGCATATTTTCACGTCATTGTTAAACCTTATATTAAAAACAAGAAACTTGAAAACCAGTGAAAAAACTAAAATGAGTGATTCTAGCGACGAGGAAGTTTGTTTGACGCCAAAAGAATTGACTGAAACTGTTAATAATGCGCAAATGAGCTTTCTCCCTCAACAATCACGCGTTTTGCATGTAGTCATTTCCTCGCAGAGGTGGAATAAAAAGTTACGTGTTGCACTCGAGTGCAAAGATTTTTCACCTCGTGCTCTTTTGATTCCCTCGCTAACGCTCAGGATTCTAATTTTGAATCACTCGCTGCGCTCGTGATTCAATTTTAGAATCCTTCGCTTGCTCGGTCATCAAAATTGAGCACGCGGTTAAAAAGCAACTTTGCACTCTTGTATAACAAATGACTATTATCTTTTTATATTCTTTTTCTATTAGTTATTTTCATTTCTTCAACGGTTGATATTGATTTTGTATAAAACAGGTTTGTTTTTAGCACAGATAACAGAAAGGCAGACTTCCAAACGAAGTAAAAATATTGATTATAGGATTTACATAAGCAAGTCATTACAAAGCTTACATACCAAGTGCTACTAATTTACAAATTGTATTATGCTAAATGAAGATCATTATTAAAAAACAAACTGCAATGTCAGTTACTTTCTTAATAAAAAAAAACTTAACATAAAACATCTAATTTATTTATTTATTTAATAATAATTAAAACGGTCGCAACCAATTTTTTTTCTAAAAAGATTTTTCTATTTTTCCAGGACAAGCAGCGTCCTCCGATCTACAACCCCGAGGACTATGCGACGTCTCTCAAGAAATGGGGCAAGAAGAGTGGCGCCAGTGGACTGTACGAGGCAGAGGCGGGGCAGGACGCGGGCAAGGCACGGACACTGCCCAGCCAGGGGAGCAAGGATTTTAGGTCAGTTTTTTTTTAACTTGAACGGGTTTGCACTTGGCCATAGTTTACCTGATAGCAAACAAAGGCTACGTGTCCAAAACAATGTTAATCAGAAATTTAAAGGAAAATGTAAATAGTCAATAAATTAAATTAAACAAGTAGGTTGTAAGAAAAATTGTAAAGTAGTTAGTAAGAAAGTGTAGATTAGGTTCCCCCATAAACAACCTGGGGAGTTAAATATATACACACAATAAAAATAAAAAATGCAAAGGCTACGGCCTAAGATGGAGCGTGCTTACCCGATAAGAACCAATTCACTCTCTTTTGAAGATCAGTTGTCTTATCCGTAGTGGAACTCACATATACTTACGGTTAGTCCTATCTCTCAACCAAAACCGCGTTGCTATTCTCAGAATGCTATTCTCTTGCAATGCATTTGTGGCATATAGTAGATACTTGCTACACTGTTGTTTGAATGGAAACCCCAAGTCGGAGTTTACTGTTTCTAACAAATAAATAATCTGCATTTAGGGCATTTCTTTTACGCCCTTTCCTTCTTGACGTTGCACATGACGTGGTCGGTAATTTATTTTCAGTTTTTCTCTGTAATTTAATCAAAGTTCAGTTAAATCAATAGGTATCGGAAACAATTTCATTTTTTTTGGGTATAAAACTTTATGCGATTACTTAAATGTTATAAAAATCAATACAACTAAGTATACTAAAGAATGATTATGACATGTTTCAGGAACCCATGCCTGGGCGTGGGCGAGGAGATGAGCCTGCGACAGTTCGGTACTCCGAGTGAACTGCTCACCAAACTGAGGGCTGACCTGCGACTGTCATTTCCAAGGTATAAACTAAGTAATCATACAACCACGACACGTTTAGAAAATGAGTCCTTCATGTCGTTTTTCTCATTACTGGGCGGTCGTGAATCCCCGAATTGATTAATTGAGATGTTTTCTTGCAAAAATATGGAAGGACCTGGATGCCACCCTCACTATATACTTAAAAACTAAAACAGTGCTGTCAAAATGGCATAAAACTACGAAAATGGCTATAAAGAGCTAAGAGCTAGATAAAATATTGAATCAGGCGCTATTTTGGCCAAAATCCGTAAACATTGCAGTTGATACTTTGAAAATATATTGTTTAGTGTTGTAGGTAATTTGGAGTCGCAGCATGACAACAATAAACATCTTTCCAAAGTTACCATATGAGGACTTTATTTAAATACACCTGCTTGCGTCTATCCTGATACATAAATAAATTTAAATAATGCTAATAGAACATACATGTACCTACAAAATACAACATAGAACATTCCATTACAATATTAGCTTCATAGACATCCTATAAATATTTTAATAGCTACTTAGATGCCCCATTAACGCATCCCATTCTAAACTACTAAAGTAATTAAAACTCTAACGATCCTTTTATAAACTCTTCAGACCTCAGGCTATTATAAATAGTCTAAGATGTACTCCATCTTATTAATTTATTGCAGGACATAGCAGGTGTACTGTACTTGTATGTAATAATGTATACTTATATATTATCTGATATAGCAGGTGCTTGTATTTTCTGCTGTATGCTAAACCAACTGACTAGAATTTTTAGCATTTTAAAACGATTAGGTTATTTACTAACTAGAATTTAGAATTTAAGTTATGTATTTATGTAGCATGTGGCATGTACTTTTTATAGAATGATTAAAAACCTCTATAATAGATTAGCAACTGTTGTACTACCGTACGTACGTAATAGGTACATACGGCCTGATCGAACTTACAATTTTACGTAAGTACCTATGTATAATACCGAGGTACGAAGGTACGGCAATCAAAATAAAATATTTCTGTTTAGGATACTCTTATGATGCCTAGCTATAAAAAAGAAAAATCTCTATTGTCAGTCGATTACCTAGTGTGGCTACCTAGTGTGGGGATCACAGTCAACATCGTTTGATATACCCTGTACCTACGTAGGTAAGAAAAGTTTAAAAATAGTAAGTATATAATTTTACGTATTGTAGTATATAATTTTTCGTATTGTTTACCTACATGTATCAAAATTATTTTCACTAAGTACAAATGGCATACTAGGCTAAGTATTTTTGTGTTTATTAAGTAAATTAATATTAATTATTAAAAAAGTAAATTATTATTACATCCATGGCACAAACATTTTGACTATCAGCTGATATTACGAATGAATGTGTGTGTGCGATTAAATTCAGCAAATTAATATAAAAATAATAGCAACCCTGTAAAAGCGAGAGACATAATCTTGTCCACAATTACGGCAGCAGTAAAACAAATAACTGCGAACATTTACGTTATTAACCAGGAATGACAGGACAGACTCCTGACCACCGCTATCTGAGCTGTAAATTAGCATTACCGTAGCATCCATCTTGTAGATACAATTACTCTAGGAGGCGGGAATATTCTAGTCTTCTTTTCACCGACGCTTCCTATAAAAAGGTTATCAATTTCACCCATATGTATTTTTGTAATGTTGGCAGAATTGAATCAAAATAATGTGATTTTTATATATTATAACTTTTTTGAGTGTATATTTGTATGGATGTATTTCTCCACCTTCTATCGTACCTATTTTGTGGTTGTCCACACTTTTCTCGAAAACTTTGGTGTATAATTATAGCCGACCCTGATAAGATAAACATCAATAAAACAAAATATTAGAGGCTTTTCTTGTTTTTTTTGTTAAAAGCGCCGTATATCAGCCCACTCATTATAACCACTCACTCAAGTACTCTTTTGTATTATATTTTCAGTTTCGTGCAAGAGTTCGCGTGCGAGCCGCTAGATGGCGTGACGTTGCTGTTGGAACTCCTGCGCAACGTGCAGCTTAGCCAGTCGGGTGAAGGAGCGAGAGGCCCTCCTGCTGTTAGACGGAGACCGCTGCTCGATGAACTGGCTTGCTTGTAAGTTATTTGGTACTCGATAGTACAAATTCAATGTAAAGCAAAGGTCCACGCGGTCAGTCCTCGGATGGGTGACCGAAAAGTAGCATTCCATTTTGGTCACTTATGTGGGTCGGATGACACGTTAAATTGCATGTGTTGGCTGTGTGTCTAGTACGGCAGTCGTTAAGCCATGTCAGAGGCCCTTAGGGCGGCGTGATAAACTCTCGACAACAGAGTTGATCACTCTCATTCAATAAGAAGAAGAAGAAGTACAAATTCTTTTGCATGGAACACATAATACAAGAAATAGGGAGGCTTTATAAAGATCTTCAGATTATCTATTTTTTTGTACTCTAGTCAGAGTCAGGTATTTTTTATCATTTGACTACCACGTCATCTGTTCCTACACCCACACAAGAAACACCTATGGACTATAAATACTATATCTATCTGCACAGTGCACATTTTGCATGAAAATGATCCAGGAAACTGGTACTTATTCGACATTCAATTTTGGCAAATACGAAGTTAAGAAGAGGATGTTAGAACCTAGACGAAGCTTAGGTACCTAACTACTTATATAAGTACATTATTTTTTAATTTCCAGACAATGCCTGTGGAGTTGCTGCAGCCGCTACGAGGAGTGCGTGCGGCGCGTAGTGGGCGGCTCTAGCGGCGTCTACACTCTCACTGTTTGCATCATGTCTACCGTCAACAAGTCAAGAGTGCTGGCGCTGCAGGTGGGTACTTGTGGACATCATCGTTTCAGCACCATATCCACCGCACCACAGTTCTTATGGTGCCAACATAAAAAACGGGTGGCCGTAAAATCTTGATGCCCGTACTCTGATTTGTATGCGACCGATGTGTTTCAAGTTTTGTGTGGATTGGCACTCACTTAACATTCAAGGAACCCGACATATTTCGACACAGATAACCACAGAATTCGAGAACATTATGTCTACCATGAATCTTGTTGGCCATCGTGATTATGCCCACCCGAGTGCTACCTACATAGATCTCATACGTAATATACGCAAAGTTTTCGTAATTTTTCTAATTGGCACGGGACTGTACTTGGCTTGCTAAAATCAAATTCATTGTTAACGATTATTACGATCTAATCTTATGATCTATGTCTACCAATTTATCTAGCAGGATTTGTAAAAAAATGATTAGATTTGGCTTATCAGTCGCCATAATTTGAAGGACGTTATTCTAATTATTGTTAAGGATCGATAAACGATGAAATCACTTACCTACTTTTTATATAAGACTCATTGCAGAATAAAAACCACATAACTGAACAGATACCTACATCTAATAGAAACACAAGAAAAATTATGTTCGAAATATTAAAAGTTGATTTGAACAACACCGAATCTACACATGCTTTCTGATATATCTATCCAGCCCCATGTCTATTGTAACATATGAATAAATAGAATAACAAGAATTCTAAACGCATCTAATGTTTCCAGCTATTAACCAAAGCGTGCTACCCTCCCGCGAGCGGCCACAGCATGGTGTCCGAAGCTCTATCCACCCTGAGACTTCGGTACGGGGAACCAGTCCGCTTCCGGTTCCTCGTGGGCATGCTGCAGAGCGCCGGGGGCTCCGGAGACTTGCAGGCAGCAGGGTTGGCCTTCATCAACGCACTGCTTATAAGTGCTCCGACACCTCAGAGGAAGCTGTATATACAGGCAGAGTTGGAGCAGGCTGGATTCGATATAATTACTTTGAAAAAGGTAAATGAACAGGTAAATGCAGAAAAAATCCATTGAATGCCATTTAGACTACATACGTTTTAAACTATCAAAAACCAAAAACGTTTTTCTAATAAGAATAGAATACGAATAAAACCATTTGTTTGTACAGAACACCGAATCAGTATTTTTTTTTCATACCATATCGTCCTTTGCAAAAACAACAAGACTGTTGTTTGTCTTCTTAGACATATATATATATATATAACACTCCCGGTACAACAGTCCTAAATGCATAATTTACTAACATGTAACATTTTAACCTTCCAGATGATAGCCAAGCTGCCGTCTCCCAACGAGCAGGTGGCGAGAGAGATAGAAAGCTACGAGAAGCAGCTGATTGACATCGACACTCTCAGCGAGAAGGCCACTGAGGCACTCAAGGAGAAAGACGACCTGAGGAATAAGCTGGAACTGCTTGAGAAGAGAGTTAAGGTATGATAATGCAAAGACTCTTTGGCAATATTTAAGCCATATAAGATCTATGTACTTTAAATTTGAATGCGAAAGAAAAATTGTGATAAATTAATATCAATTGACGAGGAGAATAATAGGTATTAATAACACAAAAACCAGAGTTCTCATCTATGATACTTACACTACTACTCGTAATCAGGTTAATGAGTCTTGAATTATTGGATTTCGATGCTATTTAATTTTTTGCCTATTTCAGATTCTACAAGAAGAGAAAGGTATATTGTTGTCGTTGGAGAAATGTCTGAAAGAGAAATGCTGTGAACTGCAAGAAGAAGTGTCCACTCTGAGATCGGAACACGGCAACTCCAATAGGAAGAAAAGTTTCGGCATGAAGAAAAAAAACTTGGTGCATAAAAATAGAGGTAAAGTAATAAATCAATGAAGATATTTTTATGGTAAAAATAGATTAGAAAAAACTAGGAAAGATTTTTTTTTTTCTATCGCAAAAGTAATTAATAAAACACTAAAATGTCTCATTTCAGACGAATCATCGCCACCAGAAGACGAAGGCATCAGTTCTTCTGAAAGGTCTCTCAGCCCAGAGGGAGACCCACAACGTGAGTCTCTGGTCTACGAAGTATTCAACGTTAAAAACGAAACGTACGATCTTATGCGAAACAAACGCAATCTGCACAAAAAGTTGGAATCAAAAAAGAACGACAAGAAATCATCAGACGAAGAAGAAGAAACAACTATCGATGAAGTTATACAGGAACTAAGGAATATAGTTAATCATGCTGAATCTGAACAATACAAGGAATCTTTCGACGACCGATCTTCAAGATGTAATCAAACTTCAGAAATCAACGTATCCGTTAATGCCCTCGAATGTGAAAAGCACAAAAACTCTGAAAAAGAAGACTCAATAACTAGCACAAGACACAGCATCCAAATAAAGAACAACAATGCTGAGTATTCAGATGATTACAATATAGATGACGATGAGGAGTCAGAGATTGTGCCGAGTAAAATAGTCCCACATCCACCGAGGAAAGCCAAGAGCCTAGTCCATCTATTTGTCCCACCTGTAGACCAAGGATTACTTTACAACAAGCCACAGGATCTGTACGATGACAATTTCTACTCCAGCGACGAAGGATCAGATTCGTTACTGAGTGCATCACGCTGCATGAATCCTATAACTAAAAAACCATCACTTTCAAGTTTTGATTTCAAAGAATGTAGAGCTGTTTTCAACGCAGTCACTGAAAAAGAAGATAAACCCAAAAGATCCAGAACTAGATCCAGAGACGCAAGCAGAAAGTCTTCTGTGAAAAGAAGTGGATCCTTCCAAACGTCTGAGAAAGGTTCTCGCCAACGAGACTATATTGACAGCATATTTTATACAGAATCACACAATACCTCACCGATACAGAAAACTAAATGCAGTCGGGTGGACGAAATAGTCAACTTGATCGAGTCTAAGAAACTGACGAAAAGCTTGGACAGGATCGACGAAGGCTTGAACTCTATGGTAGATATCGTTGTGCTATCAGAGCCAAAGAAACCAGTTTGGCCTTACGAGAAAAGACAGAGATCTGTTTCAAGGACAAGCAGTGACGCTGGTAATGAATCTCCTCTGATTCCCGTCACCAGATCGAACAGCAGACACTTTACTACGAAGTTTGATCAGGTAAGCAACGACTCCCCGATCAAATCCGATCCGCAGCCTAAGTTTTTCTTATCCCACCCTAAGTTGAGCCCTACTTACGACAGCCAGACTGGCTTCAACAGCTCTACCTTCCTGGTCAAACGTGGTCCCAGCAACGCCGGATTCTACTCCGGGCCCATGTTACGAGACGCGCCCGCTAGTATGACCAGTCTCGTGATGACTGGAACCCACAGCCATGCCGATTTAAAGAGAACCCTGTCTCCTATGGGAACTTCTAGCAGCTACGGAGCTCATAAACTGGCCGACATGCCTTCGGGATTATACTAATAGGTGTTTTTTTAAAGTGTAATCAAGACCAACGACTAATTTAAGTGTTTCGTACCTAATTATTATGACTAGTGCAATATATCTTTAGGTCTTTTGATTAGAACACACTGTTTCTTGAGAGACTATTTGGATTTAGTATGCTTGTGTTGTTTTTGTAACTTTGTCCATGGTCAATAGGAATCATGTTTTGCGATGCTGTTTGTATTCATAATTATTGTATTGTGCATTTATATAAATAGTTTAGCTCAAGTTGTTAATAATATGTGCTTTATAAAATCTCTCAGAAACAGTGCATTTGTAAGAATTCACTCTTTGCTCAGGTTCAACGACATCTTGGTAATTTTGTTAATTGCAAAATTTGCTTAAGATTACGTCATTATATTATTTCCGTTATTCTTCAATTTCAATTTCAATTTATTCATAATAATATGTATTACAGGTCATATCTTAAACTACGAGTACTTACTTAAAAGTATCATACATGTACGTATAATTACGTTATCTTATAAAATTGAACAAAAAATAATGTCAATATTCAGATAAAAAAAAAAAATTAATAATCTTCTCTCTATCTCTATTTATTGTACTTACTCTAAGTTTATCAGTTTTAGTGTAAGAAACGTTTAGGTACGTTGAATCGAAAAGTTGATTATATTGTCTATGATGATGGTAAATTCATTATTGGTTTTCTCTTCATATTTTAACGTACCTTCTTATGTAATTAATCTATCGCCGAGAACTTTTCCTTTTGAAATTGTATGGAATAAAATTGTAGGTATTTACTAAATTTGAACTACATTTTTTATTCATATCATATCCTTAAATCTAAACACAGGTAGGTACTTCTAAAATAAATAACATTAATTTATGCTCAATAAATATAATAGACTTGTACTAAACAGAGTCAATTTTGTTACAAAAGCTCCACAGTCATCAACTTTTTTAGAGCTCTCATTTACAAAACAAACTTAAACTAACATTTATATTATATTCTGTTTTCCGCGTCTTTCATGGACGCTACCACATTATGGTACACCTGTTCCGTGGCATCGATACTCCAGAGAAAGTCGAAGTGGTTGAAGCTGTCCCTGCTCATTTTGTTGACTTTGACGACATTGGGTAGAATGTCGGCCAGTTTGAGAAGGTCTTTATAGTAGACTTCAGAGTCAGCTAGGCCGTAGTATAGGTAAGTAGGTGCTGTGACCTTGGAAAGGTCATATGCAGGAGGGGTGAGACGTCCGTAGACGGAGAGGTTGGTGAGAGAGAGGACGTGGTTGTAGCGACGGAAGTTGTCGAAGCGGATGACTTGCCCGTAGTGCGAGACTTGGCGCACGCTCGCGCCGGCGGGCGTGTGGCCCAGAATCACTGGTAACATCGTCTGGAAGGGAAAATTAATGTTAAATACGAAGGTGTTTTTATGGATGTCAGTGAGTAACTAAGGTAAGGTATACGTAACATAAAGCCAATAGCTTAACTTCTGAATTCATTATTATAATAAGGTAACTCTTTATCTCTATTGTATCTACTACTCACTATAGTACCTATCAAGTTTTTATCTTCAGAGAAGTCATCTTTTGCATTTACGTGGATTCAGTCCACCAAAAAGCTAAAGCGTATCACATCACAGACTATGGCATACCATCAGACGAACAGTCAATGAGATACTACTACTAAATGTATTAGTTTGTTGCTCTTATTGTTCCACTTTCGCACCGCAACGGAGTGAGAGAGCATAGTGATTCTAGTTACGGGCATAGTAAAGGTTCTTCACATTAAATCTTTGCTTCTTTTATCCCGTAACAGCTAGCGTGAACATTGTGGGCAAAATACTATAGTCGAAAAACAGCTAAACTTTTAACTAGATGCTAATCTCCTGTTAAAAGAACTCACCGCATTAAAATACTCTCTACCCGCAAAGCTGTTGCTTATCCCCCCTTCGCACAGCGCCTCCAACGCGGAGATGGAACCGGCGCCGCAGAACTGCTCCTGGAAGAAGTCCATGAACTCGGGGCTGCCGAAGATCTCGCCAATGCCTAGAGCCCAGGCTGCTGTCTGGGAAATAGAAGAAAAAATATAATTGAAGAATACTTTACATCTTCTTATCGAATGAGTGTAACCAACCCTGGTGTGGGGAGTTTTTCAAGCAAATCAACGGCCTGTGATATGAGTTATTGACTGTTACACTAGGACAAATAACTGGGATCTTTAGCGTCTCACCCGACACAAGGTCTTCATAGAGAACGTTATTTTTTGGCCACTCATAGGACTGCCCGCGTCGATAATTGCTTAACATAATTATCGCAATGATTACCTCCGCTAGCTAAACAAAAGGATTATTAGGATTGTTTTTAGTCAATGTGTTAACCCTTGGCGTGTTAACAAAATCGTATTGCGAGTGGCGCTAAGCGCCAAACTCTGGAACGAAGGTTTTTCCCTAATAGGTACATCAAATCATAAAAATTATAAAGTAAGGGTGCCAGGCGAAAATGTTTGGAATCTATCCGACTCCGAAAATGACTAATTATACAATGTAATTTATCGTATTGGTACTATCTGCTTTCCAAAGAGTGTGCAGCGGAGCTACATGAACTGATTCCCTCAGCTCCTTTCTATAACCGTACAAGCAGAAAGTCCGCAGGTAGACACCGTTTCATGGTGGAAGTGCCGAAGTGTCGAACACAGCGCTTTGCCTCTACGTTTATTGTACGGACAGCTAAGCTTTGGAACACTTTACCAGAAGCCGTGTTTCCTGCGAACTACAATCCAGGGGTCTTCAAATCTAGAGTTAATAGGTATCTTCTAGGTAAGCGTGTTACATCCTAGGCTGCAGCAATGCTTAACATCAGGCAGGCTGTAGTCAAACGTAAACCTATCCCACGTAAAAAAAAGGTATTCTATGTAAATTGACATTCAAAAGTGCACTTGAATAAATTATAAATACAAATGAAATTAGTGCCACGAAACTATCGTTTGATAGACATATGAAATATTATTTATGAAATCACGCTCTTAAATCTACATAAAAATAATAAATATAAGATAAGTTACTTATTGATATCATTAAAATGATACAGATCAGTGTATTTTGCATGACTGATAACAATACAATACAATATAACTTTATTGCACATCAAAAATAAATTACAATACGAAATGAACTTAAACTATAAATGAACGCACAAGTGGGCAGTGATAAATGTCTAATTAAATTAAATATTAGTAAATATTCATTAAATAGTCACGATTATGTAATAATGGAATCGATAGACACAAATTGTGCACCTTTTTAAGGTATATATAACAAAATAACACTATTACGACGAGTACATAGAAACCCCTTTATCACCAGTTGAGTAAAAATAAATATTTCAGAACATATCAAACAGCGCCATCTAGCTCTATACTAAGCTTACGCCTGTATCATGGGTAGGTAGGTACTAGATAACGGATACAATACATATATACTTTTTTCGTAAATTCATGCTTATTATACATAGAAACAACCAAACTCAAATATGGTAAGATTTTCTAGTACTGCATGTTACAACATAAAATCCGAAATAGGTAGCTTTTGGACATAATAAGAGATGTCGGTGATCACCCGGTGAGCCTTTTGATAAGTGACTCAATAAGGGAAAAAAAACCTTGAGCATTTTATTTACTTACTTTCGATCAATTACCCGTTTTTTTAGTGTGTAAGTTTCGGGTATAAGTCTAACAGTGCATAATTAAATGTACCTAATACGTCACAAAATGTTATCTGTGAGTCCTTTTTCAGGTGTACGTTTAGTGTTGATAATGATGCGGTATTTTCCAATGACTATTTGTTTATCGAAAATAAGTACGCAGACGGATTATTATATTATTATAATTAAAACGAAAGGGCGTTTTGTCTGTATCCTTTCACGTACCTTTGGGTATTTTCATACAAAAAAAAAACAAGACTGATATTCGAATGTAGAATATCTCTAATCGCTCAAACAAAGATTTTGTACTAACTGTTTCAGCAGTATTGTTCCAAGTTTTCCTATACAACAGTTTGATTTGAAAATACCATAGCAACTTAAAGTACAATAAAACTCACCTCCAAAACAGCCTCAAGTGGCGCCAAACTCTTAAACAAGGTATTATCCGTGAACGTGAAAAACGACGCAGGCGCCAGGCCTTGGAAGGAAATGAACTTGACATTATATTCCGGCCTCAACGAGTTGAGAACCAAGAACGACGTTCCTCCTTGCGAGTGTCCAATGTAGTGGATTTTCTCCTCTCCTGTGGTGGATATTATATAGTCGATGATGGCCGGAAGGTCCAGGTTGCCGATCTCATCCCAGCTGAAGCGCCAGAAGTCGTTGCTGTCAGGGTCCAGGGTCAGGTGCTTGCGGGAGTAGTAGTTGCCCCGGGCGTTGGCCAGCCACACGTCGTAACCAGCTTCGGCTAGATGGTATCCTTGAAAGGATGAAGAATGATGAGTATTCATTAGTGATATAGCGTCATTTCATACTATAAAACAAAATCGACTCCCGCTGTCTGTGACCTTATATGCTTAGATTTTTAAAATTACGCAACGGATTTGGATCTGGTTTTTTTAACGGATAGAGTGTTCTAGGGGGAAGGCTTTCTTTGTGGATTTTTATTGTGTTTAATATAATGTGACTGTGAGAAGCCGGGCCGGGTTGTTAAATACGTGTAAATGGGTACAATTACGATTTGTATTACAGCAAACTCACCTATCAAGTATTCTTTTATTGAAAATGAAAGGTTCTATAATAATTGTTTATCTCAGGCCAAGCAACCAGTTGTTACCTACATACCCTTATCATATCAATCTTGTAATTAGACAGGTGCTTGCTTTATTATAAATTGCATTGATTATGATTAAGATCTTGTCTAAAGAGGTAGTTTACCTGTTTCATACATTCACATAGATAATATTATCAAGATATAGATAAATGTAGATTGTTAAAGCTACGTGTAATGCAACGAAAATGTAATTGAATTGCACAGTACATTTTTGTTTACTACCTATGTATAGGTAGTATACCTACCTAATAAAATAAAAATAAATATTCCGGGACATTGCACACAGCGCCATCTAGCCTCACACTAAGCAAACGCTTGTGTCGTGAGTACTAGATACGGATATAATACTTATATACTTTTTTTTGTAAATACATACTTATTATACATAGAAACGACCAGACTCAACACAAGTAATTATATATTTTTTTAAAATTCATAATTACTTGTGTCACGCGGGAATCGAACCCGCAACCCCTAGATTAGAAGGCAGAGCCACTACCAACTAAGCTAACAGGCCTGTCTGTGTATAAATACTATTGGTTGGCATTAAAAATAGGTTTACTTATTTTACTCGCTTTACGTTAAGGCTTTAAATCTTATCCCTTTACTTATACATAACAATACAAATTAAGTTTTCAAAAGCTGTGGCCATGTTAAAATGTATTTTTTAAATCATTCAGAACTGTATATATTGATTTATATGAACTTGGTTCGAAATGACAAGATTTTTTATTAAATTTATTTTATAAAAACAAAAACAACGACCAGGAATATAAACAAAATAACCAACATTTCAGTTTTCTGTTTTAACAGGTTTTTTATACCGGTTTCCTACATTGATCTATTTAAACGATAAAATCAATACTGGCAGTACAAGTATTAAAGAAGAAGCATTTTTGAATGAATGAATGAATGAATGTATTTATTGTCCGAAAACTAGGTTTAGTACAGATCTTAAATAATAGTTTACATTTAGCACGCTAGTTTTTACCTTGTTAGGTTTATTTTATTTTGTAATTAAATAAATTGTTTATTGTCGACTACAATCGTAAAGTTATGTAATTATTCACCACACAATGACTAATTACAAACAGGACTTGCAAAAAAATTATTAAACATCAAATGTTATCTAAAACCACTCCTAGGATTTTCTATGTTTTTCCCACTTAATCCACACCTCATAATTTATCAAAGACATTTTTATGACGTTTCAACTGATATACAAATACAATTGCACCCCTGGGCTAATAAAACGATTAAAGGATTTGTGAATGAGGATTTCTAGTTTTCTAAATACAAAAATATTGATAGCGTACCTATTTATAAATTTTAACCGGTTGAGTCAGATTTGAATGAGTTTTACTCGTATTTTCCTGGTAAGTGATTACGTTTTCCATATTAACTACTTACTAGTGGACGATCATTTACAATTGTTTGTAACCTAAGCTTGTCCTGTGATGGCAAACTTCATCTTTAAGTAAGTATATTTTTGAGGATTTTTCAAGTGTAGGGTAAGAAGTGTAGCTGCATTCTAAGGCAAGTGGCAAACATTACATTACTCCGCGGAGCCAATAGTTAATCAACCCCATACTTTAAGTCTGTCTCTCCTATACCTATCGTTTAGTAAAATATGCCATGTACCTTAGAGTGCTGCTATTACATATTCTTTATATGTATTGAGAACTTCCAATGGGCTGGAAAATTCCTCAACTTCCCATTAGCTCTGCTACAAGTAGACTAACGTAAATTAAATGATTATGTTTTTTTATCTACGTATAACAAGGGATCGAGCAGTTAAATACAGAAAGAACAATTAACAAAGGACCATTCTAGTTCTCCAAACTTACCAAGAGCATTCCCCGGCCCCATGACGAGGAAGTCAGCGGAGGAAGACAGCAGGCCATGCATGACCAGCACGGCTGGGCGCCGCTCGCCTGCCTCCGAGTGGGAGTCGCGCCCGCGCGGGATGCGGTGCAGCTCCAAGATGTACCCATCCTCAGTCACCACAGTGTGGACTTCTACTGGGTAGCCGTATTTTGCAATTAGGCCAGGCTGGAACGGAAATGAGAAGTTTTTTGGAGTGTTTTTTGCTGGCCAACGTAAAAGTGAAGTACAATACAAATCTTTATCAGTGAAACATCCGTGAATAGTGCCCAATTTAAGAAGATTTCAAAAATGAGATCTCAATTCCGACTGAATGTTGTTTTTTTTTTATATTTATATATTCAACGATACTCAATTTTCATCTTTATCAGTCAATTCAATTGAAGTTGAAATTTAATTGCGACTGAATGTAGGTAATTTTTTTTATGATATATTCTACGATACTTAATTTTTAGTGCAATAAAGGCACATTTCAAAAACATATCCGAAAGTCGTCAACATATGGGTTTATTATATGTATGTACATGAGTACCTAATAGCTGTTGTGTACCTAACACCAATTTGAAAAATATTTTTTATCTAAGTTAATGTCTTGGAAAAGAGGATTTCCTACCCGCTCGTGTCTGTACCGTGACGCATAGTAAATTTCTTTCAGGTTTTTTTAGGTTCAATGCTTATGCTTTCTTAACGTATACCTATACTGTAAAAAACTTCAAATGCAATCAATTGTTTGAGACAATTGATAGCAATTAGCAATCTAAATAGTAATTGTATTGACACGCAACAAAACAAATCGGTTTTAAATTACCCTTGAATCATATTTTGGCGTCGGTTCATTACTCTGATCATGTATTTCAGATAGTTCATTTTAGATAGTGTTCTAAAGTAGGTATAATATTAATGTAAGTGTAAGTTATGCTATTAGTAACAGTAAAGCGAGTGTGACTCAGCGGTTCCAGTGTCTGCTTTTCATCCAGACGCACCCTGGTTTGAATACGGCCTTACACCAATCACTTGTATTTTCAAGTAGTTGAGTGTGGATTGACACTCGCTTAGCAGTGAAGGAAAACATCGTGAGGAAACCGACATGTTTGAGGACCGCAATATATCCAAGGACATGTGTCTTCCGTGGTAGTACCTGGGCGCCCACCACGATGTATCTGCCCAAGAGAACTCCCCTAACGAATTAATTCTACGGGGGAGTCACGACTCTCGGTCACGAGGAAATACGACTCAAAGAGAGATCCAAATTTATGACACAATTGGTGATTATTTACTTTTTCTTAATATAACAACAACGTGAAGTTACTCTTTTATTTTGCTATCTGAAATTCATATTACCCTTTGTTTTATATATTTAGCATACTTCTGGTAACATTTATTTTGAATTGACGTTTCAAAACTTTACAGGCGATGTTATATTTTTACCCATTTTAATATTAATTTTATTACTACAATTTAGTGTATATATTTATCTGTGACTACACCACTGCTATACATACATATAACACGCATGCTCTATCTTGGGCCAGTGTCATTGGCGGATGTCACTTCAGTGGTTAAATGTCTGACTGTCCCAGTCAAGTGTAAAAAAGAACTCACCACATCAAGTTCAGCGTCTTCCAGAACATCGTTGGAGTACCGTGATCCCGGCTGGGAATTGAACCGGCGCTCCACTGAGTCCGCATTCGGAGACGACCTGCACAGCACCACGGCCGCAGAAGTGGTCAACAGCAACAATGCCTTAAACATTTTGGCTGTTTCTATACCACTGTGATACTTACCAAAAAACCACACACTTTTGTATGGATCTTTATCTTTTAAGCTGGCGATAATGGCAAATTGATTGCGAATTGGGCCTACAAGATAGCGAACCCATTAATTATGGTAAACATTTTGAACTACTATTGAGAGACCAATTGTGGACAGTTTATTAGAAAATAATCAATTATTTAGAAAAGAAATAAGGTTCACGAATTTTAAATTTCTTATGTCTTAATCCATTTCTCTTTTGTGAAACAGCAACAGAATCAGATAACAACTGATCAAACACGAGTGAAATTACGCGAAATAACCATTGATGAATGATCCGAGTTTTCAACTAAACCACTTTTAAAACTTCAGAATACTTAATATTTAGAAATTGTATTAATTTAATTTTTTATTTGTTTATAATGCAAGTAATTTGTGCCGTTCTTGATGACAATGTTAAGTTTTATGCGGAGATCTCGCAATATATCGTTTTATCGGAAGGTGATGTTATCAGTTACCTATACTTCCTTACAAGCTGAAAGAATGTACGATAATGGTATTTTTGCACGCTTCCTTTGGTAATTTGACATCATGGCTCTTTGATACTGTGTGATAGTAATTAATAAAGAGGGGAGAATAATTTATTTTACTTCAATTGGATGAAAGTTGAACCTGTTCGTATTTAATGATAATACGTAATTAATTAACATTAGATATGTGTGTGTACATGAACGTTTTTTTTACATGATATAGGCTTACGCTTGACTACAACTTGCCTGATGTTAAGCAACGTTATAATCTACGATCTAGCGCGCTTGCCTAGAAGAAACCGGTTTACTCTCGACTTGAAGACCGACAAATTATAGTTCAAGGGGAATAGAGATTCGGACAAGGAGTTATAATTATAGAGCTGTTTAGCACCGTTAAGGACTCTCTAAAATATCAAAATTAGTGTGGGAACCTTCAATAGATCAGATACGAAGCCAAATCACAGATATTGAAACAATACCTAGGTAGTGGCCCTTATCTGACTCGTAAAAACGTGCTAATCACCTGTGAGTAATCATTTCTATGCATGAATTTGTTTAATTCGGTAAATTAAAGCTAAAGGGCGGAGCCAAATGAGTAAGTCATAAATCTGGACGTCCATTCCATCAGGATGTACTTTATAGCCACGCAATGTGGGATTTGTAGGTACCTATTATTTTAAGCTTCTCTCTAATCAATTGTTTGGTCGTGATCGAACAAAAAATATTTCTACTTTTTCAACCTTTACTTACTACTCTTTTATACCTAAGTCTCTTCCAGTTTTTCTCCCTTCTCCACCCGGAGATAGTTATATCCGGTCGTCATAGAGGTAACAATAGATAGGTACTACCATAAATTACAGTTTTATGGTATTTCAGTGATAAATACCATCATTCTTCATAGAACATGACTAGATGAGGGTGATAACAAATGCAAGAAAATCTTCACCTTCGTCCCACATTGACGTAAAAACATCAATAACCGAAGTTTAAAAATAGATAAAATAAACTTAATTCGAACACAACTTCTTTGAAGAACCTCCTCCTTTTTTCATTGGGTCCTAAAAAGTGTTTATTTTTACAACCACACTATAAAAGTACTTACTACGCAATACGCATTAATTATCTATAAAAAAATTTCACACTTCATCTTGTGTTTTGTAAACAAAACTTACCAGTCTGACATTCATCATCATCATCAGCCTAATGAGACCCACTGCAGGGTATAGGCCTCCTCCCTCTTGTCTGTCATTGCCCTTCCCGATTTTATTCAACTCTTCTCTCTCCCTAGCCTTCTTCGAATCAATCCTGCAAGACATCTTTCAGGGTTTTTACTTGAATAATTTCGTCTTCTCTTTTTTTCCTTCTTCCTCAACAAATATTAATCCCCCTACGTTGTACGACCTTTTTAGGTTTCTTTCAGTACATAATAATTCAATGTATTAAATAATTTTATTATAAGTGTTTTTTACTCATCTTCTCTTCTTTCTTTACGAGCTTCTGCAGGAAATAAACCATATAATAATAATAACGAGAGTAAACCGGTTTCTTCTAGGCAAGCAGAACGTTGATTTCTAGAACGTTGATTATAACGTTGCTTAACATCAGGCAAGTTGTAGTAAAGCGTGAGCCTATAAAAAGTAAAAAGAAAATCGACAGGATATCAGAAATAACTAAAAATATTACTGTTTCAAAGCTTATGCTTACTTACAATCGAACGCAGATTCATATGTATAAAATTGGAATGTTTAAGTAACTTGGTGACTTCAATAGCATACGATATGATGTAACATTAAGAAAGTATAATTTACTAGTAAACAGCAAACACGTGTAGTCAGATTGATTGTAATGAGTAACAAACGATACAAAAGTATAATATTACTATACGTATACAATAAAATAATCACTGTACTATCTTTAAAACTTAGCCTACGACACAGAAAGGCGTCGTGAAATTGTTTGGCAATTTGTCATTTAAGTTACTCTTATTATTTACACTTATCATACAGTCTGAATGATTTAAGACACCGGGGCAAATGTCGATTGCATTGGCTTTAAACCATAATACGAGTATATAGAAGCTAAAAAATAAAGCTCATCATATATATGTTACCGTCAATCTGTATAATTTGGCATTGTATACAAAGCTAGGCAATGTCTAGAATGCCTTAAACGCGTAGGCAATGTATGAAATATTATTTAATAGTTTTCGCTGCCCTCTGGTAGTGGGCTGGAGCACTTAGATTATCTTTAGGCTTTTCTAAAGAGTTTCTAAGTGCCCCTTTTTGTAGTAGTTAGAAGTAGTATGTTTAGTTTTTCTTCCCTTGTTTTTATTTTATTATTGTACTTAATTAAAGCATGTAGCAAGAACGAAAAAAAAATAGTAATGATATTCATATTTCATACATTGCCTGGACGCCCCAGGCATTCTATACATTGCCTAGTCATTGTATAGAATGCCTGAATTATACAGATTGCCGTTAACTATGTATTTATATTTACAGTAAATAAAAATAAAAAATAACACAGTAGCTATAGACATTGAAACTCGAGCGTATTTTAATTCCTTAATGATCGTCGTAGGTACCTACACTACAGGTATACCTATATAAAATTGATTCTTAAACTAACTTAACTAATATATTAGGAAATATTTATTCACAACTTATAAAACATAAAGTAACTGACTAATAGTATATATTTACAAGTCTTAAACATAATATTAAAATATATAATATACCTAAAATAAAATATGAAGTAAAATAAAACAAACAAAAATTAATCAAAGAGCCCACCCCGGATTGCTCCCGGCGCAAAGGTTCCCATTACGCTCGCCGCGTTGCCACGTTGAATCGCGATGGCTAACCTTTGCACCAAAAATGATCCAGAGCGGGTGTCTCCCGTCTTCTCGTAATTCTTCGGCCTAACTCCCTGACGAAATCTTTAGCGTCACCACTCCAACTGCCCATGGTCTCTACGGCAACCGGAACAAAATGATGGAGCGTTTCCAAGGCAGTATATTTCTGCTTTTTGCTTCTGCAGGCGTCCTCGGCAGGTAGGTATATATAGGTAGGTACTTAACTTATCTCCTACCTAATGAGGTATCCAATAATCATTTACTTACAATTAATTATAAAGTGAACACGCATGTACAAACCAAGATAAAGGTCTAATGCTGTGATTTATGACCACTAATATTAGGATTAAGATATTCTGATTAATCGATTACCTACTAAATATTGCGCAAACAAATGGAACACCATATTCATATTTAATCTAAAGAAGAATAAAGGAAACGCTTTTATAGTCTGTATTAATATAAGTAAAAAAAATTGCTCTAAAAATACTTCTAATAATTTTTCAGTAGGTACCTATTCTTCGTCCCGCCCCAGGGGCTCTCGACGTATTATCCGACCCACAGAAGCGCCATGATGTAATGTTATTTATCTTCGATCATGATCAGTGATCACCCATCGGTAATTCGATGTAACTGACATAAGGGACAAACATACATAGTATATTATCAATAGTCTCAAAACAATGATGTGTGCATTTTGCATTCATAATAAGAAACAAACCAATGATGCAATTTTAACTTTCATAGGGAAGCAATAACAATTTGTCAAAGGTACTGAACAGTCTTAAAAATACTCTTGAGTACTTTAGTCTCGCTTATATAAGATTGGTCTAAGCGACATAGGTTTAATTTTACCACTAATTTTTACGCCACAAATACCTAATTTTATAAATTTTATTGAAATTTGATAGTGTTGTTTAAATTAAAAAAAAAATACTTACCAAAATGTTATTTCCGCTTACTATTGTGATTTGTATTAGCCCATTGGTAATAAGTTTCGCGACTTTGGCTGAAGATAATGAAGAAACCATTGAGGTCGTTGACCTGACGAAACCTACGAGTTGGAAAAGCCTCAGTGAACATTACAACGCTGTGGAGAAACATTGGTAAGTTACGAATACTTCCTAAACTTACCTTAGTATTCCTGGTTTATTCCTGGTCTATTTTGGTATTGTGGTCATTTAGGCATAACATATGGCCAATTGATGAGACCCACCCACCCACAAGAACGACAATCCAACCAATGGCCATACCTGTACTGGATTGGAAGTGGCTCTCAGAAGAGACTACCGGAATACTTCGTTAGGCGCTTGACGTAAGATTTTACATTTGATGGTGATAAGTAGTTAGTCGCTTGCTTACATTCTATACTAGGTTAAAGCTTTGTTCCTGTTTCCCAATAAATTGTACGGTAAAGTGTACGTAAGGTGAAAGTCTTGCGTATGTGAGTTTGTTTGTAACATCATTCGCTCAAATAGCTAAGCCGATTTGTATGAAATTTTGTATGATGATAGATTCTACCCTGGATTAAAACTTAGGGCCTTATTACAAAACGTGGTTTAAATATTAGTCTAGACCAAATCCGTTTCAGTTGTTCGAAAATTGTCTGTCTACTGTTATAATTATCAAACTGTCAAAATGTACCAAAATCAAAGTTCCAATTTGAAGTTGACATTTTGATTGCTTGTATGTGATGTCTGAATAACAAGAACCCACTTTTCATTTTCAAAATCCTGGACTAATATTTGAACCCCATTTTGTAATAAGACGGCTCGAGTCTATCCGGGATTAATGCGCGTCAAACTGCGGGGCGTTGCAAGTCTTTAGTCCTAATGTAGATAATATAATGAGTGAAAAATTTTATAACTTCTAGGAAGATGTGCGTGAACTGCGGCTCCCCCGCGCTGGGCACGGCCATGCACTTGGAGCACTCCCCCGCCTCCATGGCCGCGATGCACCCCGCCGTCATACCGCCCGAGTACCTGCTCACTAGGCGTGAGTCACTCATTCACTTTACATACTTTATCTATACAACATAGAATTCTTAATAATTAAGAACTAGCTAACTAGCTGACCCGGCGAACTCTGTTCCGCCTTAGAGGCAATAAATGAGCAGATTTTGGATATATTCAATTAAAATACGGTATAAAAAGTATCCTATGCCCGTCTCCTGGTTCAAAGGTACCGCCCCACCAATTTTCAGCTAAATCCGTTCAGCCGTTCTTGAGTTATAAATGGTGTAACTAACACCACTTTCTTTTATTTATATATATAAAGATTATTATGTTGTGTAGATAGTGGTCTTTAATGCGGGTTTAAACCGATTCTGACTGGCACGCTCCATCTGAGACCATCATCAGGTAAACTGTGGTCAATTGCAATCCCGTTTAATAGCCTAAGGGCCATATATGTGTCAAATGTAAGTCTGGATGGAATAGGTAGCCGTCAGCCTTAAAGCCAAACATTCTATCGCTGGGCCTTTAATGACCACATAATTTTCGTAATCGATAATAGTGTTATTATTGTTTACCTGACTATCTATGACGTAGCACGTCGGGTAGGCACGTAGTTATTTATCAAACTGAAAGTTAGATATCGATCATCGAATGTTTTAATCAACCAGGATTAGTTTACCTACTGTTAATCAACCAATTAAAATTGATGAGAAATGCTTGCCTTACTCGTGCTTATTAAAATATAGGTACATAACTCACAAGAAAGCTCTAAGTGCCTCATGATTATTATGATAAGGATTATTGTAAGTAGGTAGGTAGTGTTAAATTAAGAGAAAGTAAAGGGAACAGAAACTTCGCATACAGGCGTGTTCCTCTCCTTATCGTGTGAGTATGAGAGTAGGAGAGTAGTTGTAGTTCTCGTTGAATCTGATTTTGAACCACCTTTAGAGCCTCTGACATGGCATACGTAACGATTGCCGTAACTGCAAATGAAGACATAAACATGCACGCTAAAAAACTTCTCTAGATAGTTTCATGCTCTGCCTAGTTTCAAGGTACATTCTACTTTTGACATATTTCTTACTAGAGGACGCCCGCGGCTTTGTTAGTATTATTTTGGGATAAAAAGGTGTAAAATGATCATAACTTTTTTATTTACGAACCGATTGAAATGAAATAAACACTAAATGTTAGACAAATCGGTTCAGCCGTTAGTAAATGTATAGATATATTTTTCCAGTGGCAATCCTAGACGTGTCGTCGCACGTGGCCATCCAGCACAACTTCGTGCTGCTGCTGGACCTGGCGCTGCAGTGGCCGCTCATGAAGCGAGACCCGCGCGAGCCCACGCTGCTGCTCTTCAAGTTCGGCTGGAAGGACGACCGCCCGCACTACAGGAGGAATAGCTGCGTTTGTAATATACCCGGTAAGATATGTTTTGCCAGGGATAGTCGAGCATTTGATCAACAGATTGTCTAAAGCGACAATCGTACAGGCAACAGTCGTACAATAGTGACTTTTCGATCGGAGGTGGAGCATGCTTTCTCTTACTTCCCAGGGTTATCCAGGTTTAAATGGTGTCTTGACCAGATTTGTACTTTGCAATGAATGGTGGAAGAATACACCATTGCTTAATGAATACCAACGACCTTAGGAAAATCGGATTTGCTTCCTAAATGGTGGACCGTGGAGTTAAAGATCGAGACTTTATCAATACTAATAACTTTAGGAAACCCAAAACAAGGCCATACTACCTGTGGCGTAGAGGCTACAAAGACAGGAACCTCCGGACAATACGCGACGTGTCAAGGATTACTGCTTTCTGTATCTGGCCCTTAACCCAAACTTCTAGCGAGAGCCTCTTGAGGTTATTGTTATTATATTTATGTTATAAGTACATACTTAAAGGTGAATTATTTTTTGACAAATTAATACTTTATCAGGATTCTGTTGTGCTCTGTATTCTGTGGTTATACCTAGTTATACTTATATAACTGTGACTATGCAAGAACTCGAAACGTTGTTTTTGTAATCGTAAGTAATCAAAGCGACAGAACACAAACAAGACGAGGTAGCCACTGATATGATACAATCCGGTACCTAGGTAGATGATAACATATCGCTCAATCTTTGACGTATGCACCCAATCCTATTATAAGTTGAGGTGCTTATAATCAGTCAAGTTCTTATAAACTACTTATAACCTGCAATATGTATTGTTTTAATTTAATTTTAATTTAATTATTGTAAAGGTATGAAAAGATCTGGTAGATGATGACATATTGCTCAATCTAAGTTACTGTTAGTATAATTGTAAACTTTGGACAATTGTAAACTCGGAAAATTTTGTAATATTTAAAAGGAAATTATTTGAATTTTTAATTAGAAAATGTTATGATTTAAAATCCTTTTTTGAAGATGATATAAGTAACTTATGATATTATACCCGTTATTATGTATATAAATACTGACAAATAATTTGAACAATATAAACTGACTGAATTATATTGACTTAATCTTTGTAAATCTTATTGAATTGAAATTGTTAATAGATTCTTAGTGACCAAAATGTGATTTTTGCACACCAGAAATGGTAAGATGTAAGATACCTACTATAAATGTTTTTGTAACATGATTCTCACTACATCTTTGCAAATAAATGAATTTGAATTTGAATTTTTAATCGGAATGACAGATGTCATATTAGTATAGATCTACCCCCTACTTTTATGTAGTTACTAATTGTTACATACCTACTTATTATCTACCCGCTATATAAAATAAATCAGTCTCAATACAGATGGTGTTTGATTGCAACGTAGGATCCCTTTTTACGGACAAACTATCTACATACCTACTAACAAAGTACTGATGATCAGCCAAATTCTTATACACTATTTAAAACCAGCAATAAAGATTGTTCCAATTGATTATTCTCCAGGTATAAGCTACGAGCTAGCGGAATGGATAGCAGCGAACATGACGCACGTGGTAGGTGTCGCCACTGACGCGCCGACCCTGGAGTCAGAGCAGACCCGGGAGTACTCCGCCAGGACGGTGGCCAACCTGCTCGGGGGCAGCGGCATCTATATGATCGAGAATGTCAATACTAGGAAGAAGATACCAGGTAAATTATAGCACTCATGGTTCCTGACTTCCAAGCAACAGCAATGCGAGGATCGGCCACACCAAACAGGCGTCGTATGGGCAGTGATCAAGCCCTGATCTTTTCAAAAGCCGAGAACCTAAGATACCGCTCATTAGCGGAGAAAAGTTCCCAGAAGCTACGGCACTTAGGAAAAAAATAGTAGGTTTATCAACTTCTAACAGAACCTGCCTTCGCAACTCAGTTTGTATAAAAAGGAGAAAATGCTGCTTTACTATTTTTACCCTTGCTTAGAAGCGCCTATGGCTCAGTTTATATGTTCGCGGCTACCAAAGTTAAGCAACTAACACGCGGTCAACTATTATCACGGATAAAAGTGGCATTATGTTCCGACAGTTCGTTAAATCAGAAGCATTTCGGGCAGTATTGTAATCTCTCAACCCAAAAGCTGGCACTTACTTTATAATTAAATAAATAAATATTCCGGGACCTTACACACATCGAAGATAATAATAATAATATAATTACTTATTACATCGATCTCGGCTCTTCTGCCACATCTCCTGGGACTGATTAGTGTCATGTCAAGGTTAACCTTATGTATGGGGTAGGGCTCCGGAGCACGCAGGCTCCGGGGAAGTTGGAGAGGAGTTACCATAGCACGGCTTTGGCTTATTACATATTAACCTTCACTCCCCAGAGCACCACTGCATGACCATCGCGATGCCCATCAAGCTGCTGAACCAGAAGTACGTTCCCACGCGCCTCACCGCCTTCTGTCCTCGCTCGCACACAGACAAGACGGTTGCCATCACCCTGCGCACGCGCGGCGGCAGCACGCTGCACTCCACCAATAACAGGCTCTATGATGTCAGCATGGATGAGATTATGACTGTATGATAGTTTTTGTAAAAAAATAATAATTAATAAATAACTTGTTTACATACCCATTTTTTACTAATATACTACGCCGTGTGGTTAGTGTCGCAATTTTGACGTAGAACGACTGCTGTCAAAATGGCCATGCATGGGATTATGACTGTATGACGAAGTTTGGACGAAAAGATGATGGATCTTGATTTTGGTGATCTACATACAACAACCCTGTATACCTAGTAATGAAAACATTTGCAAATAAGTAGTACTAAACTGACGTGTGTTACATAGTGTTAGATAATTATTATGCTAATTTGATATTCAGAGTTGTTCCAGACACAATATGTTGAGCACAATACGGACAACTTTCATAATAGTCATATATTTATAACTAGATATCACCAGCCACATATATAAAACCTATGTGTATTGTGTACATAATATACAGCCGAAATAAAAAGCATTGCATTGAATAAATAAGCTTTATTTTTGGCCAAACTATTACATTGCATAACTTTACACTTCTATTGAAATAAAACATACTAAACATGTAAGTTAAAATAGTTCATTAATCGTAGCAATGACTTAATTCATTTGATTTTTTGACCCAACATTATGACAAATCAATTTAATACATGTGAAACAATATTTAATACAATATTTTTATCATTTTTCCTTAAAACTAGAGATAATTATATTAAGAAGAACTCTACAGAAATGATACGGCAATGTACATACATTGCCTCAATCAAGGCGAATAATATTTAACGTCAAAATTGGGTCTCGTCTATATAAAATGCATGAATGAATAAATTGAATGATAATTTATACTAAAATATATAAAAGGAAGCCTTAAGTTTATGAATAAATGGAAGAGCACCAGTGGTAACACTGAAGCACCTCTATAATTTCCTTTCCACGCTTAAGCCACATTTTGTTCAGCCCTTTTTCATATAAATGCCATAATTATAGTTCAACGTTGAGTATTCCAGCCGGGTCGCTATATAATGTACTTTATTGCAAACGCCTTAAGGTCTAGTATATCTCTAAAGGGAGCAGTGCCCATACATTGATAATACTTTCTTCTTCTATATTATTGCCATTAAGTTTGAGACTGGCACATTTATATTAGAAGCGACAATATGTGAATATTAAAAATAGATTTCCTTTGTTTTGGTGCACCGATACCCTTATATTTTAATACTAAGTTTTGGTACTACACATTGATTTTACTGAAAACTGACCGATTCACACTATTCAATGATTTTCGCTATTATAACCGAAAAGAAGACAATCATACAGATTATAAATTCTACAGTTCTATGAGTAAAAAATAAAAGAAATAGATGTGACAAGTTGATGGCAAATATATACAAAACCATCACAATTGATGTGTAATCTAGTAGTAACTATAAAATCAATGTATCTACGTATATAAGCTTGACCACCGATACAATATAGCTTGGCTCAAATGCTGTAGGAATGCTGTGTCGAGTATCTACAGTAGACTGACTATTTCTCTACCACTTTTGCGTACATCTACCGATTTAGCGTAAGGCAAATACTTGTATACTTACCTATAACGACGGTACGGTTTCACCCATTTTTGCTAACGGCATTTTTTATACATTCTTATGTAAGGGATTTTTTGTTGCCTAATAACACTTTTTAGTACAAACGCCGTTCTTTATAAATATTTAGAAATCGATACAAATATAGAAAAATGTCTTAACGATATTTTATATTGCGATCTTTAAAGACGTACGTATAAAAGATCTACAACTAACTGTCAATGAGCTACGATTTTTTAAGTAAGTATATCTTTCAACGATATTTTTTGTTTTTACTAATACCATATATTAGTGCGGTCTCATATAATTTTTAAACCATTGACAATCATACTCTTCCCTCTCACTCTTGCTTAATAACTGTTAGTAATAATGCAAGAGAGAGAGGTCTAGCCTATAATTTCGACTCCCAGATCACAATAAATCGTCAGCTCAAATCTAGTCACTTAATTAGGTCTAAACACGACTAACATACCTCGAACGGGCAAATCTCGCTAATATATTAATGTAATAAGAGAGACTGTATCACGTTTTCTATTTTGAACTGTATCTACAGGGAGGTAGGTATATTATTGCGTAGTTCGGATGAAGATATCAGTCAGCCCCCATAGTCGACACCTCAGTACTGGATTGGAGTCCCTTCTAAGGCCACCATACAATCTGTGCGTTTCACTCTAGCTCTTATACTATAGTGGTTAAAGTTCACTTATGCGTCACCGTTTGTTTTGTATACTGTATTTTGTGATGTAGACTATCTTTTGCATGTTGATCTGTGATTAGATACTAGACAGAAATTATAAGAAAGATTTCACTGAAGCAATATTTATAAAGTTTTGTTCGTCAAACCAACATCTCACCTGATCAAAGTGACGATAACTGTCTAACGTATCAAATACTGAAAGATTCCAAAATCATATATATCACAACTAATACAACAAGTACGGCTACAAACCATACACTACATCTATGTATCTTGTCTTTTGCACGTCTAACTACAGACCAACATACCTCCGTATGGCACAGACTTACAGCCGAGCGCTCAGCTATATACAATCCAATCCAGTGCGGTCAGAGCGAGCCTAGTCCTTCCAGTCCTTCTTGATCTCGAAGGCCCAGTCCCACTGGAGGTGCACGTTCTTGTCGTCGTCAGTGAAGAGCGAGTTAACGGAGTAGGAGCCCCGCGCCATGAGGCCGGAGGGCGCGTCCTCGGGCGGGGTGGTGTACGACTGGATCTCCGTCTTGGGGGGGTACGAGCCCACCATGTGGGTCATTTTGTCAACTGCAAGGAGAGACATTTTATGGTTAGGCTTTTGATACATAGGATTGTCTTCATGTTGCAATATAGTGTAGATAATTATTAGGGGTAATTGTTGCATGCTCGAAGCATTAAACTTAATCAGAGATATTCAGTTCCCAAATATATTCAAATCAAGATGATAATTGCAAACAGTTTTTAAGTCCACTTAATTAGGATAGATATTAAATCATAGAAGTCTTGTGATCACGTATTTGCTTTACCAATTTAGATGTTGTTTAGATAAATATTGAACTGCAAATAGTGAATAAAATAATAAAGTACTTATAAAAACCATTCATTGCAACATGAAACCTTAAATTAGGCAAAAACAACCAAAAATATATTCATTAAAAGTTTCATGTCACAACCCGGCCCCAACTCAGCAACTCAGCTGGATGCAAGCATCCAGCACATGCTGAGTTGGGACCATAAAAACTAAAGATTCTACTTCTTCCAATTCTGGTTTAATAGCGAAGACGAACAATATGCTTCCGCATTTTCAGCATGATTAAACAGTGCCTGTAATTTACATTCAGCACACCAATATAATTTATTTCTACGAGTGTTTAAAGGCGCAAGTACGCACTTGTTATTCTGTGCACAGAGACAACCAAATGCGGACGACAATATAGAATAATTGTTAAATGTGTCATACACACAATAACATACAAGTACATGGAGTGAATTAAGATGTTATTGAATGGCTTGTCACTGGACGTCCAGTACTGTTAATTGTAGACATGTTATTATTAGCTATGGGCCTAAGAAAGTATACATGCGACCACGATTCTGATGTTTGTTGTTGAGTTGTTACTTTTTTAAAGATGCTTATACAAAACATGCTAGTGAAAATAATAATATTGTACATCAGTATAAGAAAGTGTAGGTAGGTATATTGCAATTAATGAAGGTGTGCCGACTAGTAAACTTGCCGTTTTTAGACTAAAATACGTACCGGGCACTTCACGGGAGCGCGTGGAAAAACATAAAAAGATTATAATGTTAATTAAACCTTTGTTACAAAAAACTGTAATGTATTTGACAGATTGTATCATTCTTATTCATTACCAATTATAGTCTAATAAGGGTAGTCAATAACTTTTAGTCCGCAAAAATAAATGGTGTACAATCAATGTCGTTTTGTTATTTCTAATGAAAACCTGTTATATAATATCTCAAAAACTAAACCAGATTCATGAGTAAGTATTTAATTCAACAGTTAATAATTCCATTCCAATCATATTTAGCATGAGGGCACACAACAAGACATGTATAAATTGTATCCTTAGGGTTTTAAACCGGAATCTATTGAGTGTAACCAGCAGATATCAAAGTTTGAAAACATCTAACGCTACGTAATGTAAACATCGAATTGTAATGTCTGAAAGCATCTAGTACAAGTACAACTCAGCGTATGTACTAACGTGTTTTGTAATAATGGTAGTGTCTCTTCGGCTTCTTTCTGTATTACTTTTCATAGATACTTCTCTCAAAGCGAAAAGTCATAAAGAATCCGTCAATCTCAAGAATGCTCATATCACCGCCGTTGACGAACGTAGTTTTTTTACTTTTGTGATTAGCGGTTTTTCCGTCGATATTTTTTTACCGTGAGGACATTGAGCTAGGATTATACAGAGTCACAAACGCTCGAAAAAAATGCCCGAGCCAAAATTCTGCCCACGCTACTCGTTGAGAAGACTTTTGGATTACCTATCTCTTTTGCACGTTCTTAAAATATGTAAGAGCGAAAGAGACAAGCAGTCTTTTGTTTGCGCTCGCTGACGATGTTAGCGTTTGGACACATTGCTGCGATTTTTAGTTTGAGATTGTGCCTTTGTATAATCCTAGCTCAATGCGTGAGGATCATAATCATCGACAGCTCATATAACTCACTGATAATAAGCTTATGATGTCTGAATGTGGTGTTTACCTGGCACTCCGAGGCGGTATGTCTTCTGCACGTACTTGAGTCCGTGCACGATCTCGCGCTGCACGATGAAGTCGATCCTTATCCTGTACTGCACGCCCTCCTTTATCACGAACACCTGCAATTCGGAGACGAAACTTGGTTAATATCATGATGCTTTACTTAACACATAACATGGGTATGAGGATTCATTGGCCGTCTCTTTTCGAGGGATTTGGTTAAGGATAAAAAAAAGTAAGTTCGTAGGGAGTGGCTAACTCTGGTGACATAGTTTTCAAACTGCCCTAGAGGCCTCTGTCATGGCTCAACTACTATTTTTCATAGTACGGCAGCCTACAATTTGACATATCATCCTACCCACGGAAGCGCTCAAATGGAATATCACTTTTTGGTCTCCCATGCAATGATTGGCCACATCGACAGTAACATTGCCTTGATAAGTGCATGCGATTGTGGAAGCTCCACTAGCTGAGCTATGGGCGCTTCTGGATTAGGTGATGGGAATGATATTAATTAATGTATACGAATGTAATTTCGTGTATAGCTTACTGGTTCGTACTCTTAGGCGTAAAGTCGTATAAAGCAAATACTAGCTGCATCGTCGATAAATAATGTCTCTCGCATTTCCACAAAGACAGTCCCGAGATTACGATCAGGCGTGACGTCACTGCGCGCGCGCACCCCGCGGAGTATTTCCATCGCTCGGTGCGCTAATAAATCATACCGCTACAGAGTGATGCCATGTGACATTTTGTGCTTGATTTATTGACACGGTATTTAGTACGGAGAAACGTGGAATTGTTGTGCAATTATTTTTGACATGGTGGTTGTAAGACAAATTTCTTGCGGGTGGTTGAAACTTAGATATTACTGCACATCCGTGAATTAGGTAATCGTTTGTAACATTTCTTGTTGTATTTTAGGGTTTAAAATAAATAAATTTATACTATTACTTAACGGTCAATTGAGAACATAATATATAACTAACAGGAAAACTTTCTTAAAAATAAAACAAATGCAAAGCAAACTAGCTGGTGGTAATATGACATATAGAATTTTATGAACGTATAGCGCTTGCATGCATTAACATCATGAAATACTTCATAATTAATTAATCTCTCAACACTGCTAATTTAGGTAACTTCACTGACCATATAAGGTACTCTTAGAGCTAAGTTGTAAGCTTCGCCATATCGGGACAAACCAGTTGCGTGTACAAATTACAAGTGGTACTAAGAAACCTAGATTAAATAAGAAAACGAATGAGCTATTTACAGTTTAAGATAATGTTTTAAGAGCATTTGGGTCTTACAAGTCGTAGGTACTCAATGTTGCAAAAATTAACCGACTTTCATAAAGGATAATTTTTCAAAAAGCTCTTATTTGTAGCACTCCGAAATATGTAGTTATATGTACATTATGTTCTAGTCATAGTCTTAAAGTAACTGAAACGGTGTAGTGTTAATTTAGTTTGAGTTCAGAACGCCATCAAATTAAAACTAATGAGTATTTATTTCAAAATTGATGGCGTTCTGATAGAAGATTTTTGAATAGTGTTGAATAAAATGTGTTTGAATATGTAATGATTGATAAAAATGAAGCCACATAGCCACACGTCCCGGTGTCGATAGTAATCTAGTGGCGGTGTGACCGTGCACTGTGCAGCGAACAATCGATAACGAGTCCTTGAGCAAATATAGCCGGCCGGTTACACCGCCATTGCACTGTGATAGACATAACTAGTACCAGTGATAATGGGGTTAGTGCCATGTTCATGTGGTTTATATGAAATTATTATATATTATGTTTATTAATCGAAATTAATTAAAGCAATACCTAGCTAGAGTGCAAAGCAAGAATATTGTTCAGGGTTCAGGCGCTACTTGCACAACATTAGTCTTACTTGTCGACAGAGTTTACTATATCCGTAGTTGACGCGTAAACATTGCAGCGTAAGTATGAATGTGTGTTCCTTCTTCAGTCTCAAATGGCTCAACCCATTTTGGCGAAATTTGGTATATGAGAAGATTAGACCCTGAATTAATAAATGGCTTACTTTCAATGTAGCGTTAACGCGGGTAACACCGCTGAGCGCCGCTAGTTTTAAATAGGTTAGTAAGCTGGATTATTATAGACTTTATCCAGCACATTACCATTCTCTCTTGAGTCGTATTTCCTCATGACTGAAGATTGTGACTCCCCTGCAGAATAAATTCGTTAGGGGAGTTCTCTTGTAAATTTCCATCGTTTATCAATAAACATCTGAAGACAATATTCGTGCATATAAATGGATTTTGATCTGTATCTGTATCTTGGGCATCACCATTACAAAGGTAAAATTATCCATGGCAACAACATTACCTACATCTTCGACCAAAAAATATAATTCGAGATAAAAAGCCGAGCTGTGTTCGATAAGATCGGTTCAGAAAAGAAAACATCCTGTATGGGAGACTGGACGCGCGCCAGATGCGGCCGCAGCGATAGTAAAGCCGGTTGCACATTGGTTGCAATACGTGCGGTACGTGCTATTATTATTTTAACGTATTTTACTATCCACACACACCGTACACACGCACCGTATTAAGGTCGTCGCCATAATTGAACAATACAACGCGACCGCCCCAAATGTGTCCATGGCGTCTATAGATTTTGGGGTCAGCATTTGTGTGGCGCCACAACTACCAAGATACAAGTTAGTCTGATAGTGACAATGATCCGCAACAGTAAATCAACGTATGTTGGCGAAATAGTATAGATCGTTTAATAAAATGTTATAATGTGAAATATTTTACAGATGAGCACACATACTGGCACACATAATACCTACTCGTAGTAACGATACGTATTACTATCATGTCTTTTTATGTATCATTATCTAGTACCCTTGACACGAGCGATTGCTTAGTGTGGGGCTTGATGGCGCTATGTGAAACGTCCCGGAATATTTAATTATTTAAGTATTAGTATGCATTCTGAATCACACATGTTTATGTAACAATATAATTTTCTAGCAGTAAAAGCATAATAAGCTGAGCATATATCAAAATATAGCAATACGCTACGTATTGGTAACTACGTCACTCGTACAATGAGCACGCTCCTTTACAGTTGCGTCAGTGTGCACTATTTTCTAGGCGCGTAATGTGTCCCGCCACGAATAATTAACACTCGATTTGTTCCCAACAGGTGAGGCGGGACTCCGCTGATGAATGGCACCGGCTCGAAGAAAGTTGGCTTGCAACATCTATCTAGTAAGAATATGTTAGAAATTAGGAGCGTCTGTCGTTCAAATCAAATAAAAAAAGTGCTAGGTAAACAAAAGTTTAAATTAAAATATTAGTAATCTAGGTCATGTTCAAGCTATTTAGGTAATAATGGTACACCTAGAAGGCCTAAGTATGCTCATTGCTCATATAATGTAAAAGTATATTATGTTTTAATGATATCATTATTTTTCAAGTCAATGCCATAGTTGTGGGCCAGGCGAATTCTGCCAATGAATTCATTCTGGGGAATAAAGACACTCAGTTAATGAGGAACACACGAGGAAGAATACTATAAGTTCGTCTCACAACGCAATATCCAAGACCTAATAATAATATGACAAAACGCCATAATGTAGTATTTTCCTCTTTACGTAACGTGCGAGGATAGAACCTAGAGCCCTTCGCGTCTCTGCCGCGTGACCGGAGTCTCAAATAAGGGCATAACAATAGGAAATTGGCGCAAGGTCCGTAGGGAATAAGGTTTCTTCTGCCAAGGGCAGGGTAAGGCTTCGACGTCCTTTGTTAGGCGTTATGTGAACATACGGGGCTTGTTATGGGGAATAGGCTTGTGTAATGTTCTTGGTAACGATTTAAAGTTGGAGTATTTTTGTACGCTAGCTTTGTTGCTAGCGTATTTACTGGAATATTATAATGTTTTCGCCTAGGTTCATTAAACTATTACAGAGCGAGATTATCGTGATTTTAATATATTTTTTAATTTGTAAGGTCCTGAGTATGTATAGGCACTCCGGAGAGTGACATTGGCTACTTTTTGTTCTGAATGACGCAAGCAGAATGCTAGTATAATAATATATTTATTTACAAATAAATGACTATGAAGTCTGAATAAATACTTTCCCTAAGCGGTCTCTGGCATTTCAATCCAACTAGCAAAGGCCAAACCAAACAGGAAACCAACCAGGAAAAAGATAACTAAAAATCGTAGTATTGTGCACGCCAGAGCCCAGTAATTGTTTGAAATTGTTTTGTAATTACAAGTTGAACCATAATTAGTACACGTCAAAATATGCGGTCACTTTTTGAATTGGTGGCGAAACTAGCGGTATTATTACATAGCTAATGTGACTCTATCTAATGACATCATAAATGAAAACCAAATACACAGATATTAAAGGGATTTTTTAAACCTTTAAATTATTATGGTAGACCCTACCTGTTTGACTCTGTACAAGAGTTACCCTGTGGTTCCTGGAAGAAAGATCAGTAATGGTAGCAATTTCGAAAATGGATTCATCATCGATCTTGTTACTGTGGTTGTAATCCATACAATTCATATAATTGACCAGTTTTATATCTTTTAAGCCTCTAGGATTTAATAAAAATTACTTTAAAAGCCTTAAGTCTAGCGATAACTAAGTAAATAAATATGTATTGTATAATCTAAACTATTTTCTTCATACATATTCATATATTATACAATTAAGAAATAACTAGACAGCACCACACAGGTGCTGAGCTAGTTTGATGTCTACGGTTTACCTACTATTATACAATAGTAGGTGAACCCTGGATGAAATATTTCATAGTACAATTTGAAATATTCACAATGACCTCTTTGGAAAAAGACCAAATAAAAGTTTATTATTATTATTATTCTTCAATAATTAGACCGTCATATTTGTATGAAAACAGTAGCTTCACTACACTACAGCCCATTTTCTCTGCATGACTAATTTAGCTCTACCCAGTAAGTAGTACGATATTTCAAAACGGCTCGTGGAATCGCCGCCGAGTTCTGTACGCCGCGCGGTTTAATCACTTTGTAGTAGTGTGTTTATTTTACCAAGTTTTTGTTTATTTCACAAATTATGACGGCGCCAGTTAACTGGGCGCACGCGTGCTCTTGTTAGACAGCTGGTCTTCACTTGCACGTCATTCATTTCGGGATGGATTAAAAGTATAAAGATCAATTGTGGATTTTGGTTTCGTAAACTAAAGCGTTTTTAGAACAGAACCCATTTGCATAATGATGCTTACGGTAGTAAAAAAATCTAACTGCATTTAAGAGTTGTCGTGCCAGTGAACAGTGACAAGTCTTTATGGGAACTGTTTTAATCTTAATACTAGTGTACACACCATACAATTGATAAATTACCATGCATGATCAATGGTTAAAAAATGACAAAAAAAACATCACGTGATTAATGGACGGCCCCCTACCTGCATGTCAAATTTCAGCCCGATCCGTCCAGTGGTTTGGGCTGTGTGTTGATATAGTCACCTTTGAGTTTTATATATTTAGATTATCATCTAAATATATATAGATAATCTAAGAACCAATACTTAACTTAATAACTATCAGATCACAATCTTTCAGCACAGTTGAGATCAGTTCAGTAGCTATTTCAGCACCACAATTATGTTACATTTTACTACTGTCAACCTCTTTAATAAAAGTATGGAGGGAGTTGGGGAGACCTTTGCCCAGGAGTGGGATAGTATAGGCTAACAAAATTATAATAATTGGCAAGCCTGTTTGCTGTAACAGAATAAGTAACCATATAAAAACACCAACCTGTTTCTTGAGATCGGTGAGATTCCCCGTGAGGTCGAGCTCCAGGTCATCACGTCCCACCACACACAGCGCCAGTTTCTTCACTATCACCTTGCGCGGGTCACCAGCGTCTGTAATGGAGATGGTTTACAATAGAAATAATGTGATGGTAATTCATACAATTAGCTGACTTGGGTAACCTATCTATACATCTACCTATACATATAATAAAGCTGAACAGGGTCAAAAATCTGAACAAAGATATTAGAAATAAAATTGTTAGGGGTATACTTCAAATCCGTAACAAAACACGTTTCAGCAGTTTTTAGAATTATTGTATATTTGTCTGTTTATTTAAACGCTCATAACGTAACCACGGCTGAACAGATTATCATGATTTTTGGTATGTATGAGGTCTTAGAAATGTCATAGATAGGCTACTTTTTATCACAATACAATGCGAGCGAAACCGCGGTCGTTCACTAGTACACTAATAAGAATATACCTATCTCTTGTATAAAAGTAAACAAATTGGATTCTACCATGAATTTGATTCAAAAAGAGTCATTTTAATACACCTTCAGAGTCAAACACTCTTGTGGACTGACATGCAAAATTTTTAAAGATTTTGATTAGAAACAATAAAAATTCTGTGGCCATTTGTTGTCTGTTGTTGAGTGTGTAGGGTATAAGGAAATAGTTTCTGTGATGTCTTTAAATTATAGCACAATTACATGGATCATTCCAGCACAGTACTGTAACTAACAAAATGATGTATTGTATTCTAATTGAGGCATCATTGTTTTTGTTTTATTTATAAATAAATAAAAAGCCTTTATTTGCCTGGTATTTAGTATGTTTACACAATTTTAATAATTAAAAATAATTGATTAACTAGGCACCCAAATACGGGTATAGGCCTCCTCCTCGTGTTGCCATCTCGCTCGGTGTTGTGCTGTGTTGTTTTATTTATATGGCTTAGTATTAGTTCATAACCCATCTTTGATCAAGATAGAGCTAGGAGGTGCTATGTTAAATGTCCTGAATTTTTCCTAATATTCATTCATTATTGTCAGTATCCAAGATTATATAATAGTTTTTTTACAATACTTAGTGTGTGTACAGGATTTCTTCTATTCTTTTCCTCAAAGGAAAACTGGATCAAAGTCTGTTGAGAAACAAGGTATAACTGACATATAGAAACTTTATTTTATGTAGTAGTACAGGGAAGGATAGTGATAGATATCCTAAATATTGGATTTTCTAGAGTGTTATGCTAAGGTTTATCATGTTATCAACTTGTTCCACTGATAATGAATTTGTATTTGATATGGAGACTATGTAATCACCTACCTGTTAGTAAACACAGAAATAGAGCTTGAAAATAAATTGAATTATACACATGAGCACTCAGATTAGGGGAGAGTACATATTTTTTTTATAAAATAATAAAACCAATTATATTTTCTGTTAAGCATGCCATAGCAAAACCTCACAGGTATATGACATAAGGATAGTGATAAATAAGCCTACTTACTGTGAATTAATAGACAAATCATTAGTTTGTTTTTTCAGCTTTGACACTGACAGAGCTAGAGATAGAGCAACAGATCATTGCAGTACTTGCTGCGGTAATATTATAAAGCCCTGAAAGAGGCATATTGGCTACATTTTATCCCTAAAAAATATGAATCAAGTCATTAAAATCCTCTAGTAAATAAAAAAAACCTAAATCTCACCAACAATTACAGTCCCAGTCTGTGCCTGTCCCAGCAGAGCCTCCTTGTACTTCCTGAGGGACTCATCCTCCTGGTCAGCTGCCAGGATCTCCTCAATGGACTTCTCCGGAGGAGGCCTGTAGGAGGACTTGATTTCTTCCTCCTCAGTCTCTTCGTCGGGAGTGTGGGCTACTTCGGGCTCTCCGGACATTGTGCTTCTGGGTGAAGATATAGTTTTATTTCAATTTGACTTTGCTATACATTATCATAAGGTATCTAAAGTTAAGTGGTGTAAGTTCTGTCATGCCTACAATAAATGACTTTTATATTTGTTGTTTTTGTCTGTCTTAGCCATAGTCCCAATCCCAATATACTTATGGAGCCAGCTCCTGATCTACCTGATTTAGCACAATCCCAGTTTTTACACAGAGTGACAGCCATGAGTCCACTAAATCTCAAAAATATTACTAATATTTAGTTTGTAAAACTGAGTGGCACATTATTTATTGTAGAGAATAAAAAAATATGATACTGTTTTCAATAAAACAGCAGTAGGTACAATAACATTTATCCACAGACTGGCTCTCAACAATTAAGAAGTCATGAAAAGAGATAACTTGTCATCTTTAAGAAATATTACAGTTGAGTAATGTATAATCTATGGAATGAAAACAAAGATTTTATCAAACCTTCTACTTAATCACTCTCAACTATGATATAGCTCTCAGTAATAAATTAAAAACTAATGAGACCTATCAAGAAATTGTATGAGAAAACCAATAACTTAGTAAAAAAGGCATAAAGGTAGGCTAAAATATTTAGCAAGTAGTGCGAAATATTGCAAAGTAAATAAAAAAATTACTACACTAACAAAAACTTCCACAAATTCACCTGTTCGTCGAAGCATTTGTATACAGTCATAACGTCAGTTTATCATGCATACAGATATAAAACGACGCTAAGCGCATCTATGAATCATCCAGTATTCATAACCTAACTTTTTTTTTATATTTTTCAGCCTGATTGGGAAAACTTATTATAGGGACGAAGGAAGCTCATGGTAATATAATACTATTAGTTTGATCGTAAAATATATCGAATAAGTTTGTGCTAGCAAAATAGATAAGAAAACAGGATTACCTACGATTACAAATAGCATTGGTCAGGATCCGCCCAGATTATATTTACAGTACTTGTAGGGTCCGACATTGAATAAAATGATTGATGCCTAGTTAAAGCGATGCAAAGAAACCAGAGGTACAATAACTAATGCGAAGAATTTAGCGGCTTCGTCATTGCAAGCCATAGTTGGGACGCTTCACAGGAAACCTATGTCGACATCGATCGAATAATAGTTTTGACTTACGTTTACTTAATATATCCGTTTAAAACACAAAAACTCTGCAAATTTAGCGCAATAAAGCACTAAAAACAGCACCACCAAAATAAAAAATCGAAATATTCACGAAAATTCTGAAGTACCGATCAAAAAATGACGGACGAGATGCTTCCGGCCGGTCATCGAACTCAAATGAAAATAACTGCCAGAGTTAAAAAATAGCAGAAGCAAATCAAGACAATAACACACACAAATCACATTCGTCACATTCAGTTTAAGCAAAATAATGTTATAGCAAGTCAAATTTGTGGTATGTGGTTAGTGTTCATCTTACCGGACATGCCTCTATTTATTGCATTTTGTTCAGATCGTCACTGACAATTATTGACTGAGAATAATTTTATTAGTCTCAGATAAACATAGTGAGCGATTTTCCAGTACCTACCAGGTTAATTTTAGTAACAAATGTTGCTAAGAGATGGCGCCACCCAAGCGCGCTGGATTTTGGTCCCTTTTAATGTAGGTATTTAGTGGTAAAATAAACCTACACTTTTTTTATTGGAGATAAAATAAATTCGCACTTTGCGGAATAAATTAAACTTAACGTATGAACAAACCCCCATAGGGTAGGAACTAGTGGAACTATTTTAGTTATTATTATACCTTAAGATCTTATGTACCTAGTTTTCACTAACTAAATAAATTTGAATTTGAATTTGAATTTGAAAACCGACCGAATGTCTTATTCGTACACAACAGTGTACGAATAAGACATATGTCTGTGGTTAATCTCGGCGCCAAAAATTAAGATGGTGTTGCCCGCAACTACGGCATTTCCTGACAGGCTCAATTAATTGTCAACGTCATTTCATTTACCTCAAAAGTCAAAATAATAGGGTTTAGTTTTTCTTGGTTTTACTAAAAAAATAAGAAAAACTATATTTTTACGCAAACAATTCTTTTTCCTAAACATTTTTAGAAGTATCTACACGAAAATGATTGTGAGTGAATATACGATATCCAAGAAAATTTAAAAACTGCTTCGTAAAAATTATACGTATATTTAGATGAATACAACTTCCACCTAAACATAAACTTTTCTTCCCAGAAATCCCGGTTAAAATCCTTACAAATATTAAAGCTGACAAGTACTATAAACATCAATAAAGAGTTTTGTTCGACGCCAGATACCGTGAACGATGAAAAAGAAAAAGAACTTGAGAGAATCGCCAAGGCCGTAAGTTTTGTGTTTTAATTCATTATGCAATCCATATTATTTACTAGAAATGGACACGAATGGCAAAACAATGTTGTTATGGCAAACTGTGGATGGAACGAATATACTACTATACGTACCGAGAACGAGAATTAATGTTATTTATTTATTAAATATGTCTAAACATGTGCCCTGTTTAAACTACCAAGTTAAATATTCTATGTATATTCTATATGTGCTATTTCAATAATGATTAACACATTTCAGGCATCAATAGACGAGCCACCAACCTCTTGCTGTCAATCTGGTTGTTCCAACTGTGTCTTCATTGTTTGGGCCGAGGCCCTCACGGCTAAGATGCAGAATGCTGGCCCTGAGATTACTGAAAAAATACTGCAGATGGTAGAGGACCCTTCTATGAAAGCTTACTTGGAGATGGAACTCAGGTTACGAGGTTTGAAAAAGCCCTGACTTCTTGTAGATGTCTATAATAACTTAGTTGTAAGTAGTAAATTTTACAATTTTATTTAATACATCAATTAGGTATATGTCCTCCAAGATATCTAAAAAACAGTTTATTAGTTATCAATGATTTAGAATACTTCCACAATTATTTTTATACCAAAAAATTCTATATTACTTATATGACTATCCATGTTATAAGTTAGTGTACTTATTCTGTAGAAATCAATACAACATTCTAATAAAATTATGATCAAATTGTATAAATACTTAGTAACTAAATATTAGTTAATTTTGGTAAGTAGTTCACAAGTATATAAATCAAATTTGTGAAAAGTAACGTGATGCTAGAAAAATAATTAAGTAGATCTATACATCTGATTTCTGAAGTAGGTAATAATTTTGTATTCTTAATCTTAGTGATTTAAGCAGCAAATAATGTAAATAAATATCAGCGTAAGAAGTGCCCTTAGATTGTAGGTATTTAAAATAATTAGTAAATGCTACAAAATTCTGTGATTTTATATTATTACTAAGTAAAATTTAGTATTTAAAATTCCTAAAAATGTGTTGATATTATCAAAATAAAATCTTTTCATTTCCTTATAAAATGTCTTTATTAGCAACAACCAACAGCAAATTACATTAATCACATTGATTTTATTCTTAACTATATAGATATAACTATATGTGTATAATATAATCAGACAAACAATAGGTACTATACATAGACGGATGGGTAGGATATCAGTTTATTTTAGCATAATACATAATCTTCTTCTCATCAAAAGATAGTGGCCAACTCTAATGTCGAGAGTTTATCAAGCCACCCTAAGGGCCTCTGGCTAAATAAATACAAAGCATAATCTGTTTGAGTAGACATACATTTTAAAATTTAAATTATTTTATCCTAAGGCTTAATAAATAGTGTTTAGGTGGACAACAAATATATTATGCTATAAAATTTTTGAGCAGACATTATAAAATACTTAGTAAAAACAATGTTATTTTATTAACAGTTATTTTAAGTTTCTTTGCATGTGGTAAATATTCAATAATGAATCACTAAACAAAATATGTCAGTAATTTTTGCAATGCTGTAACTTTATTTAAAAGATATTTTATATTCTATTTTGATCATATTTCAACAATAATTATGCTATGGCAGTTTCTTTGAATTGTTGATACTTAACTTCCTATATTTGTGTGATCAACATGTATGTAAGCATTTAGGAAACAATTTTATTAGATCAATCACGGTCACCCATCTAAGAGCTGGCCGCAACAGAAGTGCTTATAGTAGTGCTTAACTTTGGTTATCGCGAATGTATACATAATCACTGCACTTTACTGAACAAATCTAAGCCTATCAAAGAAAACTGCATCAAAATCGGGCTAATTATTTAAAAGATATAAAGCAGCGCCCCCTCATTTTCCATTTTCACATCCCCACACCCACTGCTCCCCACCTCCTTTTTTGAAGTCGGTTAAAAATACTTAAATACTCATCATTATCCTTCAATAAATTATCGGATAATATATTGATATTATTCAGGGCCCCCAAATTTCCTCTTGGCCAGATAAAATATTCAGTATTACGTACAACGTGGATAAACAGAGTCGTAAAAATAAACATAATCTCATTTTTATTCGTGAATAATTATGGTTGGGTATAAAACAGTCTAATCATTTATTCACAAACTAGTAGACGCGGCTTCTCTCGCATTATTTCAGGATAAAAAGCCTATGAATTAAAATTCGTTTATCTATAAAGTGGTACCTATTTATAACATCTGTGTTTTTAGTAAAAATAGAATATTGTTTTTCAAACCCATTTTTTTTTCTATGCTTGGGTTTTAAACCCAAGCATAGAAAAAGAAATAATAGAGTTAGTTTGGGTTAGGAATAGTCATATTTTTTTATATATAGTTCCATAGAACTTTGATCTATTTACTTATATCAATTAACTAGTCAGTTAGTAGATCCTTAGTTAAATAAATAGTTTGAAGAACGAAGATAGAGACATCAAACATTTAACATTTACCTATAAAAGTCTGATTGCGATACGCAGTGTTTAACACTTTACCAATTATTCTGTGAACGGGCTTCACAAAACATTTTAAACTCATTAACATAGAAAGTAATCTTAACTAAACAAGAATAAACTAACTTAATAGTAAAGAGATCGTTCTCAAATTTATGTTTATACCCAATTTTGATCAAAATCTGATGAATACAGCCTTTGTAGCGCTGCTAATTCTTTAGCCCTATTCAATATCCCTTCATCGTATACAACTTTACATTCATTTCTTAATCTATACTCAGTATATATATCCTTAAATTCGTTGGTCGTACTTTTACCTTCATTGTCTACAATACAGTTTTTGGCATCACTAAAGTTTTTCACGCCAGCAAAGCATCCTACATTGTTATGAAAATACTTTTCATTAAAGCTATTTCGTTTGTCAAGTCTAAAATTGGCACGAGCGTTGACTCTCTCTTCGAATTCATCGAGAACTTGGTCTGATTCGTCGTTAAAATTATCTACTGTTTGCAAAAATACTCCGCTATCTCTCTTATCACTTCTAGCTACATCATTCTCAATGTCATTTCTCAAATACGCACCTGGCAACACGCTAATGTCTATGGCAAAACGATCGGTTCCGCGATCTTCAATAAAATTGACGCAATTGCTTACACTACCGTGTCTTTTACATAAAAATACACAAGTTTTACTTACACTTTTGGCATCACTTTTAGCATCACTTTTAGCGAAACCTTTATACGTAACATTACTATCACTGTTTGTACAGTCCTTAATGTTTCCTTCGAAGGTGACTCTGCGTTTCGTGTGATCGCTGTGTTGTTGGGCTTCGAAATTAGGTGTTGGTGGTTAACATCAGTCATCACAGAATGAGACCGCGGGGGCGGAGTGGTGGTCTCGGGGGGGCACGAAGCAGGCGCAGGCGGGGGGTCCAGGGGACGACAGGGCTGACCCTGGTCCCAGAGACCCCCCGCAAGAGAGTCGCGCTCGGTCCCGGATGTTGACGATGGACCGCTCGGGATCCCACCACGGCTCTAGGCTTTCCTGTGGTCGTATCTGCTCGGCTGGTTCAGCTGTTGAATCATACATCATTATGTTAATTGCGTGATCTTACCTTCTTATAATATAGGTACCCACTTCTATTCGGATTGATACAGAAAGAAGTATACTTACGATATCGTTCTCTGTACGATGTTTTCCTTCTTTCGTGATGTTCGCCAACCAGCCACCACGTCCGCATGTCTCCTTTGCCCTGTCAATAGAAAATAATTTACATAATTTATATAAATTGTTATTTCTCGTTATTGCGGGTCTTGGTGTCACTTTTTATGTTGGTGTTTATTCTTTAAGACTTATACTTTTAAAGATATTCTATTTATATATATATTTCATATTCATATATTTATTTCAACTAGGTACATGGCTGTACACTTTTGAACGTCAAATTATACAATATAAGAAATTAGTGGAAAGCAATAAGTATACCTTGATATGAACAACTCCCCGCTCCTTGAGCCTGTACCCGCCATGCTGCTGCAGCAGCTGGTACGTGGTCTGGCTGACGTGGATCCTCTGTGGCTCTCCGCTGGACTCCATCCTTGCTGCCGTGTTGACGGTGTCTCCGAACAGACAGTAGCGGGGCATCTTGACGCCCACCACGCCGGCCGCGCACTGCCCGCTGTGGATACCTGGATAATGTATAAATAAGTAAATCATGTGATAGATTATTTCGTGTAAGGAGGGCTAACTCTGGTGTCTTCTTATCGAATGAGAGTGGTGTCGAGAGTTTATCAAGCCGCTCTAAAGGCGTCTGAAATGACTTAACGACTGCCGTACTAAGACAAACAGCCGGAATCTAAAATTTAACGTGATGTCGTTTAAAGATGATATTCGAAAGATATTTGTACTTTTATATTTGCTACTATTTAGAACTTGTTCAATTTATGTGTCTTTTTTACTGACGATTAGGTACACTATTGTGATCATGAAATAAAAAGTAACCTATAAACATTTCGTTGCTGCTTCATTCATCATTTTAAGAAAATCCGAAATTATTTGTACTCTACAAAATATTATGAAACTTTCTAAGGTTTCTTTGGACCCCAATTATGTAATCTGAATTAATTATGTGAATGTCCTTTATTCAGGGTCAGTTCAAGTTAGGCTCTGTTTTTCTAGGTTTGTTTTGATTTGCTAGACTATACTAATCAGATTGAAATTTTCTCCGACGTCCGTAACGACAATGGCCACGAAAGTAATTTAAAAGAAACATTACTCCATAACAAGTACTTACTTTTATGTCTGAGAAATAAATGTACGGAATGAAATAATATTATTTTCGCGTAACTGGTCTAAACGATGTCTATGGGTTCATTTGAGTCCTTATGTTATTTCATAATAATTTTCCAAGAAAACGTTGACGAAAATATTGTTATTATCTCTATCTCGTTTGATGTTACTCACGACTACCAGGTTTCAGATTAATTTCTTTTGTGAGAACTTTTTTATGTGTGAAGATTTTATTTTGCTTGATTACATTATGTACAATTTCTTTGTGAATCTGTGTCTCTGTTTGTCTGTTTATTTAAACGCTCATAACGCAAATACGGCAGAACTGATCACCATGATTTTTGGTATGTAGGTAGTATGAGGTCTTAGATAAGCTACTTTTTATCCTGAAAGAATGCGAGCGAAGCCGCGGGCGTCCACTTTATACTTATTAAAGTTACCTTTATCTACCAGTGGCTCAGTAGACAGTCAGAGTAGGTTATAGATGGTAATTACGCTGCTGACATCGGGTCAACTGATAACAACTTGGGTTCAAGCTGAAACTCAGCGGAAATACGTAGAAGATAAATCTAAATCTAAATCCCTTCAATTAAATCCCTTCGATCTAAATGCTCGTGTTAATTAGTTTACTTGAATTGGATGTAGGGAAGGGTAACACGTTTAATTGAGTTCTATTCCAGTACATGCATGCTATATACCTTGGATACATAGTGTCATAGTCATAGTCATATCATTTATTTGCAAATTGTAATGATATAAACACTTAACAATGACCCTGATAGGGTATGCAAATATGTACATATGTATATGTAAGTCTGAGTGAGAAGCGGCCCGATTCATATCTCGATTTAAAATTTATCTCGATTATTCAATTTCTCATTTAAAAATTCGTCGACGGAGTAATAGCATTTCGTAGTCAAATATATTTTTAAATCACGGGCAAAAGTTTTCTGGTAATTTATTAAAAATTTTGATAGCCATTGATTTTGGGCCCATATTTAGCATTTGTAATCTAGCTTTTTAATTTGTGGGGGAATCTGAGTGGGTATTTGCGCGGGATGTCAGCTACTTTTATAAAATATTCCGGGTGTCTCATTACAAAGTAGCATGCCTCATATATATATATTTTATATTTTAGTGTTCGCCTATGCGGGTGTCGCTTCAGAAAGCCTGCTAAAATGCCTGACTATGCAATATAAAAAATGTTTCATGAACGACATTGTCTTTCCAACAATATAGGTAAGTATAAAATATAGGTATCAAACTAGGAATAATGAAAACTTATTACATTAATGTGCTACGGTTAGATACCATTTTTCATTAAATTTTAGTAGATATTCTTCTTCTTCTTATCGAATGAGAGTGACCAACATTGGCGTCGAGAGTTTATTAAACTACCCTAAGGGCCTCTGACATGACTTAACGACTGCCGTACTAGAAAAAACCAGAACCTACAATTCAACGTGCCATCCGAGCCACGGAAGCGCCCAAAATGGACGGCCACTTTTCGGTCAACCATGCAAGTGCTGACCGCGTCGACTTTTGCTTAACATGGGCAATCGCATGCGATTGCCTCCGCCAGCTGAGTTACGGTTGCTATACAGTAGATATTAATAATAATGGGTCACAATAATCATAATCATCATCAGCATTTATTCATAAAGCCATTTTACACAATATGATGACACTGTTAAACCGCAAAGTACGGCCGTTCGATATGATTATGATCGTTATTTCATTTAAGATTTTTAGAGCTTCGGGTAAAAACGGAAATCATATATTAGTAACTGCCGTTATAATAAGTATTTTGCTGTCTGTCGCCAGGCTTTATCTCATAAACTGTTATAGCAGTTAGCTACAAGCGGACATATAGGTACACAGACTGGTGACGTATTTTTGTTGCCGCTATAATAATAAAAACCGTATAAATTTAAATACAATACATGAATTATTGAAATTTATGCTTCCATATATCTTCGAACAAAAATAATTTGAAAGTGCCTAAAATAATTGCTATAAACACTGGGATTGGTCAGCTACAACCAGAAGGAAAATTGAAGGAGGCTTTTCCCGCCACAGGCAGATATAACACCAAAAAAGATACAACTCAACTAATCAATTAACTACCATAAATGTAAGAAACTCTGTTTGAAATTCGGATGTTAAATATAAAATACAAATACAAAATTATTTATTTGCCAAAATATTTTAGTTAAGGAACTAAAACCTTTTTTATTTTATTTATAAATACATCTAAAGTGACCGTTTGTGTATTTTTTTATAGAAAACCGACAGCTACAGAACTTTTCATACGCAGGCCGACTAGCACATGTCCGGTAATTTTTTGCTTCATTTCAACCTACGTTTGCCTTTCATGTTACTGGTTCCGGTCAGGGTCAACATTTTCATTGAATTTGAAAGTTGAAGGTGAAATTTAATGGCCATTTGGGCTTTTGGTGAATTTAATTAATTTACGCAGGATTTTTCTGTCAGGTGTTATGACATGCCATGTTTAGAAAGAAATCAGTTTAGGTTAAATTAGAGTGGCACACAATATTAATTTATGATGAATGTGTATGCTTGCTACTAGCATAATCAGTATGAATTTTTGCCATTTTGTTCAAAACATTTTTAAACTTCTTATCCGGTATCAAGCGTTAATCAAGCCGCCCTAGGGGCCTCTGACATGGCTTAATGACTGCCGTACTATTTGCCACGTCCGAAGAACTTTTTACAACAAGCTACGACTTTCGTAGCAGGTACATACGTAGCATTTAGTAGAATTTAACGGATGTAAGTGACACATAACAATTAAATAATTTTAATTCTCTATCTCTAAGCGCTATATCTTTTAGATAATATTTGTAAAGGTGAATAATACTGTTACTATCCCATAGAAACTAGTGTGAACAATTAATATTCTTAGAACATTATTTTCTTGTTGTTATAGGAACAGTGGAGAGGAAGAGAGAAATTGTTACTTCTATTATGATTTTTATCTGTGAGCCGTACGTACCAAGCTATTATTACCTAAATCCATTGTCACGCCGTGTGCTTAACAAACTCAGATTTTATGTCACAAATTATCAATCTAAACCAAATATTTTGAGGGATATAAAGTAACATTCTTATTCTGTTGCATACAGATTTGTATTGGATATAATAATCACGCAACGAGGACTACCGTTTTAAGAAATTTGAAAGTCCTAATCTTACGTTAGGTGCACCAATGGTTCTAGACATTTGCTCTAGAATCGCTGGTGTTCCTAATCTAAATTAGGTTCGCTAAATATGCAGACATTTGCCATTTTGCAGACAGACGCTATGCTAGCGCTGTTTGTGTTATAGCAGGTAAGAGTTCTAAATGAAATAAATGATTATTGCATGGAATTGACTTAAATATTCAATCATTTGTTCTAAACTGATCTTTCTGCACAGAAACAAAAAAACGTTCAATATTACTATTTTGAAGTAATTTTTCTTTTTGTTCGTCTTTTTTCTGTACTATGTGTGATACAATAAAGAGTTATATCTATTTATCTATCTATTACGGTTTTCACTCATGTGTAAGTGTTAACAATAAGATAACAGAAACGTTTATGAAAATTAAGAAATTACTTACCTATCCGTATATTAAGCCTGGCAGTCTGTATCTTGGGCACAGCATCCAGCACGTGCAGTGCCATGGACGCGACCTCTGCCGCGTGTCGGGAACAACGCTCTGGTAGGCCTCCCACTACCATGTACGCGTCTCCAATCGTCTCCACCTGTGATATAGATAAATAAATAAATACATATTCCGGGACATTGCACACATCGGCATCTAGCCCCACACTAAGCAAACGCTTGTGTCGTGGGTACTAGATAACGGATATAATATTTATATACTTTTCTTTTGTAAATACATACTTATTATACATATTTTTATAAGAATGCTAAAACAATTATGACAAGAAATAGTGTTACATGATGATATTAATTATTTATTTGTTTTGTAATATTTATGATTTTAATAAATATTTCTTTCTTTCTTTCTTTCTTTCATACAAACTACCAAACTCAATTAAAACAGATGGAGATTTAATTAGCATAAACATTATCATTTTGCAAAAGTTACAATTATTTTGAAGCGTAAAGATAAAAGATAAAGAATCTTTATTCATACTGTAAAATTGCAACACATACATATAACATTGAAATATAGGTAATCATAGAATATGCTACATAAATTACAATATCTCGTGAAATTGAATTAAATACATTTAATCTCATAAAATTTAATTTAACTCAAATTTTATTATCAAAATAATGTCAATTTTGTTAAGTATTAAAATCATAGGCAGCTCTAAACTCTACAGGGTTAGTGGTAGGAACTAGCGTATTACCTTTTAAGGGCGGCTTTAGTAAGTACGTCAAAAGTATCAACTTACGTTCTTGGAAATTCATGACAAAAATATTTGATACCTACTTCATACATATTGTCACTTCTTATCATTTTGATTGAATAAACTTTTTTATGAAACAGCTATCTTTCTTCCCGAATTTAGTCATGGAACAAAAGTGGTCACTTCTGACGCACCTTCTAAAGCCACCCTTAAAAGTTTACGTTTTAGATACTAGCAACCCCTATATAGATAATAACTTAAAAAATAATATATTTCAATATTTTTTATTCTGGTTTAGGTTTTAGTGGAATAATGTAACTTACATTCCTAATTTTGTGTGTCTAAAGGCTAGTGTAGAAAGTAGGTAATAGACAGCTATGTCAATAACCTAATAGCAGTAAAGGACAATCTGCGTGGAAAATTAGATCAATATATCACTAAGGCTGAGTTAATGAAAAGGGACTTTGGTCTCCTGGTTATAGTACCATCGATCGAGGGTTACAGATTGATTTACTTACTTGAAAAAAGATGATAATTTCGTAAACATCAATATACAATGTTTTTTTGAAGTCAGTAAAACAATATATATGTAATATTGATAAAATTAGAAAAAAATAGTGTATGTTCCATTGATAGTCATCTATTTAGTTTATTTATTCGTCGCTAAGCATTTAATATAAATAAATTTATTTATTTATTTTATAAGCATGTAATAAAGTGATTAATTAAAATTATCAGAGGGGCTATGGCCTCTATGAGTTGGAGACCCAAATCCATATCAGTATAGATATATGTATGTATATGCTCCACCTTAGACAAGAAACTATTAATAACACCAAAAAGCATAAAAAGGAAACAATCAGAAGCAGAAAAAACATGTAATAATGTGAATCGCTGGTTTATCTGTAAAAAAACATACAGTGTCCCTTAGAAATACCGAAAGGTAGGTAGGTATTTAATACCCTTAATAGGTACTTAGATTTTACCTTATATACGTTGTAATAAGATATAATGGCGTCACAACACGTGTAGAGATCGTTCAGCATTTCCACCACCTGAAGGGAAAAAATCCGTGGTTTATTCATTCATTTTATTAATAATAAAAAGTAGCCTATGACACTCCTAAGACTTCATACTACCTACATACTAAAAATCATGATAATCCGTCAAGCCGTTTTTGCGTGATAAGCGTTTAAATAAACAGACAAACTGATTAGCAAAGACACAGATAAATAGACAAAAAATATAAAAAAATTGCTAAAACGTATTTTATTATTCATTTAAAGTATACTCAAACATTTTTATTTCCTAATGTCTTCTATGTTCAGAATTTTTGACCCTCTTCAGCTTTATTATATGTGTGTATAGATAGATAGATAGAAGTACAACTGAACAAAAAACGAGATAATTTTATTCATTAAAATATTTTAGAGTAGCGTCCTTGTCGGCCCTTCGGCTTTGATTTGAATCTCTGAACATAATTTACAATGTTCTTATAAGAAACAACTTCTTTTTAACAAAAGAAGATAATTAATTCGAACTGTACTATCCCAGTGGGTACAATTTGAGTAAGACAATAAAAAATAGGCAATAAATTATTTCCTTTGCCTTTGTAAGTACTACTTCACTGGGATGGAAAGTGGCATACGTCTCAACTGAACTCAATTATATAGGTGCTCAGGTGAGAACTGGGGTTGACTTTGAATCTTTGTTTTGAAATGGGACACACGTATGAAACTTACAAAGCCGTAGCTTCATGTTTATTTATTTGTAAAGAAACGGCTTCTCTTGACTGTATTAAAGAAGAAATAAAAAAGCAGACTAAGTATCTGTCGCTAAGCTTCTTTAAAAAATATGATTAATATCGCTTAAAGTGAGGCCAAAATAATTATGACCGGCAGGATTCAAAGCCGTGTTGCTCGTGCAATTTGCCCCGGTTAGTATCCTGCTAATTGTAATTTTTTTCCGCTCATTTCCACAGAAGTTTCTTATAAAACACTAAGGTTAGTTCTAACCCGCCTGCACTCATTGTTTACTTGGTCATATTGTCAATACATACTCATATTATTTCCTATAAGAATCTTTGTGCAAATGGATGTTAGAAAAATAAACACCTTATTTAACTGATTAAGTTCATCATTATCATCATCAGCCTAATGAGACCTACTGCAGGGTATAGGCCTTCTCCCTCTTACACCAATCCTCCCTGATTAAGTTACTGCGAGATATATTTAGAAAGAAAGAAAATGATTTATTGTAGCAAATACTAAACAAATGAGTATGTACAAACAAGAAAAATATTATCTATAATAATATTATGAAGAGTTTGTTTGATCGCGCTAATCTCAGGAACTACTGGTGCGAATTGAAAAAATCTTTTTGTGTTGAATAGACCGTTTATCGAGGAAGGCTTTAGGCAATATAACATCACGCTGCAACTACTAGGAGCGAAGAAACAATGGAAAATGTGGAAAAAACGGGGGAAATTATACATTTTTGAGGGCTTCCGTTGCGTGCGCTGCGAAAACGGTTCAAGATATCAAAAAAATATGTATGAAAGAATTATTTCTCTTGAAATGATCTAACAAAATATTCGGAACAGTATCTTTAGAACCGTTTTTATGTTAATAACTATTCCATGCGGACGAAGTCGCTGGCACAGCTAGTATAGTATAATAATATTTACTTACTTATAATGATAAAAACATGCCAATGATAACGATTATTTCTACCTGCATGGGTGTATTAGTGGCTGCCAGTCGCGTGAATCCAACTATATCGCTGAAGTAGACAGTGACGCAGTCGAAGCTCTCGGCTTGTACTCTCTCGCCTCGCTTCAGGGCGTCTGCTACAGTTCTGCTTAAAAAAATATAATTAGTGATAGGAATAAATAAAAAATAAATAATAAATCTCGTCCCAAGTCGAGCAAAAAAGCGTAAATATTTCAGGATATACTACACAGAGCCATCTAGCCCCATACTAAGCGTACGCTTGTATCATGAGTACTAGATAACGGATATAATACATATACTAATATCATACTTATATGTATCATCAAAATGAAGTGTCTTGCTTACAGATTTTTATTGTTACAAGCGGTACCCAAAGATATTACCCAATTGACCCATATCTTCCAAATGGATACGCTAAGATAGTACGAATGTGATTATTATGTGTTTAGCTCTATAAAGAACTTTGGAATAGATAGGTATTAGTGTAAATTTAAAAGTGGTTCCTTCGGGATGGTCTTTCATAAAATACTGTATTTCGTAAATAAATGAAATAGCTTTTATGAGTCTTGGCGATGAGATTACCTCTATTTCTTTTTTCCCTGTAGTATTTGAAAGCACATTTCTCCTAAAATGTTGTTTGATAAAAAATACTAAAGCGTACATTTTTGTCCTTGATATTGCGTATTATATTACAAGTTTTTTATGATACTGGTAGCCTATTGAAAATGGAATACCAGAGTAAATAAAATAATGATAAAATTTTAACTCAAAATTAAATGGAATGTTGTTTTCATCGCCTTTTAAGATTCGAGAAAGTTAATTAAATTGGCTATAAATGTCAAGATGTTTTGTGTACATAGTAGGTTTCTTATACTATCCCTTTTAAGCTCGAGATTCTTTAAATTTTGACAAGTTCTCAGAAAAAGAATCTCACTCCAAGGTAGCTAAATTAATAAATATCATGAGAGAGTATAAACTCAGTTAGGTTTCTGTGTCTACTGTATAGGCTGACTGAAAATTACGGATTTCATCACTTTTAGTGTAAGTTTGATATATTTTTATTTATTAACATAAACTACATAAAATTTTAAGAATAACCATGATGCTATAAATATAAAAATCTAAAGTTTATATGTTACTATTATGTTCCGCTTTCACGTCGCAACGGAGCGATAGAGCATCATTTATTGACATGGTTTTCGAATAGTGTCTTGAGGGATGATATACAGTTTTTGATAGCGACTATATAATATATAAACGACACCATCTTGAGAGCGACTTTTATCACGAAACAACGTTAACGTACCACAGCTATAAAATAAAATAAATGAAATTTGTTTATTTTGCATAATTTTGTTTAACAAAAAGATATTGAGTCCAAAGCCTCCCGAACTAGTTTTCACTGTGTCTTGGGAGCCAATGCCATCTACTCGTGGTATACATATTATTATAATTACTTCTTCTTCTTCTTATCGAATGAGAGTGGCCAACTCTGGTGTCGAGAGTTTATCAAGCCGCCCTGAGGGCCTCTGACATGGCTTAACGACTGCCGTTCTAGACAAACAGCTGGGACCTACAATTTAACGTATCATCCGACCCACGGAAGCGCCCAAAATGGAATGCCACTTCTCGGTCACCCATCCGCGTACTGACTGCGTTGCCCTTTGCTTAACATTGGTAATCGCTTGCGATTGCCGCTAGCTGAGCTACGGGCGCTTCTTATTATAATGACTGCACTAGCTACTTGCCTAGGCAGCATCCTATTGAGCAGATCATCAGTCTTCTTCTTCTCCAGCATCACCTCCTCGGTCCTGGCCGCCACCACCGCCTCCAGGTTGGACGCGTACTTCTCCATCATTGCTAGCATGTTGTCGAAGATGTTCGTCTTCCTGCGAGGGGATGATTATAGAATTACTTCATCTGTGAAAATTTCTAATCCATAGCTTTTACGATTCATTAGATATAAAGTAATGACAGTGGTCTTCTGCAGATCAAATCCAGTGTAAATAGGTTATTTCTAGACAAGCGCGCTAGAACGTAGATTATAACGTTGCTTAACATCAGGCAAGTTGTAGTCAAGCGTGAGCCTATATCATGTAAAAAAAAGGCGTGCTACATCTTAAACTGCAACGGTGTTTAACATTAGGGGCAATGTAGACAAACGTAAGCCATTAAAAAAATGCGGACAGTGAAGTCTCTATTTCAGGGTACAGTTTAGATACGGTAACCTTACAATACGAGTATGTACTTATAAAATGACCATCTTATACAACCAAATCGTCGTTTACATTGCATATCACTCATTATATTTCATAAACGGAATTTGTTCTGGATCAAAACCAGTTTTGAATGTATACTTAGCTTATTTGGGAACACATTCTGTTTTGTGTACCATTATAAATAAATAAATAAATAAATCACAGACTTACAAGCCTCAGATCAAGCCTGCCGTCAGCTCATTTGAAACTAGTCTGCCCGAAGTTAAGTACTAGTTTTTTACTAGACAAGTAGAGCTGTCTACGTCTACTTGAAAAAAAAACGAGTACTTAACTTACTTATACAAATGGTAGTAAATAAAGTAAACTCACATTCCAGCATGCATATCCTTGAGCCGCAGCCTCACGAGCCGCAGATCAGGCCTGCGGTCAGCGCGCTCGCTCCAGCACGCGCCCAACACGGCGAGCACGGAGGGGCGCGCGCGCAGGTTCGCCAGCGGCGGCCGGAACAGCACGCCGCCGATTGGGTGACGCACGCGACCTATTATTTCTGTGGGGGAAATACATTTTTTTAATTTGTTTTTATAAAATATACTATAGAAAATCGAATCGAAATTGGGTATATTATAATAAACCTATCTACAGATTATCCATCAAGATATATCTTAGGATTCTTAGGCTACTGATGTAAATAACACTTTCAGAAGATTTGATAAAATCTTCTTTTGAAGTCGCTTAAAAAAATGAAACCTATCTAGAAAACTACGCGTAATCGTTTTTATTCCTCCTACTTGTCTAACACACTAAAGCAAAGACATTTATAACGAAAAATGGGATCTTCTTTATGACTTACGTATGTTTTTTTTGTCTGTAAGATAATACTAGACACCAGATTTTTACTAACTTTGTAGAAAAAAAAATATTTGTTAACATTATTTAAATAAAATTAATGTAATACATATACAATACAATTACAACAAATAAATTAATTAGCAACTGCCTGATTACTAGAATTTAAGGGTACATCCTAATAATTAATCGGGTCACTATAAAAATAATTTACTTTTAACTCTTGACTACGACTTGTTCGTGGAATGCAGTAATTAAAAAAAAAATAGATAAAAATAAAAAAATGCAGTAATTATTTTACATTATTTGTAAAATTGATTGAAAAACATAACTATTTTCTATGGTGCGTACTATGTACGCATATAACTTCATTCTTGTCCGAAAAAACTAAGACTTATATATTCTTAAGTAATAGAATACAGATAATTTAAAAACGTGTACTAAAACTGCCCTTAAAAGATTTTATGTAAATTACCAGTACAGATTTCACTACAAAACAACCTATTAATTGAAATTCAGAATGGAAATCTGTAACCAAAATAATCTAAGCTCCCAAATTGTTTAGAGAAGGTTAGGCCCAAAACTAAATGAGCTGGGTAACTCACGTAGTTAATAATTAAAGTAAACGTTCATTTAGGGACTTGTGAAATGTTTCCGCAAATCTAATTATACAGGGTGACATTTAGCTCACATTTGGCTCATTTTACGATGAAAGAAGCATGTAATGGCTGGCTGGCCTGTTAGCTTAGTTGGTAGTGGCTCTGCCTACTGATCTAGAGGCTGCGGGTTCGATTCCCGCATGACACAAGTATTTATGAACTTTAAAAATTTATAATTACTTGTGTTGAGTCTGGTCGTTTCTATGTATATTAAGTATGTATTTACAAAAAAAAAAGTATATAAGTATTATATCCGTTATCTAGTACCCGCGATACAAGCGTTTGCTTAGTGTGGGGCTAGATGGCAATGTGTGCAATGTCCTGGAATATTTAACATGTAAGCAAATTAAATATATCATATTTTATTTATAAAATTGTTGTACGTTTACACATGCTCCTAATTTACGGTTTTGGCTCCCCAATATACTTGTTTTAGCAAGCAAGGCAAAGTTTTATTTCAGTGAAATCTATTATTGATAGCATATTTGTAAGTTTCTGTTTAGCATTTGCCAAGGCGTCAACCTACCATTAAAATAAGCGCCTATTCAAAATGACAGCCTGTATAATTGCGCATGTAACTAGTCCATAATTCGAACCTAACTTAATTTCTCATTAGACGTGTGAGTTGTCTAAACTATGTCAATTTATTCACAACTAGCGACCCGCCCCGGCTTCGCACGGGTACAAAGCTGGTAGGTAGGTTGGTGAATAGGTGTAGATGACACTACAGAATATCTTTGTATACAATATTTACAGCTTTTTTGTCATTAGACAGTACAAACATATTTTCTTTATAAGTTACTGTTGAAAGCGCAATATATAATTGGCCATGTGAAAAACACTCAACGCTTAGATCTAAGCCTGCAACGTTGAAAGTTTGACCCTGCGATTTGTTTATAGTAATTGCAAATGATATTCTTAAAATAAATCGAGAACTCACACCTCAAGACTATATATGATTGTGATTATAGGACCATATTGCCCTAAAAGCAAAATATATAAATATTATTCTATTGAGTTTCAATCTGGCCTTGAATACTTTTGAACTTTAACTGTGGTTCTTTTTAATAATAAATACTTTAAAATACTTATTAGAACCAAAGATACCAAATATTTTCAGTTCTTTTTTAACTTAAATAGGCCAGCGTTTGCAATGAAAACGTAAAAAAAATCTGAGTTTATGACGTCATGTTAAAAACCTGAAAAATTAACAACGTTCCTATATTATATTATACATGTTTTATAGCTATAAACTTTCCGGGTGAAACATCCTATCTATTGAAAAAAACTGCATCCAAATCCATTGCGTAGTTTTAAAGATTTAAGCATACAAAGTGACATAGGGACAGAGAAAGCGACTTTGTTTTATACTATGTAGTGGTGTGTAAACTGTAATTATACCAACACAGTAAATTCAAAAAAGGTATAATGGTTGTGTCTATGTATAATAAGTATGTATTTACGAAAGAAAAGTATATGTATTATATCCGTTCTCTAATAGCCATGATACAACCGTAAGCTTAGTATGGGGCTAGATGGCGCTGTGTGATTATATCCTGAAAATAATATAAAAATAATATTATTTTTAATTAAAGATGTTGCAAATGACGTACTGAAAAAACACTTAAAAGGTTATGTGTAAGTTATCAGCAACGCTGTATATGATGTAAATTGAACAAAGCCAAAAAAGTAAATAAATAAATTGTGACTAAGAGGTATCCGGATTAAAGTAGGTAATACATATCTATAAAAAGTTTTAAATAACAGAGGTGTGGGTACATATATATGTACCTATGTACTTATATATACTAACTCTGGCAATACTACATTTCACATTAAGTAACTACAACCTGTGTCGTAATTTGTAGGCTCTTTTGTTGAAAAATAAATGAAATGAAACAATTTTTCTTAAAAATAACAAATTACGGTTGGGTTTATATCAAATCAAAGTTTAAAGGGTTTAAAGCTATTTCATAAGCAAATGGATTAATTGAAAAATGTAAATACCGCGGCGGGCGGTTTTGTAAACTTTTACTTGCAAAATAATTTAAATTGTTGCTTGCTACCCTTAGATAATAAACATTTGCTAAATAAGTTCGTTAATTACCCTTAACTTTTTTACCTCCAGATTTGGAATTTCAAACGCGATACCACTATGAATGCTAATATAATTACTAGTGGACGCCTGCGGCTTCGCTTGCATTATTTCAGGATAAAAAAAAACCTATGACACTACTATTAAGACCTCATACTACCTACATAATATGTACATACCAATACACAATATGATGATCTGTTCAGCTGTTTTGGCGTCACGAGCGTTTAAATAAACAGACAAACAGAAATACAGAGAACCAGATAAACAGACAAAATATCTAGAAATTGTTGGACCGTGTTCTGTTAACACTTCGAAGTATGTCCATAATTTTTTTAAATATCTTCTATGTTCAGACTTCGACCCTCTTCAGCTTTATTATCTCTGCTCTCTGTTATTATGTCTGTTTCTCTGTGTCTCTGTTTGTATGTTTATTTAAACGCTCATCACGCAAAACCGACTGAACTGATCCTCATGATGTTTGGTTTGTAGGTAGTATGAGGTCTTTGGAGTGTCATAGGCTACTTTTTATCCTGAAATAATGCGAGCGAAGCCGCGGGCATCCACTAGTTACAAATAATTGAACATGAACTTTGGCACTATTGAAATGTTTACAATTCTCGTCCATACACAACCTTATTATACCAAAATTGTGTCATATTTTATCTTATCGTATCACATAAACGCGTTGAAGTAATGCTTGAAATTTATCTGAATGTTTACCGTAAACTCTGTGTTACGAGCGTGGTCGGAATTTTATCGAATTCCCTAATACCACACAACCAAGGTAAGTAATTCCTTTTTACTATGTACATAGTACGTTTGGAGAATGTATTTAGCTATTTCATAAGCGGTTTGCTTCTCTTAGTGACCTTTTATGAAACAATTTTGATTATCCAAATTATTGTGTATTTGGCTATATTGTCATTTTTTTATCATGCTTATAATTTTTATTGGGTTTTGAATTATTGTAAAAATGAACCTTATAATTTATTTCATTTCTTACTCTAATAACTAAAAGTTATGTACGTTTTCTTAATTTAGAGTGAAACAAAAGCTTATCATTGATATTTTTTTATTTTTGTAGTCACGTAGAGAGTGTTTTTATACTTTTATTACATTTCTTTTAGTTTAAATTTATCTTTTATTTATTATAGTTTAAAGGTACATAGCTTGATATCGGTCGATAGAATACTAAATATAGAATAATTACAGCGGGCGTAAATGTGTAAAGGGATAGTGTCACAAGTTGGACCCAAGCTGCAAGAGACAGCCGGAAATGGAAGGCTTCGCAGGAGGCTTTTACTCAAAGGCAACCTGACCAAGAAATCAAACGTTTTATCACAAGTTATTATTTGAAGTCAAAACAAATTAAAAACCTGCAATGAAGCGTAAGTATATATTCATTTTTAAGCTTAAATGTTAGGTAAACCTTTCGAATTTACTTGCGGAGTTTTAAATACTATTTTAGATACATAAATGAAATTGGACATAATATTGATCAATTTAATCCCCAGTTTGAAACTAAAAGTTTCAAAAGTTTGTGAGCAGTACTTGTTGCATATTTAGCCATATTACATTTTCGGAAATAAGTAAATAGTTCTCTAACATTGCCAAAAATAAATTACTCGCTGTAACTACTAACTAAAATAAGTAAATAATTACTTACTTAAGTCAGTAAGCACTAACATAAAAAAATATATGACTGTACTTACCAGCATTAGTAAGATTAGTATCGCCCCAAGGTCCGTTTCTCCCCAGGATCTCATACAGTATGATCCCGAAGGAGTACACATCTCCCCTCTGCGACCCTCGTGGCGGAGGGTTGGGGTCCCTCAGTAGCTCCGGGGCTCGCCACAGCATGCGGCGCTCCAGGCGTAGCGCATCCTCCGCGTCTGCGCAACCACCTGGTAGAAATTATGATAATTTTATGCATGACATGTTTTGTACAATATATGTACTTATAGTAAAAACGTAGAATAAAGTTGAGATATTTACATTTTCTGCTCATAATTGTTATAGTAATATGACGGTTAAAACTTATTAAAATTTTCACGTTGCTTAACAGACGACGACGCTTGTTTTTTCAGACAAAAGATGAAGCTTTAAATAGAATCAACAAATCTTCAAATCGAAATTGAACTCAGTTCGTACCGGTTAAGCACGCTCCATCTTAGGCCATAGCTTTTGTTTACCACCAGGCAAATTATGATCAAGTGCAAACCCGTTTTAGTTAATTAAAATACAGACGTTGATGTGTTGAGCCGTGGCTCTTGATCTACGCCTTAGGCTGTTAACCTACGGTTTCAAATTACGTTGCGGTTTGTGTGTACGTGTCGAGTATTTGCTTGTTTAGCCACAAAGGCAAAAACGACGTACCATTAACATTTCCAACCGCATAGAACACATTCTATTGTAAACGGAATTCTGCTAGTTATAGATTACTTACAATATAATCAATACTGACGATATTAAAGATAGAATTTGCTACATCATTCACAATACCATTTGTTTTTAAACTGGAAGTGCCGTTACAATTTTTTTCATATCAATTTACAAATTAATGTGATCCATGGTTCAATAAGTTACCACAGAGAAATTAACCACTACGGACATAATTGTGTTCGAAACGCGTCGTCTAGTTTAGATTTGACAAATGTGAGATTGATCGTTGGTACATAACTTGCCCATCGCTACTTACTCGTACCTAAAAATTATATACTCTTTTTTTAAGAAAACGGCTCTCCTTTTTCTCTCTCACAGTAGTAACTTTGTAAATTAGTAAATATAATATATAAAGACATATCACACAGCGCCATAGTAAGCTTGCGCTTGTATCGTGGGTACAAGATATACATATATTCTTTTCTTTCGTAAATACATAACATACATTGAAACGGCCAGACTCAACACAACTAATTACAAATTGTATAGTTTATAATTACTTGTGTTACGCGGGAAGTGAACCCGCTCCCCTAGCTTAGAAGTAACACAGGTCACATGAAAAACATACTCTTCAAGTTATGCAGTCCATAGTCTGCTATCTGCAGCACCCAGCGGCTGTCCACCAGGCAGTTGCTGGAGGTCAGGTTCCCGTGGGAAATCAGCGCTGAGTCGTGCAGGTATGTTAGACCTACAATAGACAAAACAGTAGTTTCTTAAGCTTATTGGGGAGCGAAAAAAAGAGATAGTAAAACTTCTCAAAGTTGATGACAAAAAATAAACGAACAAAATTCAAGGAGTTTGTAATTCACTGAAAACCGTAGGACCTTAATATTCAAATTTTTAAATCACACTTACTGAAAGTATACATACATATATTCTCAATTCTTTAGTTTTAGGAGTATGGTAGTTTCCCTCAATTCTGAGCTTTTGCCTCTGTTGGATACCAGAGTGTTTTAAAGCTCTTATACGAGTAGAACGAAATGAATTTTAGATTTTTTACACAGTTCTAATATATGGAAACAAGCATATTTTACCGCATCGTTGGTTTGAACAACTTGACGTGAGCGTGTCACACGATTTCGTACCTATAAAGAATCCAAAATTCGTTTTGCTTAACTTGTTTGACGCGTTCGGCTCCGATAAGTGTACAGTAGGGCTAGCTCAAGTTTGAGTACGTAAAGCGAGACATTGCCGGAAGTATTACTAACCAGTTCGTAGCTGGAGTCAAAATTCGATCGTAAGTAATGGAAAGTCGTCACCCGGAAGAACTATTTTATTTTTCTCTTTCTTTTTTCGATAAATTTTATCTTTACTTCCGGTTCAGTACGTATTTTGTTTCCTTCTTTTATTCAATTAAGTAGATTTTTCGAAGTTATTTTGTGGTTCTTTGTCGTTTTTCCATACATAATCATATTTCGAATCCTACGGGGTTCGCTGTACAATTTTTGTATGAAATGCGGTTCGACAAATTATCGGATCCTGCGGCGTAAAACTTGAATTAGGGGTACTGTTCGTATATTTTTACCTCTGAGTAGGTCAGCCACCAAGCTGGCGACGAACATGTCGTCCAGGTGCAGGTCCCTGTCCGCCAGCACGCGGGCCAGGGAGCCGCGCGAGCAGTACGACGACACCACACAGGTGGCGCCACTCTCCACGCACACGCCAACGAACGCTGTCAGGTTCTCGTGGCGGAGCTCGCGAATCTGGGGAGGGAAGAAAATAATAATTAGAGAGGGAACCAAAATAATTAATTAATTATACGATACATGTATAAATTTATGCACAATTTTCAGTTAGAGTGTTTCCCGTTTTGTGAACCATGAATAAAAAAGCTTTGATTGATGTCTAGTGGCACTTACAGTTTTTCCCGCGTTAATTCATAATAAAAAGTGGCATGTTTAAATTTAGGCTAGCTTTTATTTTCTCAGAGCGACTGGGGCTGTGGGGTGGTGTAAAAACTCGCGACATCACAGTTGGCTACTCTCATAATTATGAACTTACCTACTTTATTTTTTGAAACGAGTATTTCTGCAAGAAAGCTAGCAGGTGGTCGGCAGTAATTACTTTAATCCACTTTTATTAATGGCAATTTTATGAGTCCCACGAAATTTTTGTTTAATTAACAAATTGGTGGGATGTATAAAAAAACTGGATATTTCACCTTTTACCAAATACTTATTATACTGCGGTACTCCGCGGTGTTACCACGAAGGCTTATTTCAGCTTATCCAGGATCACGGATATAAAACATATTTTTCAAAATAAGTTTCTCTATAAATATTATATCCAAATCAGTTATGCGTGAATATGGAACCAACTCATTCACACACCAACTTTTACCGCTTCATATTACCATCAAGAGATAATATTTATAATATCTCTTTTAGTAAAATAAAAAATATTATGTAAATCATATGCATATAATGTAGAAAAATTTGACTTCCTCTCCTCAAAAAAAGAAAAACGACTGAAGTACTAATTTGATAAACTTATTTTAAAGTCTAAACAACTCTTATCGACATAGTACAAATTGATATGATAACCTTTTCTTTTTGCAGTTGGTTTAAAAATACAGTTACAAACGTTTTTATGGTTAGATTAGATTTGGGAAATGTCATTTGAAATTCAAATTTCTAAAAGAGCTTATGCATTCAAAATTTATTTGGGGCAGCGTAATATGGTAATCAACTCTTTGAAAAATACAAATATACATTTTACGTACGAAGTAGATTAGATTGTTTTTTTTTTTAATTTCTCGCTGCTGTTGTACCGCAATGGCGCTGTATAAATGCCGTATACAAAGACACATAATAATAATAATAATAAAACCGCAGGGGCGACTTTATGGCGAGTCGTCGGTGAGTGGCGTCACCGCGGACCCCGATTCCCTGGGGGCTAAATGAGACCTCCTGCCTCCCGGCTTGCCTTGATTAGCCGTCCGGGAGTGGAAGACGCAAGAGCTAAGTACCTAAGCTCCAGGGTGGAAGTGTTAAAGGGCATAACGCCGCTAGTACCGCTCAGAGAACGCGCAGCACACCTCTCGACACCCTAAGCCACGCACACCAATGTTGCCCTTCCGGCGTCATCTTAGGCTGCCTTTTGTGGAGGGCCCATTTAGTGAGTGGCAAGTCATCACCCGCTATAATTTTTATGAATGAGGCATAACTGGCGGGTGCCGTTCCTCGTACAATAGACCAGTTTAATTAAGTCAATGAACAACTCAACACAATAGCCTGTAACATTAATACCATGTCTGCAATAGTTACTTTATATACCTAACATCCTCGATCTGTAATTTTTACTTAATTTTAAGTATAATATTGTAAAAGGCCTCTCAGTGTTGGCTACGGCCCCACTGATGCCTTAAAAATACCGGGCGTAAGTCCCGAGAATCTGTGAAGAGAAATAAACAATAATAATAATAAAAAAAACATAAAAATAAAGTTTATATAATCATGTTGCAGCGTTATTTTGGCATGTTTATTTACATAAATAGTTTGGGGAATCTTAAAGCGCGTATACGCGTGTTTAGTATGCAGTTTCTTTTAAAACATTTTATGAAAACATCTGAGCAAGGCATGGTTTATTTTTAAATAAAATATCGACATCAGACAAAAAATTGTAAAAACTGCTGAGACGTGTTCTATTATCGATTTAAAGTATACCCAGGCTTCTTTTTCAATGTTTGTTATGTACGGATTTTTGACCCTCTTCAGCTTTATTATGTGTTTAGATAAGTACCTGTTTCAGCTCCTTCTTGATGGCTCTAGTGACGTCTATGCTCTTCTTCTGCAGCCGCTTGACCGCCACGATGCTGCCTCTGTGCAGCGCTATGGTGGTGTGCGCGCGCCGGTGCTCCATGTCTTGAGGGACGGACGTCTGGACACAAGGGAGTAAATTAAATTAATCACTTTACCACCCTAACATTATGTATTGGTCTAATGGTTACATACCTAAAAACTTTTTAGGGAGGTTTTAGTACGTCATTACTATTACCTTTGGTTTTACGACTTTTGAAACAGACGCGTATCAGCTGTTTCATAAAGCAGTTCATTGACCTCCCACGAAATGTTATACGCAGGCAAAAGTATTTATGTGCTACTATTTAATTGTATACATCACCAGCATACAATTTGTAATTATATGGTAGTGTTATTACCAATAAGCAATCAACAGCATCATTGCATTTACGCAAACAACTTTACAAACATGTCACCAAAAGCACCCCTAGAACAGCTCTTAATTATCTTCCCAAACGAGACTAGAAATCCAAATCGTACTCCAAACCGATTACATTCAAACGCAATCGAAAACTTCATTTCACGCTGTTTACTCATCTCTGTAAACTGCGAACGTATATTACGTCGAATATTATGCAAACGAGCCCGGACCCGGCGGACGCTCCCTTGAGTCAACATTAAATAAAGTAACGCACTCAAAGTTATCATAACAACTAATATCACCTCTGACGAAAGAGAGGGATGAAATAAAAAATCCTTGCCTCTGACCTACATACTAAGCTATTTATAGCGCCACCTAGTCAGCAAACGAGGTAATACTAACATTGTAAGCCCTTTCAGATGCTTCTACAAAGTTAATTACAATTTAATTACAACGAGCCATGTTAGTGTTTGTGTGTGCTACGAATGTCTACGTATGCTCTACGGATTGTAGCGGGCGTAGAGGAGCTACGAACTTATGAATGAGTTTGGATAAGAATGGCTACAGTAACACTGCTATATGGGTTTAAAATAGCCCATAGGATGTTTACTCAGGGAGGGTAACGTATACTTTGAGTACATTTACTGCTAAATCAGAAAACTCGTATATTAGTATCAGTAATACTATCAGTAATTTTCGCGTAGAAAATGCCTGAACCGACTTGGAACGCATCATCATCATAATCTTCATCATAATTTTATCGAAATCAAATTACAAATAAATATTTTTTAACATTTCAAGAGCCAAAAATATCAACATAAATCCACAGCAAACAAGTACACGTATTTAGTATACGCGTAAAATAATTACATATACCCACAACCATTATTGATGGTCCACATTTATTATTCTCCACCGGCGTTTGTAAGGTTAAACTTAATTGTTGGCAGGTCATAAGCAGGCTAAATGGTGGCAGGTCGAGTTCAGGTTCTCAATTTGTAGGCTTGAGGTGTATTTCCGTAGCGGGAGATTGATCGCATTGTTAAGCGTATTTCTGAGAACAGATATTCTGTCGTTGTATTCTATGCTCTGGAGAGCGTGTCAAAATAAGTTAAGGTGGGAAATGAATGCATGTGTCTTTGTTCGATGTATTCAAGGAATTTAGTAGAAGTAAAGGGATATGCTATAATGCGGTCGCTGTTTTCGACACATAAATGTCATAAAAACACTATAAGTAATGAAAAGAATTCATTGATTGAATTTGTTCAATATAAAAAAACATTTGTTTATGTATAGGCCTTCTCTAGTACGCCACACAATACATCTAATACTTTTAATATTATTACGTACTTTTGTGATTTATTAAATATTTTCTTCTCATAGTGTGAAGTAAAATTCTAGATTCGAGAGTTTTTCATCCATGAAATCTATATGCCCACATTTCGCTTTATTACGCATTGCAGAGAGAGAGTCTATTATAGCTATAAGAATGTCCGATAAACAGACCGAATAGAGGGACCTTTTAATCTGACATTGTCATTTAGATTTGATCCGAAAATAAAGTGGGTGAAACCACAGGCATTCCTATATATGTTTATAAATAAAACACTCTCAGTCACGTCTGGGACCCACACCGTATCAAGGAATTTCAGAGTTTTTCTCATGATGAATAGCTGAGAAATGTCCCAAATAAATATTGCTCTTGTTTACGCATTATTTGACTTGACAAATGGTTTAGTAAGTATCGTTTGGCTTGCAAAACATACTGTATTATTCAAAGCTAATATCTTATTAACTATGATCAACGACAGCTTATCAAATGAACGCTATGACACTTCAATATTAAGAGAATGTAAATTAACCATTATACTTCTCAGCATCACTTATTACTAAAAACGAACTAAGTTAATTAAAATCATACTAATTTGCTATTGTGGATAATACGGAGGCGCGCGGCGCAAGCCTGCTAAATCATGATGATTGGCGTAATGCCGACATATGAATGGCGAAAGCCACGAGATGTAAAATCATACTTTTAAATATATTTTCTTAGTAAATAATCATTCTTACCTTATCAGTATCGTAAGGCGTGATAAAAGTGATGTCTTTAGCTTCTATCCTCCACAGCACTGAGGCTAGTTTCTGTTCGTATCTATAATGCCGCAGCAGCAACGCAGCAGCGAGTATTGCCGCGGCTGCAACAGCAGCTGCCGCCGCCAGCACGCCGGGCTCGTGCGGCAACTGGCACTTGACGCCGTCGAAACCACACTCTGGCTCGGCCACCGGCGGCTGACCGCCGATCCATGCTATGTTGTTGGCACCTATTAGTTCCTGTTAGATACAAAGATATTTATGTTGACAAAAACACTAGTAACTTAACTTATTACTAGATTAATGTGTGTATATAAAAATAATATTGATTTTTAATTTAATCCGCAATACACTTGACAAGAAAGTTAACAAGGACATACAGCAAACGACTGGACCCAATAGTCAAAGATCGTGAGAGAACGCAGATGGAACAATCGCTGGTATGTATGAAAAATTGCGGAAAATACCCTTCAACGATCAATGAAGGAATGTTTTTCTTTTATTTTAATCAACTTTATCATTTTGAATGTTATAATTCCACTAAGCATTCATTGTGTTGGTTTTCCTCCGAAGGAAAAATACAGTCTTATTTGTAAAATCTCATTATAATTTGCCTTATTTGAGAGGAAGGTAACGGGAAAATCTCACTAACTTTTAAATCTAATAATACCTCATGTCCCAAACAAATTTACTTAGGCTTGCATAGAAACACCAACATGGTGTTATTATATTTATTAATTAGATATTTCATAGCAACGTCAACTTTGGAGATGTTTGAAGACGCAAATCAAGTTTAAAGTTTATTTCATTTAGTTTTAAGTTTCAACTTAGGACAGTCTTTATCCTTAAATTTTTCATAGTATTCCTATCATAATAATATTTACGCTGTTTTCATCTCAGCTGCTCGAACAAACCCATAAGTTTTGTTCCGTGAAATCAATGATTAGTGTTTTTATCCAAACACACGTTCATAGCTTCATACATTTTCAGAGCTTAACATTTGGTAACTTACAGGCAGTGGTACAGAAGAGTTAGTAAATCTGAAAGTGGCGACAGGTTGCGCGGACCAGCCGCCAGGGGCGCTGTGGTCGGCCACCAGACCAATCACAGTGAAGTTGCCCTCGGCATCTCCGGCAGCGTCCATGTTTACCTGGAGATGCGATAATAGTGCCTTTAATAAAAAGTGGGTAAAATAATAATATAATTTATATAAGAGATTAAATTTCGTTAGTTTACTAGGATTATCCTGATATTAATCAAATCTCAATTATTTTCTCTCCTTCCGAATTCAATCTGCTACCACACAAATCACGAGTTACTAAACTAAAGTTTGACATTAGACCATTGAAGCCTGCTCCTTGCAACTGAGTGTGAAAGTAACAATTTTTGTAGCGTCACATGTATGTAAAAATGTACTAACTTCATATATGTTGTGATGTGTTCAGTTTATCCAAATAAAAAGAACTCTCGTTATGTCATTCAGCTATAATAATAAACTTTCTTTATTGACGTACCATTAAATCGCTCAAGAAAGTGCCACAAAAAACCTTTGTCAGTCAGTAACAGCTTTAGAATGCTATAAAAGGAAATGGGAGCAGATATCTCTGCGTTACGAGATTACTTGCAATAAAACCGCAAGTATGAAATCGTTGTCTTTATTTCTTGGTCTAGTGGCTGCCCGCGGTTATAACTGATTTGTTACTAGTAGTATATCTATTAAATAGAATAAAATTGTAACATATTATAAAGAGTGATTGTAAAAACGTAGCTAAAATTCCAGGCACTAGGAACGACAGAAACTCAAATTGTATAATGATCCTTATAATTCTAGTAAATATTAAAATCTCTGTCAGGTGAGTAATCTATTTATATCTGCTCGTAGGCTGTATCTAAGCCTAGACAGGATAGGCTAATGATCTTACTTGAAAATCTTGTTTTATATATGTCACCGAAAAATAACAAGATCCGTATGTTTATAAATTTCCTAGGAAAATGATAAACTTTCGTAAGATTCTAAACGGGATATAAATTGTATAATTTTACGCTCATGTTTTCGCTAATTTATGAATTTACGACATCTCGTGGTAAATTTATAAACTAACGGATATCCACCCGTAAGATTCTAAACGGGTTGACCAATCACAAAAGAGATTTTAATTTTACGCTTCTTTAGAATACGGAAAATAACACACTGCGCTCTAATTGGCCGATGTCGACAGTGACCATGTTTGTGTTCATAGACTTAGAAACAATCAGAATTGCCAAAGTTTTTACTTTAAAAGTAGGTAGGTAATGTAATACAGGGTTACTTTTTTATTTATTATGCTAATGCCCCCTACTTCACTCAACCAAAATAAAACATCGGAAATCGTATTCTACGATATTAAAGAGGTTTATTAAGGACTAAAAAACAAACATAAAATAAAAAACCGGCTTTCTGCCAAATTAAAATAACAGAGTAAAAAGGAAATTGAAACTTAAAAGTTTATGTAAGTACACCTACTACAAGATTATCGATCCTCTGCTTATTGCAACATGTCAAAGATTTATGGCACCTCGAATTACTCAAAATTATTAGCCTATTTACAATTGCACTTATTAGATAAACATTGTCCCTTAAAGTTTTTTTGCAGTTGCATTTCTTTATTCTTTACCCACGCCCACCAAATGTAGAAGACATCGCAGATATTGTTCTTAATGGTAACTTATAAAATATAGCACATAAAAAATGAAATTCATGGTCGAATATTCGAACCTCTGGTAAATCATCAGTCAAAATTTCTCCTGGGGTTGTGAGGACAGCGTTTCGAGGCAACCAGTCATTAATGACTCCAAAAGAAGTGCCTTCTTTGTATAGTTCATTCCTTTTCTCTATGACTCTGCCGACCACATTCTTGCTATCTAAAGGCCCTCTATCAACTTTTAGAACTTTGACTAACACAGTAGCACCAACATCAGTATTTTTAAATTTCTTACATGAATGTGCTGTAATTTTATCTGCTCCTCGTTTTAAATTCAAGTTCGAGTCCTTCCTTTCTCTGAGGATGTTTGCTTCGGTTGCGCACAAATTACATTCGTCATTGTTTTCGGTTGTCCCTCCACAGATTATGTGTGTGATACGTTTACATTTAATACACGTATGGGCCCCTGATGATTCATTGTTATATGTGCATATGTGACAAAACAATGTATCTGATTCGCCTACTTTTTGAGGATTCTCGATTTTGGGTGCAAAGTCGTGTAAAGTTTGTCTGTGGGCCGATGTCCCAAAACTTTAGCTTTGTTAAAACCTTCTATCATTTTGATGATATTTAGAATTTTTCCATCTGTCCATTCTAACTTCTTGCTATTTTTGTCATGGCTACTATAAAACTTTCGTAGCTCTGTGGTAAATTTCACTTCGTCAACAAATTGTGAGATATTTACCGAACTATTTTCATAATTTTGGCTGTCCGCAGCTTTTAGGTAACTCATTATGGGCCTAGTTTAATAACCTTAGCGAAATAAAACTATTTTCAAAGTTCCAACACTAAAAAAATTAAAAACTTTAGAAAAACGCACGAGCAAACGATTTGTTTACGTTCCGTGGTGAACAAGAACGGTGAAGTGAAGAAGGTCAAGAAGGTGGCGAGGAAGGAGAAGAAACACGTCACCAATCAGAGCGTACATGACGTTTGGTTATTCCTTGCTTATTATTTTACGCGTGAGTTTGGTAAGTTTATCAATTGACGAAAATGTGGGCGTAAAATAATACACTTTATCTCTCGTTTAGAATCTTACGAAGGTTTATAAATTTACTAGGAAATTTATAAACTTACGAATTTTGTTATTTTTCGGTGACATATACATATGAAATTTACAAAAAATATACAGTAAAATATTTTTTTTCAATAATAAACAAATAAACATTATATGTACATACATTAATCTAAATAAAAGTATGTGCATTTAACCTAAATTTAAGACATCCGCATGTGGTATGGAGCCAAGAACGCTGGCTGCATTCCCACGCTGGATTACAATTGAAATCCTTTGCGCAAGAAACCAGCCAGCGTACTTGTTTCCAGTGATATCATTTAACCTTTTATTCAACTTATGTACATATCTTGTTTTGTATTATGCTTAATTTACCTAGTCATATATATTAATGTGAAAGTGAAGTTTATCATTTCAATTTGATATCTGTTCCTTGCACGCTGCAATTTTTCGTTCAGTGGTACAGTAAGGTCCCGAAAATGATTAAGGTAATTTTTATCTCATAACAGGTAATTTTTATCTCATAACCAAGCGAGCATAACCATTGGCTTCAATAAGCTAATTTTATTTATACAATGAGAGATCTATCCAGCAACAATAAATTAGGCTACAGCTGACAGTGATGATTAGCTACGTGGCTTCTATTGTTGGGCTAAATCAGCGTTTTACTTTCATGTACATAAGTCAGTAAATAACTTACAACTAACTAACAAATAACAACTAACATCGAACCCCTGCACGGAGTGGTAGGTGGTAGGTCTCAGCAGGCGCATGAGAGTGGCTCCGTCTGTAGGTGCCAGCCCACTCCGCATGGCAGCGGTGGCCGCCCGAGCCCACAGCGTCACAGCGTCGTATAAGTGGGCTGCTTCGATTGGAACCTGAGATATGAAAGAGAAAGTTTTTATTTAAATCTTTTACCTGACATAAGTATTTTTTGTAAGACGAGACAATAGAATTACTAACTGTTCACTTTTAGTTCATAAGTTCAGTATTTCTATTGATGAATAAATGAACATCTTATCTTATCTTATTTATGGGTAAATGGATGGAATTCGTAAAATCGATTCTTATCGGGTAAGCACGCTCCTCACGCCCTTGCTTACCATCAGGCAAACTACGGCCAAGTGCAAACCCGTTCTAGTTAAAAAAACATTATAAAGCAGTGGTAAAAAATTAGGCAACGGCTGTCTTACATATATGTATCAAGTAGGAATTGGTGAGTGTTTCAAATATTCCTTGTTTTGAAAATATTCAATAAGATAAAGCAAGCAAGTGTTTAATGATCTTGTAATTAAAAGCTCACTTAAATATCCAATTTCGATATATAGCTAGAATGATCTCAATTAAATTTATTAGGTAGATTTTAAGCAAAGTACCTGTTGGTCAGATGTCTGATTATGTACACAAGTACTGACTTAGTCTGATACAACACTCTCATGACATGACCAAGTAAGCATGTAAACAGTTACTTCGTTAAATAAAATCCGACCATACCGTACATAATTCGCTCTTAACTTAAATCTTGTTTCTCAGTCAATAAATGGCACAAAATATATTATAAGTAGATGTGTGTTATGTCTTGTTGTAGTCTGGTATTTACCCAACTAATCTACAAGTGGCTTCAGCCCTTTATGTGTTAATCCAGTTACATATATACATAGGTATGTAATATGTATGTATATAGTTTTGTGAAGCTTAATTACCTGTGTTAATTCATGTCAACATAAACCAGTTAATTTGTAACTTTCATGATCTCTCTTTCAATAGAAATAATGAATAATATAATAATAATTTCAAAACATAATGAACATAACATTTCCCTTTCTACATACACAATAATCTAATTGTGACATTTTGTAGATAATTCATTAAAAAATCGCTTAAAAGCTATTAAACTATTCTTTCAATAGTAATCGTATAAACTTTATTTGTTATTTAATTTAATTTGAAATTCTGATATAGAGTTTAATATTTTATTGTCCACTAGTGGACGCCCGTGGCTTCGCTTGCGCTATTTTGGGATAAAAAGTAGCATATAACCTATGATACCAAAAATCATGAAGATCCGTTCTGCCGTTTTTGCGAGATGAGCGTTTAAATAAACAGAGACACAGCGAAACAGATAAACAGACAAACATTCTATAAATTGTTCAAATGTCTTCTGTTATCAAACATTTTTTTTTAATATATTCAATGTTCACACTTTCGACTCTCTTCAGCTTTGTTATATGTTATGTATGCTATCTGTCTAGATAAAGTTAAGTAAGTTTAGTGCTTCATTTTATTCAACCAAAGATCTTTATGAGGATTTTAGCTACTAAAATAAATTCTACTGGTTGCTTGGATGAGATCGCTCAGAGGTATACCTCAGACAACTATGTTATAGTTGTTTTTTTGTAGTGCATTTTTTTCTAGTGTGTTGCCATAAATCATATCTTTATATTTATAATTTATAAAACGTTCCAGCGTCATATTAAAACACATTTTTGAAAAATTGCTCGAAAAAATAATACATACCTACATCTTTTTTTGAACTGATAAAAGAGCAAATTCTTAGCCGATCTGAGTTTTCGGATAACAGGTGTTTTTTTTTTCTATAATTTCACAAGCGAGCAGGTTTATATTGCGGCCTCTATTCTTACGAAATGGATGTGTGAAAACGATTTCGGCTCAAATTTTGATAACACATGAAACTGCGATATAGAAATTGTCGTAGCAGAATAAAGGATAGGCTTTGCCGTTATAAATCTCATACTATCCTACTTTCGATTAATAATTATAGAGGGTAAAGTTTAAGACCGAACCGACCAAAATATTTCTGTAAAGTTTAGGGTGATAATCAAGATTTGATTAATCATATTAAGCGTCAACAGATTTTCCTATAGTTTCTCGTCCAATGTTATTTGATTTTTTTATGCTAGCTCCACACTACTCGCGAAGTTGAACGGGGTTTATGAATAGAATAATGTAGAGAGGCACTTGGGCTTACTTCGTCCAACTTCACCTCGCCTCGGCCGACTTCCGTTTGTTGTTGGTTTTTGAGCCCGAGTCAAAGGATACGAACGGCTCCTCGCGGTGTTGAACGAGTGTGTAGAGGAGGCATAAAGATTTTAGTTGGACGTATAATAGTATCGTATTATTTTCTTGTTGCATAATATTATAAGTATTTCTTTTCATAAAAACGCAACCCACAAAAACACTTCAAAAGGAATTTTATTTGTTCCAGGCAACCGTAGGATGCAAAATGCGTAGGATGGCAAAAAGTATAAGGTTAGTTTGCAATTTACGCAATACATATTGAATGTTGACGTAGGTAATAGTTTACATAAGAAACTGCCAGCGGCACGTAATCGAATTTCATTCAAGGTTGCTCCAAAAAACCTTCCTTAAGCACCGCGAAGGCGGACTTAATTTGTAAGTATCTGTCTGTGAAAGGAATAAAGATACCAAGGAATATTTTTGTTAGAAAATCGTAATTCAACTGTTGATAAGGACTAATCTGTATAGCTTTTTATTGAAAGGTTTCTGTATGCCGTGATTGGTAAAATAATTTTGGTCCTAATATATCGAAATAGCAAACAACTTATCAGTTTTCCATGAACCAAATAGGTATCTACCGGTACTGTGTGACGACTTTTGATCTGTTTTCGAATTGAAACCGATCCGTTGATCGAGAAATTCAGCAAACGCAATTCGTGTTTGAAATTCGCACGAATTTCCATGAAATAGGTTTTCCTTGCTGTGTGCATGGATTGGCCGGTAACGGCGATTTATCATATAAACCTTTGCTTTTCTCGCCCAACCAAACCGATGTCAACCGAAGTTTCGAGGACAGCGCTCCATTTAATTCTAAATATAGGAAAAATATTGCCACTAGTTTCTAGGAAAAAATCATAGTTTTCGAACAGTCCATATATAAGCCAAAACTAGAAAGTAGAATCGGAATCAGAAAGTTATTATTTGATTGATGTTTTTTTTCATCCAGTATCTACTATAAATAACAATAAAAGCTCCTTTTTTATTGTCAGCGCTTACGGGAGAAAATACTGATCAACAAGTCATCAATCGAATCATTGATCCAATATTTACTAGTATAACGGTGTTCGTACTAGTGTTCACTTAGTTTTCCTTAAATAAAACACATTTTCTTCTGAATAGCAATAGAAAAGAAATGAAGGCAATGAGATAAATAATCCAGGCACGTACCTCGGCGGTGTCGAATATTTTATGATAGTTGGGCACACAGAAGGGCGGCGCCGCGGACAGCGCTCGGATCATTTGACACAGGACTCTGAGGAAAACATATATTTTATTTATCACACATGATACAATATGGGTATATTTACCGACTTAATATCTAGCGGTTCAAAGCGAGAGTGAATCGGTTCTCACTGGGTAAACACGTACTATATTACATCATTACGATCGCTTGCCATCAAGTGCATATGGTCAAGTTCAAAAAAAGTGCAAGATACGACGATTATTTGGCAAGAACGATATATTTTTATGCATTTTGGAGCTAAATCTTCATCATCATTATTGTCAGCCACGTAATATTCGTCCATCACATGGAAAAGATCGATATCTAGAAAAATAACTATTTCTTTTTTTTTTCATGGTCCTACCGTCAAAGCTTAATTATGTGCTCAAGAGAAAAGCTTAGTGTCAAGAATTTTCAACTCTGACATGGTTTATTAGCTGTCATATGTCATCCGAACCACGCAAGCGCCGAAATAATACCACTGTTTCTTTTAAAATGGCTCAACTGTACTTACTTATAATGCGTGTTAGTAGGGAATGAGGGTGTCAGCTTCAAAACTGATCTAAACGCCAACACGTCACTGCTCGCGTTCTGGCCCAGGAGATCTGTAACAATATATAGGTACATTATCTAAATATATAAAACTCAAAGTTGATTGACATAGTAATCTATCAACGTACAGCCCAAACCTACGACGGATCGGGCTGAAATTTAGCATTCATGTAAGTGTTATGACGTAGGCACACGTAAAAAATAAATTTAGGAAATACCACCTTTAAAGGGGTGAAATAGGGGATGCAAGTTATACTTCTTAATGCAAACGAAACCGCGAGCACCCACTTGTTATAGTAAAAAAAGTGTTTCAGTATTTATTTATGAAGTACCTAACAAAACAGTATTCATACCTATTAATCATCTGTGTGATAACCTATGGCTAATTAACAGCTAAAGGTAATTACATGAAATATGTACATAGGGATTTGGTTTTCCATATAATTTGGAAAGTTAGGGTCTGAAAAGATACTGGTAATTGTTAAATATTGGTAGTCTATTTATTTCTATTTACTGTGTTGAGTGTAGTCCTCTCTACTTGTACGCTACGCTGAATGAACTATATGAGTTCATCGTTCAGCCATTTGGTTATTCTAATAGCACGTGCTGAGTTGAGGCTGAATTACACGAAACGTTTATCTATTTTATTTTATTCTCTTTTTCGTGTTGTTTCATGTCCCAATAAACGTATTTTGTTCTTATTCTTAAAAAAAAATATCTTTATTTTAAGTCAACGTGAAAATCGTATTTCAGTATTTTGTATTTTTTAAAATGTTATAGCACAAAATGTATTTTTTTTTTAGAAGAAGTTAATAGATTTTGAAACGCCCTGGAGACTTCAGACATGATTTAACGACGAGACGGCTGAACTATGATAAATAACCGGGACCTACATTAGTGAATATTTGCATTAATTTAAAGACTAGATTAAAACCTGAATATTTAATACTGAGGCTACTCACTTATGCTAGTACTTAGCATACTGTTGGATGGATTCGTTTTGTTTAATACAAGGCTATCTAATCTTCTTATAACCTTTTTGGTTTAACGCTACTTTATTAGTAAACAAAAAACTGTGCTTTTTAATAAAATAAACTTAATTATTATAAACAAGATTATAATGAATGTCTGGAAGAGATCGCTCTACGCAATAAGGTCGCCCAATGTACCTAGGTTAAGTAATATTTCTTTAAATTGTTATTGTTTTTTCTGGTGTACATTAAAGTTATATTATTTATTGATTGATGAGTGGTCCCATTGAATTTATGTAAACTTGTAGAAAAAAGAACATTGTTTTTAATTAATATATTACACTAAGCTTTTCCAGAACTGAGGACCGAAAGAAAATATTATTTCTTTGTCTAACACTGGACTAAAATTACAAATTCAAAAACCTTTCCTGCTTCTGTTCATGTGCAATTATAAGTCCTTCAATTTCTAACCAAATTTCATAATACAATTCGTGTTCTGAAAATAACGCAAAATATTTCTATGAAAATGATTTCTAGTGCCACTTTTATTTCGGTGGAAAAATACATTTTCTCACTAAATAATCTAAAAGAATGTCATGAAAACGAAATGTGTTTGTTGTTTATACTGTTCTTTTTTTACATGACATATAAGCAACGAATGTATGTGATTTATAGCATGAAGGTAGTCTATTTTTTTCTAAACACATAACTTTTATAAAGATAACTTTATTTAGCAAAAATTAAAAAACAACTTTGTACCGTACACTCCACACTAGAATGTAATTTACATGTATTGTGAAGTGAAGGCTCTACCTTTAGACATACATTTTAAACAGCCGCAGATCAAAGATCAAGTTTCCCATATTTTCTCTTTCCTTATATTTATTGCTTGTATTTTCGCGCGACTGAGCACGTATATGTCGTTTATGAATACAGAAATGCTATGATCCCATCGTGTCGCGTTATACATCGCAATGAGATACGACATAAAAGTTGCTGTTATACAAGGTTGCTGATAACTTTTACTGCTTTAGAGATGGCTTTGGTATATAATTTTTAAGTTAAGTTCTATGACTTTAGACATTAATGAAAATAAACTGTTAAATACACTATATATTTCAGCCGCCTTATATGACTAGATTGCTAACATCATAATATATTATTATACAACAATATTTAAACAACAACATTATGACTTCTGAAAATACAAGACAAAAAAATAATTCGCACATGCAGTTAATAGGGGATCGATATAAGAATCGTACAGATAAATTGTATTAAATTGAGATATACTGGCGAGTCTATAAGGCTGAGGTTATTTATATCTAACTCTGTATAAGTACAGCAGTGCAAGTGCGGAAGTTTTATCCTATCGACGTCGATTAGATTAATTCGATAACTATTGTCAATAATCGCAAGTGCCGAAGTATGTTTAGAGGTAGATAAATTGATCGATTAGCCTCGGTAAGCTTTAGTACAGATAATTAAAAAAATCGGAATCGTTCACTCTGCTAAGATAAAATTTCAAAATGATTCTATAAGTCAATGTCAAAAACACGAAATTGCTTTTATCAATGTCAAATGATTTTCGCACGTCACTGGCAAAATTGCGGCAATACCGCAGAAGCCATTAAATAAAAAGAAAAACGCTCAAACAAAAATAAATTCTTATCAAGTTCCATCTCATCTATTCTTATCAAGTTCCTTCTCATCTCATAGCTTCTCATATAAATCTAATTAAATCTACATATCTTATTATCATATTTCCACAATATTTACAGAGTTTATCAGACAAAAAATGACGGAACCTCCGAGGTAAGTGAAATAAAACTAAACTAAGTACATATTATAATTGTATTCATCTTTAGACTAGGTATATTTTTTCATTCATGTTTTCTCTTACAGAAAAAAAATACGCGCTAACACTTCACAAACGGACTACATGATCAACTACATGGCTCGAAATCGGCAATTCGCGCTTGGAGTATTTGCTACGCCAAATGGCCAAACATTTGTAGTTATCGAGGCCTATCGTCGTCAATTTGAAACCTGATAAAATTTACCGACTTAAACAACTTCAAATGTCAAGTGTACCGATTTCGTTCGGTCTTGACGATAAATTTATCATAGTTACCGAACCATAGACAAGGTGTCGATAAGGGACGACAGCGTCGATAATATTCGACAATATCGAGTATTACCGAATTTAACGACTCGATAAAACTTCCGCACTTGCACTGCAGTTCGTAGAACCTTGACGAAATGTGTGACAGAACATTGCTTTTGAGTTGATTTTCCATTAAAATATCGTACTTACTAGGTACATATAAAGAAATTGTTAATATTCATGTACAAGAAAAAGTAAATGTAAAAAAGTATCCTTACAAGCTTTGACTAAGTTACCATAGTCCCGCAAATTTAGTCGAGTTCTGACTTAACTTGCTGAGTTGTAAAGAAGAAAAGGACGATATTGCTTCCGGCCACAGAATGAATAATAGTAGGTTCGTCTTTCAAAATCGAGTTTTTTTTAAATCGATAATAGATTTGCGTTTGACTACAGCCCGCCTGATGTCTAGATATCTAGAAAGAAGAATGAAAGAAAACATTTATTGTGGTAGATGCAAACGAACGTGATGTCTTATAGTATTTATGAGGAGAAATACGAATTTAATTACTTAAACTGTGACTGAATTAACTGGCCATCTGCTGTTGTCTTGCAATCCTTGGATGGTTGAGATACTCTCCTCTTACTCTTAAACCTCTACTTTCTCGTTGTACTGATCTGAATACTGTCTCTAGCGCAGCCGAGAGAAGTTTTGGTGACACTGGGTCACCTTGTCTGACTCCTTTTTGAATAGGAAATTCTATACCGTCGCGCTTCATCGAGTTAGTCGATCATAATAATGGAGAGAACTTAATCTCTTTGTGTTACCACAGAGTGTTACACTTCTTTCTTTCTTTTACGGTAAATCCCGGCTTCAAAAATAAACCAAATATAAAATCCTTTTAGTAGATAAAAGGATTTTATATTTGGTTTATTTTTGAAGTATGTTAAGTGTGAGTGTAGAACTCACACTTTCAAGCGTTACAAGTCGTTAAACAAAAATCATTATATATCTGAATTTGGTTCCATTTTATTACAAAGGTTTGAAAATAAACGACTTTTTTAAATATAATATATTAACAGGCCGCCTCTCAATCTGAAGCAACCAGGTTTGAATCCATTACACTTGACATGACTTTATTTACAAGTAATGTGTGGATGTGCATTAGCTTAACGGAGAAGGAAAACATCGTGAAAGCCCCAACATGTTTGAAGACTACAAAATCTGAAAACATATTCTGTCTTCAGTGGAAAGTGCTGGGCGCCCGCCAATATATATTTGCCAAAGAGAACTCTTATGAATTAATTCTGCGGGGAGTTACGACGCTCAATACTAAGAAATGAGACTTCAGAAATGAATATTGAATGTGTATTACTGATAACCACGACGACCTTATAAAAGAATAAAAGTTTTATTTCTTATAGATTTTGGCAAAGACAAACGAACTACAAGGATTGAAATAGAAAGAAACAAAATCGTAAAACCAAGTTATTGTTACAAAAAATATAAAAATATTTAAAATCCGTAAGAGTAACTGAAAAACGTTTATCTTACTTAAAGTATTAAAGCAAATCTTGTATCTTACATTCACAATAAATTCATTTACAGGAACTCAATAAAAATTACAAGAAAAATATACTAGAAAACTAAAAGTACCCTAAAAGGTAAGAATTATTAGCACCCATATATAGAAACGAACCGCCAAGTAAATTGAGTTGATATCATGGCAGAAGGTAAATGCCAAAGTTAAGTTAGCTATCCGCTAAGTTCTTAACATTACTCGTACCGTTACAGAGGTACAAAAAGCGTAATTACCTACTTGTAATATACATTATGATGAATACTCGAATCAGCTATAATTATGTATGTATATAAAATCAGATTAGTTACATATTTGCAATATGTCAAGTATATGTACTAGGCAGTATGATTACGAGTTATTATTGTAGATAGAAGTATATATTATGTATAAAATCAGATTAGTTACATATTTGCAACACATGTCATCATCACCACTACAAACCAATTATTTGCAGGAAAAAAACTGACGCAACAAACAAACAGTTAAAAGAACTGTTGGAAGGATAGTTGATCCGAGTATTTTTTCGAGCCTTTTCTCATGTTTATTCAATTAGGTACTTCTGATTTTTCCTGCAACTTACCCGAATAATTGGTTTGTAGCTATGATGATAATTTGTTTTGCAAATATGTAACTAATATGATTTTTAATATATAATTATATCAACAATTTTAACTCGTATCCATACTGCCTAGTCATATATACTTGACTTGCCATAAATGTAACATACTTAGAATTTGTAGGCTTATCTAGTATAGATTGTACAATAATATTCACTTAACCTTGAATGTCCGCAGCCTCCTCTGAGCTAAGCTCGAGAGTTTCAGCACACTACATGACACAACACTCGCCCACGCTCTCGACTGGGTTTATTCTTAAATACAAACACGCTCGATAAATATCACACGCTAGGACATGTGATAATTTTGACCTGTTGATATGGTGACAAGCAAGGACTGCTATCTTTTTGATAATATATCCATGGCAACAACACAGTACTTAATTTTTAATTTCATTTAACTTGATATAAATTTTACTTCTTAATTAGTAAAAAGTGCATGTGCGAAATTGTATCTTGTATAAAAATAAAATTGATTTCAGTTCTTTCATTTAGAAAGAGTTTTTTTTAATTTCCTAGAAGATGAAAAAAAGAGCATTTTGGGCTGAAGCGCAGGGTGCCTTGGTGTGTTTGAAAAATTGTATACAATCTTGACTTGACATATCTAATTTCCATGATCTGAACTTATTGGTAACTATGTTTGTATCGCCGTATACAGAGTTACAGGTAACTAATGCATAAACCTTTTAGGATCGCTTTATTGCGAAAAAAGCATGAATGTTCTAAAACTTTTAGAAATTGGCAAAACACAGCTGTACCATGCAAAAAATTCTTCTGCTCTTGACAAAATGTAAAGAAAACCATTTTATTCCCAGATTCAGAAAAGTCGTAAAACAAAACTTAAATTATTAACATATTGATAAAATGTATCACAAAAGTTTTAATATTTAAAAAAAAATTGTTGCTTTTGTTGAACTAGAGCCGACTTTAAATGGTTGAAAATGTGTTAGATTTTTTTTTTTAAACTAGCTAGGCTCACGTTTGACTACAACTACTCGCTTGATGTTAATCAACGTTAATCTACGATCAAGCGCGCTTGCCTAGAAGAAACCGATTCACTCTCGACTATAAGACCGATAAACCCTGAATATGTATATTATAGAGACATACCATGTACCCTTGCTTGCGCCAAAACTTGTAAATGTTCGCAGAACTAATACGAGTGATATAAATTTAAAATATTATTTCATTTCATGTACGAAATTGAGGGTTATTAAAATATGTAGTCAAGTGGAAATGTCTCTACATTCAACGAATGAACGTAATTTGTTACTGGGCTAGGTACTAAGTGAAGGAAAATCAAAGAGGTATTAAATGTTGTAATTGGGCTGCCGTAATTAATGAACTAATTAATTAACAAAATAAAGGTGCCATTTGAATCGCGTCTTTCAAATATAATAAAATAATCTCTCTCATGTATAACCAAACGTCTATATAATTTGTATACGTAAACAGAATAATAAAAATCGTCTGTATTTCAAGAAACGGAAATATAAGATACATTCCATGAATAAAACGATAATTTATATTCAAGGGGTGTATTTACTTCTTAAAGGTGCCCAAAAATTATTGAGCTTTTGAAATGTACGAGTATTTATTTAGTATGTTGCGTCAAAACTACCTATTAGAATAAAAGATTTAATTAATACTATAACTATTACTATACTAGCTGGTGCGCGCGACTTCGTCCGCGGTAAAAATGGTTCTAGTGAGTTAACCTCAAAAGATAGACATATACTGTTGCGGACATTTTGTTAGATCATTTCAAGAGAAATAATTCTTTCATACACATTTTTTTGATTTCTTGAACCATTTTTGCAGCTCACGCAACGGAAGCACTCAAAGATGAATAATTTTCCCCGTTTTTTCCACATTTCCCATTGTTTCTTCGCTCCTATTAGTGGCAGCGTGATGTTATATAGCCTAAAGCCTTCCTCGATAAATGGTCCATTCAACACAAAAAGATTTTTTCAACTCGCACCAGTAGTTCCAGAGATTAGCGCGTTCAAACAAACAAACAAACTCTTCAGCTTTATAATATTAGTATAGATTTAACGAAATATACTAAACTATTGTATTAAGAGTAACTGAGTACTTACATATTTTACTTACATCGGTACGACTAAATCGGGTATTTTAGCCCCTGTGTGGACCACTTTTCAAACAACCTTTCAATATTTCAAGTTTGTCGTAGGACGGCGTTTTGTCTAATGCTCTAGTACCCCAGTTAGAAACCAGACCAACAGGCAAGTAAATTGATAAAATTGAATTTCTATTCATAGAAGATACCTATTAACTCTAGATTTTAAGACTCCTGGATTGCAGTTCGCAGGAAACACAGCTTCATGTCTCTGAATCTACTCAGGATTCGTATACACACCATAGCAACTTGCCTCTCACAATCTAGAAGTAGACCTAAACCACAGAATGCAGAAATACTAAACCAACGTATAACTACATGTTCAATGACGTAGGTCAACTCTACTGCTCAAATTCAGATGTACTAGTCACTTACTAGTAGAAGCTCAAATAAATTATACCTTACAAATATTTCTTAAGATTTTTATATCTTTTGATTTTTATTTATTATTACTTACAAGCAGAACCCAGAAAATAAATAAAGTCGATATAGTTAGATAAGGTGCTTTGGACACCATCACTAAGTTCGTAGAGTGGCTAATTCTAGATTCGAGAGATCTCAAACCGCCAGAAGGGTCTCTGACATAGCTTAATGACTGCCGTACGATGACAAACAATCTACATTGTGGAATGTGGGTCCACTCTCAGATTTAATGCCGTGGTTTCACCTTGTCATGGCAATCAATCAACCAATACGCCTCTATTGTAAGTCCGGACAGAGACATCTAGGGACGAGACTTAAGTCTAGACAAATCGGGCGTAAAATGTGTATGTCGCAGTGTTCTGGTTGAATCTGCTATTCGATTGAATGACTAGCGCGTTCATATACAAGCTACATTTTGTTCTAGTTTGAGAGAACTCGCTAGAAGTCCACAAGCGCTATGTTCAACACTCACCCGCACTCATGGTAGAGCTGCTAGGGTCGTATATCTCGTCGTCCACCGCCACCACGGCGTACTGCCCGTCTGACAGCAGACCACGTCTCTGCAGCACTCGCACGAAGTCCACCAGCGCTATGTTCTCGCCCAGAAATACGTATACTGACAGAGAAAAATAATTAGTTCAATAAAGCATTTAAAAATAAAATCTGTAAACTGTGTATTTTTGTTTTATTATTTTATTTGTAATTAGAGACTGGTTACATATAGCTTCAATTTTTAACTTGAAATGTATTTGGATACTAGTCGACAACCTCGGCTACGCTCGCATTTTTTCAGGATAATAAGTAGCCTATCACACTTCTTATACCTACCTTCTACTACCTACATACCAAAAAACATGCTGATCCGTTCAGCCGTTTTTTTTACGCATCTTACCGGGGCTAAAAGAGTAAATACTCTATGGCTATGCAAACATATCTTTTATAGTATGACCTTGTCAAGATTAATATTGATCGAAAGATCCCATAGAACGTTAGCCATGAAAATCACTGAGGACCTTTATAAGTTACTGTATTATAGTTCCCGTAAGGCATGATTTAATTTAGTTGTAATAACCGGCTAGCACTTACGTCAAAAATTACGTCGAAAAAATTAGCTCGACAAGTTTCGGAAAACTGAGTTACTTTATAAGTTAGTAAAAAGAAACTTCCTTCTTCTATAAGTACTCTGACGTCCCGATTCTTTCGCTGAAAAGGAAACTTTATAAGTATTATATTCCTTTCAACTTCATGAAAGAATACGCATTGGGTCGCTATTATTAGATACCAAGTTTAAAGTATATAAAGTTTAGTTTATCTTGATATTTTTTCCCAATGGAACGTAAAGTTATTGAACACTTCACTGAACGCCCGGTTTTTACGAAATATAAACCAACAGTTCTTCGATACCACGACATTCTTACTCGTATCTATACTCGACAGAGTGACATGTTTGTAAAAAAAAGGTTGCAAATTTTAATTATGTAAGGAGATTAATTACTAAGTTTTGCTATAGCTACCGAAAAACTACTTCAATTTTCCGTAATATTTGCTCATCCAGTGACAATTTAGTAACAATTAGTATAGTAGTAGTAGTAGTATAGTAATTTATATTTAGTAACAATTTTCTGAAAGTGCAGTATCGAAATCATCATAAGGGTACTGCAAGGTATATACAGGCTAAGAATTTAATTCCATTTTCTATACCTAACTTTATTATTCCTATTTTCCCGTAAGCTTCGCTGATGCTATGGAAAATCGAGTAATTTTCTCAGGTCAGGCTCTAAATAAAACACTTCTCGTCGGTATTTTGACGCAAATTCTTTCCTCAATTTTTTTTAAAAATATGCATCATAAAAATGATGCATATTTTTTTTTTGTGGTGATAAAAATCACGACCAGTCAATACAAGATTTTAAGCTGATAACTGTCTATTTCCTTATTTCCAAATTTTTCAACAAAATTAGTGTTTGACCGAATTTTTAATTTTCATAAGTTTCTGTATTCTTACCTTACAAAAGATTGTCGAGAAAAATGCAGTATCAGTAAAACCAACAGAGATAAAGTATCTATCTCTCTTGGCTATTCATTGAGAAAAAAATGTTAATCATTTACGATATCAATCAGCTGCTAATCTAATTTGTGCTGATATACTCATATTACCTACATATTGGAAGAGCCACCACCGCGTTAGCATGTCTAGCTAAATGAATGTTGCTTTCTTACAATTTTCATAATTTCTCAAATAATATTCCTAAATTTTAGTCAGCTGAGTCTACAAACATTTCAATCTATGTATATATGTATATGTTTTCTTAAGTAGGCTAAGTTATTACAAATAAACATAATATACAAATAAAATTAATACTGTACAATGACAAAGAGATACCTACTTGTATATATCCATAGTTTATGTCCTTTTGTTATGTATGTTTATATTATTTTGGTACACAATAAAGCTAATTTTGAATTTGAATTTGAATTTGAATATCTTAATCCCTTTTTGCTTTAGGCGCCAGTTAGATACCTACATGTTGAGGCATATATGATAGGTACTCTTTAATAGTTTTTAAATCTTCTCTCTACTCAATACAGAAATTTGCAAAATGCGGACGAGCTGTAAATTGTGTCTTTTTTTAAACCGGACGCAAACAGTATTGTGATTCATAACAAGAACATCAAATTTACTATCGTCTTTGATTCATAATAGCAGTGCTAATCTCACTTATTACTGATAACATGCAAACAAGTACGAGTAAACAAATAGGCATCAATAATCCTCTGTGACTCATTCATCATATACGAACATGATATTGGTCTTTATTGCATACTTATTGACAATCTTCTTGTATGAATGGTCAAATATTTACTTAAGTCAATATTTGACTATTGATACAAGAAGATTGTAATAATATCACTTCGATTACCTCAACCGAGGTATTATTATCAATTGATTAGGAAATATTACAGTCAGTTCTGTAGATTTTTCTAACATTAACCAAAGTTCATAACGGTGATCCTAGGATTAATTTTCCGTTCGTTGTCACATTACATTAGTAGACGCCCGAGTCTTCGCTCGCATTATTTCAGGATAAAAAGTACCCTATAACACTGCTAAGACCTCGTACTACCTACATACCAAAAATCATGATGATGCATTCAGCCGTTTTTGCGTGATGAGCGTTTAAATAAACAGACACACAGAGACGCAGAAAAACAGACAAACAGACAAAAATTATAAAAACTGCTTAAGGACCTATGAGTTCAGAAAACGGGGTACTATAAAAAATTTTTTAGCCAAAAGTCTTTACGTTAAAAGAACATTTTTTTTTTGTTTTTAATCTTGATCATATATTTAACCACACTACTGTTTCCGAAACACGTTGACTATTAATTTCCTCGATAGAAAAAAAACACAAAGTTAGGTCTTTTTTTGAATTTTAGCTGGCTTAACACACTTAGTTTGTTAAACAATTTCAAACGCATATTTCTAAAATTAATTTGAGTGATGTAAAATAAACTATGACTCAACACTGCTGGAGTAAAATTTCGATTCAATATTATATTTCTAATTAATTAATTAATTTCCAACGAAAGTGGTAGATTTTAGCGATTTCGGCGCCATAGTGTTTCTCGTTCTTTTCTACCCAGAGTGACAGTGTTCGCTATAGACGAGTATATCCCAGCCTTAAACGTGTTTTATTTTATAGATTTAAAGTATACACAAACATTTTTTCTAATATCTTCTAAGTACAGATTTAATACACTCTTCACCTTTTATTATATGTATAAATAGAAGATGTGTATGTATATTGTATGTTAAGGCTGAATCACACTTACTCCTCGTTTTATCGTAAGTCTGGTCCACGATGGCTTCCATCTTGGAGATGTGTCGAGGGATGTAGTCAGCAAAGCGATGCTCGGTCGTCACGGACATGCCGTGCTGTTGCGCTAGCTCCTGGGAAACAAATAAAATATAAATAAACTAGTGGACGCCCGCGGCTTCGCTCGCATTATGTCAGGATAAAAAGTAGCCTATGACACTCCTAAGATCGCATACTACCTACAAAGTGGCATTCCATTTTGGGTGCATCCGCATTAAAGTATAGGTCCCGGCTGTTTGTCTAGTACGGCAGTCGTTAAACCATGTCAGAAGCCTTAGGGCTGCTTGATAAACTCTCGACACCAGCGTTGGCCACTGCCATTCGATAAGATGAAGACACTACCTACATACCAAATACATAGGTACCAAAAATCAAGATGATCCGTTCAGCCGTTTTTGCGAGATAGGCGTTTATATAAACAAACAGATAAACAGACATTTCTAGAAATTCTTCGAACGGGTTCTGCTATCAATTCGAAGTATCTCCAAGCATTTTTTTAAATATCTTCAATGTTCGTTTCGTTTTCAACCCTTTCGAAAACGAGGTCAAATCAGTTAAGCCGATCAGTTCTGGTTTGAGCAAAAACGTAATGTTTGTACGATATACTTGTCCGTTGATTTTCCGATAACTAAAAGTGATAATGTATTTGTTTGACTGTGGATGGAGTGTACAAACAATACGGTTTTTCCGAAGCCCTATTCCAGTTAAGCTCAAAAGTTACCGAAATTCTTGTTTAAATAAATCCCACATTTAAAGAAAGGCTTCTGAGAGATTTATTTAGTTCGAAAATAGACTTCAACATAATCTTTCTAAGTGACAATGAATAGCCGTTTGCTAATTCAAACTGTTTGCTATTAAAAATTATGGAGATTTAGTCGACTGGTATTAAAGTTTGGGGAGTGTTTAAATATAAACAAATAATGTGAATTGAATTTGCAATGCTTTTATTTATGGTAACATCCCTCTTAAGTTTTATTATTTTATATCGAATAGAATGACTTTCATTGTTCTGAATAGTTTTCTATGAACTAAGCCAACACATGCATAACAAATAGAAGTTTTTGAAATTAGAAATTTAAGTAATATTAAAACATAATATTACCTATTTGTGCTTTTGGACATATTTTGCCAATTAGGAGATAATTATAAATTGATAGGTCTTAGGCAGGTTTGTATAGAAGTATAGAATGTAAAGTTATATTTCATGTATACATCTAATTAAGCTGAAGAGGAATAGAAACTGAACATAAAAGATATTAGAAAAAAAATGTTTTGGTTATATTTTGAATTGATAATAAATCATGTTTCTGTATTTTTTAAAAATTTCGACTGTTTTCTGTTTATCACGCAAAAATGGCTGAACGGATCCTCATGATTTTCGGTATGTAGGTAGAATGAGGTTTTAGTAGTGTCATAAGTTTTTTTATCCTGACATAATGCGAGCAAAGCTGCGGGCGTCCAGTAGTAAAATATAATATCGAATGTAGGCGTTGAACGCCTACCACAATCTATTTTCATAAGAATGAAAACTTGCCAATCATTGATTCTACGACGTAACAGCATCTTCTGTATTGAGCATTTCTCTGAACGAATTATACAACTAAAATGGCTCTATGTCCTCAATTTTATCCTGAAGCTGACGCAATCACAACACGACACAACAATCAAAAGACATTGTGACGTGACATTGGCGAAATTGCGGCAGCACCGTCACGCGGCAGTCTTCTGTTTTTTTTTGGCCTCTGCCATAAAAAATAAACAAAAGACACTAATTATAAATCTGTAACCAAAGCCCTCGTAGCTCAGCTAGCGGAAGCAATCACATGCAATACCAATGTTATCAATGTCAACGCAGTCTTTGGATGGGTGACGAAAGCGTGGTATTCTACATATTTAAGCACTGGACCTGATGGCTATGTGATACGTTTAATTGAAGTTTCCGGCTTTTATCATAGTCATCAAGTCATGCCAGAGGCCCTTAGAGCGGTTTGAAAGCTCTCGACACCAGAGTTAGCCACTTCATACGATTAAATAGGAATTTAAACTTAATTATAAAAATATCTGATCCGTATGGTATTTATACTAAGTACGTGACATACTCGTAAATTGTGTAGAATTGCTTTTTACCATCTATCTATCAACCACAAAAAGCTATCAACATTACGTAACATTACCATTAATAAAATTATTTCATAAATTGATTATAATTTCACCTGAATCGTCTGTCACAATCAATGCCTTAATTCTATGAATAGTATTAATAATTTTATCTACACTAATGTTGTAACATTCTACTTATGTTTCCAATACTTGACTTATAATTACTACTGTTATAGCGCAGACAACAAAACACTCAATTTAAGCAATTTCACATGATGGTATAATATCCACATCGATATCGTAATATCTCATTATAACATCAATAAAACGCGACCAACCTGATTGCAGGGCCAATCAGGTTGGTCGCGTTTTATTGATGCGCGCAGCTGCGCTCTCATTGGTTAGATTTAAATGGCGACAAAATCACTGTGACAATACTTGTACGCGTGATTATAAATAAACTATTGCCAGCTTTTACTCTTGTTGTTTGATTAATTGCATTAGTGAAGATAAAGTAGTGTATGCAACTGCATATAACACGGATATTAAAACACTCGTTACTATTATGAAACTCGCTGCGCTCGTTTCATAAACTCACACTCGTGTTTTAATACCCTTCATTATATGACAGTTGCATAAACTACTATTATTGTAACGTTTCACGTGTTCCATTTTATTCCAACATTTTCAACTTATTGTTGTATATTTTAAGCCAGATAACATTATTTTTGGGGTTTATAAAATGTAAAGCCATTTTAAAATTACATCACTGTACCTAGATTTTAAATACCTATATTTTATTTTATTAATTACATTTTTTTAAATCAATATACAATAATAAATATTTTTACAAAAAGAGAGAGAAAGAATTTTATTCTTTGTTAAAAAAAGACAAGAAGAATATTAAACATACACTTGAAACTACTATTGAATAAAAAACACTTAGAAAAGTATATGTACTGTGTCGTACAATATGTCTCACTCCCACCTTGACAGTTGGTTGATCGATCATTTGTTTTCTTTAGCATATAATGGGTTTGCACTGACCACAATTCGCTTGTTGGTAAGCGATGATTACGGTCTAGGATGAAGCGTGCTTGGGTAAGCACGCTTCATCCTAGACCGTAATCATCGCTTACCAACAAACGAATTGTGGTCAGTGCAACTGGGTAGTACTGGGTAGTAAGAACCGATTCAATATCGCTTCGAATTTGATTTTGCTTAATATTTAGATTTATTGTAATTTTTGTATTATATGTATTATTTTAATAGTTTCACTTTAGTTTAACTTACTGAACATTGGATTTGTTTATAATCATGTTGTGCACGCATGTGTTTGGTGCACAGAATGGATCAATACCTTTAAAATGTTATGCTGTCACTCATGTATCTTCTGTGTATTGTGTTGTGTGCCTAATAAAATAAATAAATAAATAAAATAAATAAATATATATGAATAATAATTTTTCGGGACATTGCACACAGCGCCCTCTAGCCCCATACTAAGAAAACGATTGTGTTATGGGTAACGGGTATAAAACTTATTTACTTTTTTTGCAAATACATACATATTATACATAGAATCGACATTTTATTTATGTTGTGCGAGAATCGAACCTGTGACCTTTGGCACTGAAGACAGACTGCCAACTGAGTCAAGTCACTTGATTATATTGTACCATGTCGTGTGTGACCGAGTGTGGCTTAGCCATTTCAGTGTCTGCTTTTCATCCAGAAATTGCAATCGCATCATGGTTCGAATCCGGCCCTACACCAATGACTTGTAATGTCAAGTTATGTGTGGATTTGCACTCGCTTAGCGGTGAAGGAAAACATCGTAAGGAAACAGACATGTTTGAGGACCATAAAATCCAAGGACATATGTCTTCCGTGGAAGGACATGGGCGCCCACCACGATGTATCTGCCCAAGAGAACTGACTAACGAAATAATTCTGTGGGGGAGTCACGACCCTCGAACTTGCCTCAGTCATGAGGAAATACGACTTAATAGAGAGTAGTCGTGTATATGTCGGTGTACACTCTCACCTTGATGGCGTACATCTGCTGCGCGGCCGGGGTCTGCTCGTCCCCCACCACCAGCGCGAACTTGGTCCACCCGAACGCACGGAGGAGCGCCAGTACTGACTTGCTCACCTGATTAAAAAACAGGGTTAAAAATAGCTTTTAAACCAAAAAGTACGTTGAGTTACGACCAAAAAGTTTATTATAATATTTTAGAATTTGCGATGTGGAAATTGATTGAGCAGGCGCAGAAATAGATGGCGTATGTCCATGGCATCGTCCGCATTGTATCGGTATGAAAATCTATTTCGTTCCTAGGTCGGTATACTACCACCAATCACCAGCATAAATAAAAAAGTCAAGAATGTTTCTGTGACATTTATCGGAACCAACAGACCAACAAACCAACATTTGTACACTTTAGTTTTGATAAATTTTGATAAAAATCATGGCTGATTATAGCATTGACTTATTTATAATAATTATATGTAAATACTACTGACCTTGTGAGCAGGTGGCAGTGTACGTGCGAATGTCGAGCCCAGCCCGCCTCCTCCGCGCCGAGAGTGTGCGCCGGCACATTTCTAAAACAAATAAGTGCAATGTGCATACTACAATGAATCAATGGATAGATGGTTTGGTGTTTGGTCAGTTGTTGCTAAATCTAGACAAAAATATTGCAAACCTAGAAAATCAATTAAATTTCAATTATTCAACCAAAAACAAACCATTCGATAAAGGATTTTATTATATATATTATAAAGAGAAGTTATTGATTTATAGTGAGTAAGATTGTTTCATAGTGCGAAAATTTTACTCCGTGCAGAAATTTCATAGCACACAAAGTAAATAAACATTGTTAATCGTGTTTATGCATAAAATACACTGAAAATTATCTGCAAGTGTTACATAAGGTGAAATTTTTGTGACAAAATTTAATCTTGTACTTATACTACATAAAGTACTTAATTTCACACTCATAAAAGATAAATTTCTCATTAAAAGTGTTGATGTTTAAGACTATTTATGTACCAAAATTTAATACGAATATATGATTGATTTGTGACACCTGCTTCGTATAAACCGAATATCTGTAGTAAATATTTCAAATGTATTCCCTCGATTCGGTAGAAACCACTGAAGCAGAAAAGCTAACCTAAGTCACATCAATTTCTGCTTTGTAGCTTAAATTCTAGGAAAACCAGCGGAATCGAAATAGAGAATTTAGAGGTGCTTTACCTACCTTACCTCATGAATGATTTTAGATACTTAGTTCGCTTCAATAGGCAGTCTCCCGTGCGTAAAATCATACAAACTGAGTGAAATGTAAAACCGAGAAAGATAAAGTTTTTATGAATGTATGAATCATCCTACGGGCATTTGGGCGTAATGTATAACGACTGCGGTTTTTAAACTGTTGGGTTAGTTAAGCGTTACCCAAACACCTGCGCCCTTAGACAAGAGGCGCATTTTAGTGAGCGTACTGTCGTGTACTTGTGGAATAGAAAGTTGAGTAATTATGTAAACCGTCCATGAATAAGCTTTTTGATTAACTAGCTGGTGCGCGTGACTTCGTCCGCGTGGAATAGTTATTACCATAAAAAACGGTTCTAGTGAGTTAACCTTAAAAGATAGATATATACTGTTGCAGACATTTTGTTAGATCATTTCAAGAGGAATAATTCTTTCATACACAATTTTTTGATATCTTGAACCGTTTTCGCAGCGCACGCAACGGAAGCCCTCAAAGATGAATAATTTTTCCCGTTTTTTCCACATTTTCTATTGTTTCTTCGCTCCTATTAGTTGCAGCGTGATGTTATATAGCTAAAGCCTTCCTCGATTTGCTTTATAATATTAGTAAAGATTTACCCTAAGATTTTGTGAGCGATTATGGTAAAAAAAAAATGTATTAGTTTAAGAGATACTGACGCATACTTATGGAATAGAAAGTTGAGTAATTATGTAAACTATCCATAAATAGGTTCAATAATTTAGTTACCCTAAGGTTTTGTGTGTGTATTTGGTAAAAAAAAATTGTATTTGTTTTTTATATATAGTAGATCTGGCCTGGCTCTCAATTCAAAGATCCAAAGCTACTAGCTAGACTGGTGTACAAACATATTTTTTACTTGATTTTAAATCTTCAATTACACAAATGAACTAAATCAGAAATTAATTAATTTGTAAAGTTCTTGACACCGTTTTATTAAAACTTTCAAGACAAGGCTTAGATTTTCCAAGTGATCGGGCGGCAAACTTTCAAAGCTGGGAAGTTTGTGCGTTGTAACGATAAGTTCGATCATATTCTCACACTAGACTTATTGTGAAAATTATTTATAGGCCGAGATATTCTCTTTGGCGCAGAGCAATTTTTATAATTGGTACATAAGATTGTGGTTAAGAAATATTTTTACAAATAAGAATGTATGCAGTATCTTCTAAAAATAGATTTTTAGAAGATACTGCTTCATAAATCTTAGTGATACCTATATACCGTTTAATATACTGTATTTACTTATTTTGTAAATCTAGTTTGATACAACATCAAAAGAGAAATTTATCGAGAAAACGATACGAAAGTTTAAACAACTTTATCGAGAGAAATATATTATCTATGAATATAGGCACTACAAGTATCATCATATTCATCATACAAATGCAGATTTTAGAAAAAACGCAAACTTATAATCAAAACTGGTACAACGTTATGCAAAAACAAAATAATGATGAGAAAAACCTCAAAAAAACAGAGACGAATCGTCACGATGTGCCCTCAAACCTGTCAAACACTATATTGCAACCTGTGTATACGCGTAAGTTAGGAACTCGTTCCTGAAATTCCTACTTATTATAATACGAACTTCTGACACAGTTGCAGTTTAGTTTCCACTCTACTCGAACGTACTAAGCACAACTTACAATGTTAGTTCTAACGAGATCTAATATCGTGTGAGTAAACTTGTGATAATGCTATCAGTTGTGCATTTTAGATTTAATGTAGTTTATTGAAGTAATAATAACTAAGTAAATAGTCTGATTCAGAAGTGGGATTTCATACGTGTCCTAACACGTGGTCCTTGACACTGCTCAAAAATTGTTAATACACAACATAGGTACACAAAATATTTTTTTTGTAAGCAAATTGTCCCGATTGTTAAGATCTTTAGACCTATCACTAAGACATCTACAAAAAAATTTTTTCAGCACACTTAATAGTACGCCCTTAATATAATAGATATTTAAAAGAAATTGAATGTACAATTTTTTTTATCAACCTTTGATGTCCCACTCCTGGGCAAAGGTCTCCCCCAACTCCTTCTATGTATCTCGGTTGACAGCCGCCTCAGGCCAGCCACTCCAAAACTGGTCGACATGATTATATAAGATAAACTAGTGGGTGGTCGCAGCTTCGCTCGCATGAAGAAATAAAACTTGCACCACCTAATTCACCCCTTTAAAAGTGGCATTTCCAAAAATCCTTTCTTAGCGGATGCCTACGTCATAACATTTACCTGCATGCCAAATTTAGCCCGATCCGTCCAGTGGTTTAGGCTGTGCGTTGATAGATCACTATATCAGTCAGTCAGTCAGTCAGTCACCTTTGAGTTTTATACATTTAGATAAATATCAAAACAAGTGATAAGGGTTCTGTTATAACTTACATGTGAGATTAAGGGCAGGTTCCACGCTGAGGCCAGTCTTGCTTCAGTCTGGCAGTTTCCGTCTGGTCCGAAGAACGCCACCACTCCTAAGTCTCGCATTTGAGTCATTACCCTGAAGAAAAACAATATATAAGTATCTAAATATAACAATGAATAATTAAACTAATTCAACAGGTGATGGCAGAGTCCAACAATGTTTACTAAACCCAAAGGTAAATCAAGTAAAACGACATGTTACTGCCAGACAATGTATACATTGTTACAACTAAAATCTTGTAATATTTTTACCTTTTTACGGATAAAACATTTTTCATTGTAATAAAATACTTATTTCGGCTACCACCATGACAACAGTGTAACCTTTTTGTTGAAACTTTTACGTAATATCGTACCATTGGGTTATATAAGCATAGCATAGTAAACATCTTGTAATATTTGATTATTTTTAAACTACTAATACTAATAAAAAAATGTAATAATCACAACTTAAAATTTCAAAACATTTTTTTTTATATAAAAGCTAAATAATAATTGTGTGTTGTTATTATAGTTTTTGGTATGTTTTTCTTTTCCTCTTTTGTGTTGGTCATCCCATTTTATATTTGTGGCATCCAATTTAAAATGGTATGATAAATATATAAGACGTGAATTGTTTTTTAAAAGAAATCCATGTTCCCTTATGTATTCCCGAAAAGTGGGCGGCGAGTAAAGCGATGCATCTTGGCGATTTTTGACATGGTGGTAATATAGGATCCCGATAGCGACATTATTGTATGTAGGAATCTGTCCAAGAGAACTCCCCTAATTCTGCGGGGCGTCACGACCCTCAGTCATTATTATATTTGACTGCATTTAATCCTTAAACAACGTGAGTCCTCGGGCTTCCACGTATTATTTATTTGAGATATATGTACCTACATGTTACATACATGTTACCACAAAAGGTTTTCCTCATCATGTTTGGTACTTTTGTCCTGTACTTCATATTTATTTTAATTTATTATCCATTAGTGGGTGCTCGCGGCTTCCCTCGCAAACTTGCATCCCCTATTTCACCTCTTTAAAAGTGGCATTTCAAAAATACTTTCTTAGCGGATGCCTACATCAGAACATCTACCTGGATGCCAAATGTCAGCCCGATCCGTTCAGTGGTTTGGGCTATGCGTTGATAGATCACTATGTCAGTTTGAGTTTTATATATTTAGATATCTCCTCAGTTACCTGAGAGATAAGCTCTCCTTGTCCATGAAGGCTGGCATTCGCGAAGGTCCGATGTCTGCAGCGAGGAACCTCAGTCGCAGGCCCGGCAGCAGGCCGCGGTCGCGGTTCACGGCCGCTACGGCGAGAGGCATGGCGCCTAGCACAGTCTGCAAGGAAATTATATACATTTATTAACTTAGAAAAAAAATACTTTCAGAAGCTTGAAAACCTATTTTTTTAAGTCGGTAAAAAAATCAATAATACTTAAGATAAGCATTATAGAGATTTATTTATTTATTTATCACAACGTTGACGCACTAGTTTTATATGTATAAGTAACGGTTGTGGGACGATCTTACTTTGAAAATGTTGCATTATGTTTGCCTTTTTAACCAGCTTCAAGAGGTGTTTCTCAATTGGACGGAATTGATTTGTTTTATATGATACTAGCTGGTGCCCGCGACTTCGTCCGCGTGGAATAGTTATTACCATAAAAACGGTTCTAGTGAGTTAACCTTAAAAGATAGACATATAATGTTCAAGACACTTTGTTAGATTATTTTAAGAGAAATAATTATTTTATACATATTTTTGTAAAATATTGAATCAGGCGTTACTTTGCGGAAATCCATTGTAACTGAAAGAAACTCTGGAGAAATGTGTAGTGTTTTTCCGCTGCGACTGCTCCTTAACCGACAACAAACACGTGTTGACTCCTCGAACGTCGGTCCGAAAGTGATCTCGGCGAGCAACGACCGCTCCTTATATAACGTAATATGATGTCATATGATGTGTCATTGCCTGACCGTTACTATTCAAACTCACTAACGTAACCATCGTTGCGTCATCGCTCGCGTGTTTACCAAATTAGGTGGTGTTTGTTCCATTACCAATGAAAGTTCGTAGCAATGGTGATGATACCAAGTTTGTTTGGTCGTTCAGCAACGTAAAAGGTTGACCCTGGTGTTCCAGTATTTCCAGCTGCTCCCACACGCAAAAAAACGGAATCCTTTATCGCATATTTGCTTAATCTGGTACGTGTGGTTATTTTAAAAAGTATGACAGGTGTCTAATAAATGTTTCGCAAAGTGTGATCTTTCTAGGTGCTCGTTCCTATGGTCTCGAAATTTCTTCCTGTCTGACCTACATACACAGCATTGCACTCGTCACACTTTGTATACCCCAGACTTCCAACCGGTCTTTACCATTACACAGGTGACGTAAATTATCCGTTGTTTTAGAAGCTATATTGACTTCCGCTTTCCGCAATATTTTAGCGACCCGTTCTGACACTGGCCCCATGTAAGTAAGGCCCACATATCTGTTCGGACTGTCCGGTGGTATCGCATATAACCATATTGCGAACCTGCTGCCTTGTCTTACTTCTTACCAACCCGTCCACCATGTGTTTTCCGTATCCGTTGGCAGTTGCGATTTGATATATAGTGCTCAACTCTTCTTGATAACCTTCTCTTGTCAATGGCACCGTTAATAGATTACGTACAACTTTTGTGCGTGCGTGTGTGTGTGTGTGTAAGTATGAACAAAAGTAGGGGAATTTTTATGACTCTGGCAGCCCTGAGATTCTACGTCATTTGTCGTTGTCCCTTTCGGGTATACGCGCTTTTTCGGGTCCACAGGATTGATCGCGTGAAAGCCTATCTGTGATCGTATTTTGCAATATCTGACATTTGGTGGATTAGGTCGCGATCTTTGCGTTTTTAAACTTTTAATTTAATATCTTCTACCGATTATACCAATTAATTTATTAGGTTATCAATCGGAAAATAATTATAAAATGTTTAGTGACAGTGAAAGTGACTTGGAAGTGCTAGATCAACTTTCAGATTGGGAAGAAGAAGACGACGAACTTCCTCCAGTGCGTCGGAAGAGCTACAACCGCATTAACCACATGCACTGCTTAAGCGAAGCTGAATTTACGTTTAGATATAATAATTTTATTTTTTTTTATATATTTTTTATATATATATTTTTTTATTTTAGTTTTTTTACACAAACGATCGAGCTCCGGCTCCTTTGAGTTTAGACGGATTTGACGTTTTCAAATTTGTTTTGACACTTCACGACGTTCCGATCCTCATAAATGCGTCTATACGTTTTTTCTCATCTGTACGATGATGATCGAAAGATTTTTCTTACAAATTAAATACTTTAAACACTAAAAACTGGCGTTTGACGTTTATTTAATAACCTTGATTTATTATTTAAAAATTAACCTTGCAATGTTAGAAAAAAACATCTATCATTTGCATTCACGTCGAACGCATCACAATAAAAACTGCTTAGAATGAAACGCACGGGAGGAAAGAGATTGGTCTTCGATCGATGGTAAAATTCAATCGGCGATTGAAAGTCAATGTTACTGGGACGCAGGTTGGAGATCGATCGGGAGATGGAATTCTATCGCAGATTGCCGCGATCTCCGGATTGAAGGTTGCTTATTAGTTTCTTTCTTCTTCTTAAGACAATTATTTCGATAGTGTTGTAATTTAGACCGATTATATTACAATTCTCAGTTGTCTGGGATTGTAAAAAAATTTAGTGATACCAAATACAAAACAACAAAACAAAAACCTTGTTTTTAATTTTTATTTGTTCCTAGTTTCGTGGATTAGAACGAGATACAACGCTTTAAAAATCATAAGGTTTACTTATATATAAGTGTGACATTTAAATATCTAAGTAACTATAATATTATATAAATATAAATAAATAAATAAATATTCCGGGACATTGCACACAGCGCCATCTAGCCCCACACTAAGCAAACGCTTGTGTCGTGGGTACTAGATAACGGATATAATACTTATATACTTTCTTTTGTAAATACATACTTATTACATAAATACATACTTTTATATACATTTGTAAACTAACGTAAGCCATATTTATTTAATTAGCTCGTCTTATATTGAAGATTATGTACCGTATACACATAATTTAACTAAGTAACTATTTATATTGAAATGACGCATGTCCTCATCCGTTAGGTAATCGACAGAAATTTATATGAAAAAATAGGTATAATATAAACTACAGCTACTACTAATATTAAGCTAGTTGCGATATATGTATTTTATTTTCTATAAAAACTTTTCACGAACTTCATATGAATGACATTGATAAATATTACTGGAAGCCAAGTATAATACTCTGTTTACGGCAATATCTCCATGTATTATTTATTTTGACAGTTATTTTGAAAAATACAATCGATTTTATAATATTTCGTCACTTTTTTTAAATTGTGGATGAATCTTCAATTTAATCCCCGCGCTCCATTTCATATGTCAATACCTAAGCGATTAGTTACTTATAATTAGGTTATTGGAATAAAAACCTATATACAGTATACAGGGATAGTGTTAAATAGCACATATCCTTACTACATAAGCCCCCATTTAAAGATTAATGCTTAATTCATTCATAACCTGAAATTCGTTCAACACAACAAAAAAATTTACCGACTTCAAAAAAGGAGGTTATCGATTCTTCTGAAAGTATTTTTTTATGTCAATGGGGTTATAGTCAAGCGTGATGCATGAGTACAGCATAAAAAGTACATTTTCCTATAAATCTTTTGTTTTGTCTATAAATTTCAATTTTCTTTACAATCTATCTACGAGATTGATTGATACGAAACTAACTAACTAACTTGGTGTTTAAAGGGTTAATGACCTCATATCAAGTGTGTCCTTTATAACTAGAACCACCCCACATAATGACCCAAGTTATTGCCCGACACGGTGTATGTACACGAAACACCATATTTCCAATACATTACGTGACAAGAAAAAATAATCTAAATATACATACATATATATAAATTCAAAGGTGACTGACTGACTGACATAGTGATCTATCAACGCACAGACCAAACCACTGGACGGATCGGACTGAAATTTGGCATGCAGGGAGATGTTATGTTGTAGGCATCCGCTAAGAAAGGATTTTTGGAAATGCCACTTTTAAAGGGGTTATATAGGGGATGCAAGTTTTACTTCTTAATGCGAGCAAAGCCGCGAGCACCCACTAGTATACAATATCAAGATTTTCCAATGAAAAATAAATTTCCGGTTTTCTTTACAAGAGACAGTCATATTGATATTACTGAAATGTTGCTGGAATAGGTTCGTTTTAGATTTTATGAACTGTTTTGAAAATAAAATTCATCTCAAAAAGTTTTATTCAATATTACTGTACTCTCTGACTTCTTTATGCATATTTATGTAAAGAACTGTGAAATATTTTTAACTGTAGCAAACTTCGGCAATTTTTCAAAGAACTTTTCTTGGATTATTTTCATTTACAACAAAGAAATACAGTGCAGACTAAGTTTTAGAATAGTTTTGATTTAATTAGTACATTATAAATACGATTACACTAACAAAAAATTACAATTTGACATAATAAACGACATAATTAAGCGTACAGGTATGAAAGCAACACTTGCTTACTAACAGAAGAATTACGCCGTATAATTAATATCCCACTATTAATGTAAATTTAATATTAATCCAGTTAAAGGCAAAGATCTATATCCATATTAAGTAGAGACACATTTACCCAGTCCATTAAACCCAGCTAACACCATGGCAATAAATATTCATCTTGAGATCTATGCATATAATAAAGCTGAAGAGGGTTGAAAACCTCAACATTGAAAGTCAAAGTCAAAGTCATTTATTGATGAGAAATTTCTTACAAGTCAGATAAAGTTGTAATGTTGTAAATTTATAACAATATTATTAAGATACATGTACACAAGTACACAAGAAGAATATTGATCCTTGAAGATATGTATTTAAAGATAAATTGTTTGGAGATACTTAGAACTGATTCCAAGAATTAATAGAATTCTACTTATCTGTTTCTCTGTTTGTCTGATTATTAAAAACGGGTAACACACACAAACGGCCGAACGGATTTAGAAATTATCTTTCAAAAAATTTCGGATTTGGAAATATTGGGGCGGCTTACATTATCAGGGAAGATTTGGATTGAACGGATATGCCAGGACAAATTGTTTGCTTTTCTAAAAGTGATCTGAAATGTGATAGGGCAAGAAAATTTAACATTTGGTATAATTTAGAGATGGACTAATATTTAAATTTTGAATCGTAGAACTATTTTTTGTAGGTCTTCCAATACTTCCGACGCATTTCCACCTTATGATGTTTTGAAAAAAAATAAAATGGTTTGGTGAATGTAATTTGCTAACTACTCACTAGAGGGTAATTTAGTAAACATTTGTTAGCGCCTAAAACTACAACTTCGACTAGGGTGCTACTTTCAGGGGTGCGATGATCGGACTACCTTCACGTTGGGTAAGCCCAACTAATTTCATCTCTCCATATGGGGATTTGGGGTTAGTTGGGGAAACCTGGTGCACCCCGTCCACAGGTTAGTACTTCCACAGTCCGGTGGATCTTGCTAGCCTGTGTCCATACGTTCGATAGAGTGGGGGCCCTCGCCTATACCTCCCCTTCGAGAGGACCGGTTGTAGGGCCCGAGGCGTGGAGCTCGCCGCACCTCGCAGTGTAGGTAGAGCGGGGTGCTCTTTAAGAGCACCCGAGGTGGTCACCAAGAGGCGAAAGGAGTTCGGTGTACCGGCCGAGTAGCGGCGACACGGGAACCGAACTCCGTGCGCAGAGGCCGCATTGGAGGAGGGCGGCCGCTCTGGCGCGCGACTGCCTGACTCCCGGGGGCTTTGGGCGGCAGGTCGGGGAACCTGTTGCCCTAGAACGAGTCCCCACAGGATGCACGACGTGTCCCGTGTTCTGACACATCGTCCATTGAGGGTTGAGCTAAGCTCCCCGAGGCGGGGCCCGTTACCGGGCCAGCATCACCAGGGCTGCGGATGAATGCACTGCGCTCTCGCGGCCCTGGACCAACGATGCGGAGGTGGAACACCCCAGGTTTTCAGTGGGTATGCCGCCCTTTGGAGTGGGGCGGAGACTCCTACATAACCACCCGCCCTCCCCGGGGTTGGGTGGAACCTGTAATAGGTTTTCCTGGGTCAAAAAAAAGGGTGCTTCTTTCAACATTGAGTTTGATATTGATCGAGGTATTATGAATCCCAAGAATATGCAAAAACTCTTTAAAAAAAACACGCTCTCTTTCCTCTCCCGCCTAGGTCCTGGTTCCTGGTAATTCGTATTAGAATACTAGACATTTCTGTTTCACTTCTACAAAAAAGATTATGGATGTAGAAGATATTTACCAAAAATGCGTTCACTGCGCTCGCGGGTTCGCTACGCTCGCGTTACAGTTGTGGTTAGCTATCTCGACAGTGCAAGCTTCACTTTGCAAATAGCGAATTCAAACGCGAGCAACGCTGCGGGTCTAGCTATCTTTCAATAAGAAATAATCACATTAATCTCGGGACAAATTTGGTTATATCTGCCGCCCATTTATTATTAGTAATAACTTGTAATACCAATTTATTGCTCAAAATAGTTTGTAGTTACAGGCTGTTTCAGCTTAAAGTAGCAAAATATTACCTAGAATCTATAATGGCGTCTCGATAAACATTTAATCATGAACGTTGGCGTATAATTAGGCCTAGGCTTCAGCAATGCTTAACATCAGGCAGGCTGTAATCAAACGTAAACCTATCCAACGTAAAAAAAATGTGTATAACTACATATACTCGTATCTAACGTGTCGCGTGTAAAGGCTATGTTAATTTACGCGTGTTTATTTAAGAAGGCACCGGTATGTAATTGATTCTTAAAACTTGTAATAAGAATTATGCTTCTACATAATAACGTTTATTAGATCAAAAAATTATTTACAATGATAAAATATAAAAACAAGGGAAGAAAAACTAAACATACTACTTCTAACTACTACAAAAAGGGGCACTTAGAAAATCTTTAGAATAGCCTTAAGATAATCTAAGTGCTCCAGCCCACTACCAGAGGGCAGCGTGCCCAGCATACTGGCCGCATTACCACGCTGGATGGCAATGCTGATACGTACGTTTATTGTACAAACTGCCAAACCGTGGAACTCCATTTAGGATTCTATGTTCCCCTTAAACTGTCCTTTATCGGTGTGGACAGCCCTGTAGTCAGGACTTTTGAAATCTACAATTTACACTAAACGCGAAACTTTTACGTACCCCTTTTTTTCTCTAAAAAAACCTGGCCTGCAGCAAGTCCTCCTGAATGTGGTCGCCGGCGAGTCCTGGACGCCTCCTGGCATCCAGGTAAAGTCCAAGTATCGGAACACACAATATAGATGTACGGGATCACTGATTAGGTTATAACACTCGCGTGATATTTTTAGATTGTTTTGCATAACGTACTTTCTGTTCAAGGGTTGGAGCAGCACTGTCGATGTAGGTAAACGTCATTCTTTTTAGAGATGCGCAAGCGCGGGGTAAATGCGCGAGTGTGATATATATTCGATTTTACATCGACTTGATGAATGTAGATTTTAGGCAAGCCAAGTCCCTACATTTCCCCCCACCAAATCCGACGTTCGGATTTCTCAGTTCTTACTAGCAGTGTCACTGTAAAGTGTGCAAGCAGCTAGTGTTAATATGTAACTAAATGTTGTACAGTATTTCTTGTTGAATGTGATGAACAAGAATATTTTATGTAGCTCGAGAGCGTGTGGACTGTATACAATGTTAATAGGATAAATGTTTGTATAACGATATGAGTGGACTGTATAATTTTAGGTGTAAAGATATTGCTAAGTCTAATGTCTTAACTAACTTACTTCTAGGGAATTGTGTGAATTTACATAGAATTAACTATGAGTCATCGTCCAAGGGGAGAGGACTCAATTTGACCACGGGTCGAGTAAATTTACTATTCCTCGTGCGAACAGTGACAACACGGGTCACATTATCAGCTCCCGGATGGAGCTTTGGAACTCTGGCTAAAGGCCATTGAAGGGGAGGTGCTTCGCTATGAATGAGCACTAAGTCTCCCACCTTCAGATCTCGACATCCACTGAACCACTTCTGACGTTCCTGAAGTGTGTGGAGAAAGTTCTTACGCCATGAATGCCAAAATTTTTGTGCCATCTGTTGTACGATTTGCCAACGCGTGAGTCTATGTACAGGAGTAGATGTTATGTCGTATTCCGGTACGCTGAGAAGTTCGCGGCCTATGAGAAAGTGAGCCGGCGTGAGTATCTCGAACTCGTTAGGATCTGATGACAAAGCGCAAAGAGGCCTTGAGTTTAGAACAGCTTCTGCTCGTGCGAATAATGTTGTCAACTCTTCGAGTGTTAGAGACCGGTCGGCGACCGTCCGTTTAAGCAGATCTTTGCATGAACGAATCGCAGCTTCATATAAACCGCCAAAATGACTACCGGTTGGCGGGTTATGCTTCCATTCAACATCTCGTGAAATGAAACCGTCCGAGATTTCATCTGTATGAGTACGGAAAAAGTGTGAAACTTCAGCTAACTGTTTTCCCGCAGAAACAAAGTTGGTCGCGTTGTCAGAAATCAGTAACTTACTTAATCCGCGCCTAGCAGTAAAACGGTCATACGACGCGAAAAAGCATTCCGTACTTAACTGCGTGAGAACGTCCGTGTAAATAGCGCGAGTTGAACAACAAACATATACACATAAATAAGCTTTGTGAACGCGCGCGTTTCTGAGAGTAGACTCTTTTATGTGAAATGGACCTCCTATATCAAGACCTACAGCACAGAACGTCTGAGCATCTTGTGACCTAAACTCAGGGAGTTGACCCATAATAGGTTGTCTAGTTGTCGGTCTAGTCTTGAAGCAAGCAATGCATTGTCTTGTTCGCAATCTGATAACATTGCGTGCGGAAACGATCCAATATTTTTGAGTGAGTATACCCTGCAGTGTGCGGGGGCCTATATGCATATATGTGACGTGATAGTAATCGATCAGTCGGTCAGTGAAATTACATTTTTTAGGTAGCAGCACAGGATGCTTCGCATTAGAGGACAGCGTGGAATGTGCTAGCCTACCCCCCACCCTCAGGAAACCATTTTCATCAACAAAGGGGTTGAGTTTCAGCAATGACTGCTGTGGTTTCTGACCTTGAGAGAGGGCACGTATATCTCCAGCATAATGATGCCGCTGAACCGCCTTAACGATTTTGTCCCGCGCCTGACGAATATCACCGAGCGTGAGCGTAGTTTTACGCTCGACTTTGGGCGCGCGACAGTTATTTATAAACTTATGTATCCAAGCTACAACATTGACTAACTTATTGTAGTTGGAACACTTCTCAGATAAATCATAAATAGGATCCGATGGCACGTTCCTAGTGACCATCACCTTTGATTCGTTCAAAGGTCTCAACTCCGATACAATTGATGTGCCTGGCCAGTCTGGACGCGCGGGCCAGCTAGGGCCATGTGTCCCTTCTGGCATGGCGAGCAACACGGATGGAGTAGCTTCTATAGAAAGTACATCAGCGCACGGGTTATGTTCAGCGCTGGCGTTAAGTACTTTTGGTAGTTCATCTTCGGGTTTCATTGCCCGGTCAAGTGGTATATTTTCAACTTCCCACAACGAATTCATCACTGTAGTCAAGTCATGAGTGGGTGAAAACCCAGAGGAAGTATAATCGCAAGGGACATTGACTTCCTCAAGTTGATTCAGCCGATTTGGTGTCGATTGTAGCGAAGTTGACAACGTGGATAGAGGAACAACACAAGGGTCGTTGACCTTATCGCGTAGTTGATTCAATTCGTTTATATCAGAATCACCTATTTTTGAACAAGCTGAAAAAGAGGCGCAACTTGTGGCGCGGGCGTCTACTTTTTCGCTGTTCGATTCGACTTGATCTAATGCATTTGTTTGTAAACACTCGGAGAGGCATGCGGGGGCATTGACCTCTGCGCTAAGTAAATCCAAATCAACATGCCCAGTGATAACGTATCCGTAAATAGAATGCAAGGCCGGGGGCATTCCAGGAATGTCTGAAAATATTTTCACACCGTCATAGACGTGCGGGAATATGTCCCCTGATATTAATAATTGCACGGGTCCACAATTGAGGAAGTCAGGGTCCGCTAACTCGAGATGCTGATAGTGATGTAGTATCTTGTCAGGAAGAACCATAGTAGGTAAATCGCCTGCGATATCGTCTACTATCACTACGTCCGTGGAACGCAGTTTATCTGATCCGTCGCGCGGTCGAATTCGACAAGTGGTTTGACCGTGGTTATCTACAGGTATTTTACCTAACGCCGTCGGTAAGAAATCTAGTGCGCGTCTGTTTAAGCCTAACTGTTCACTTAGCTCGGTTGTCATGTAACCGGCCATTGAGCCTCCATCAATCATGGCACGCACATCGTGAAAATGACCCTGAACATCTTCTACCTGCACTATAGCAGTAGCTAGAAGTACTGTAGTATCTGATGTAGAAACTAGCGCAGCCGATCTCTTTTGACACGTGAGCGTATCTACGTGCAAAGATGAATGGTGGCGAGCTCCACACACGACACACGACATTCGGGACGGACAGTCCGTGACACGGGTATGACTGCCTGTCCCCGTAGGAACATGCCTTTTCAAGCAGTTCCCACAAAGGCCTAGCTCGTTGACCTTAGCAGCGCGGAGCTGAGGCGTGAGTGCGTTATATATATCGCACTTATATATAGCGTGTGGCTTTTGACAGCAAGGACACTCGTTGGATTTCTGACGGTCGACAACGGCGGGAGCCTTGCTGGCCACAGCTGATACGAAAGTCGATTTCGTACGAAGCGGTTTGGTCGAGTCTGGAATGTTAGAACTAACGTAGTTCTTGTGTGCAGAATGTCTAGGCGGCGGCATAGACGGCTTGACGTACACCGGCCTAGCATCTGACATCTCCAGAGCACGAGCCTGTTTTTCGACGAAGTCAAGTAACTGCCCGATAGCAGGAATTTCGTCTTGATCCATACTCAATTCAAAAGCACGGCGCGTGGTTGGATCCAGATTCCGGATTGCAAGTTTGAATAACAAAAACTCGGATAAATTTGCTAGTTTTAAATTACGCAATGCAGCTACATTTTCCTGATAAACCTGTATAAAATTGTTTAGATTTTCAGTCGAATCTGTAGTGAAAGCCTTGTATGAAAGAATCTTATCAACGAATGAAGACGCAAGCGCACGTCGGTTATCAAAACGCTTTACAAAACATTCCCACACAATAGGATAATTGTCCGACGTGACTGGCATAGATTTCGCTATAGATAAGGCGGAACCTGTTACAGAAGCGATTAAGTAATAAAACTTTTCAATGTTTGAAAGAGTATTATTTTCGTGTATCAAACTACGAAATGTATCGCGGAACGTAATCCAGTTTTGTAATTGACTATCAAATTTAGGTATTTGTAATTCGGGCAATTTTACTCGACGGCGAGTGCTGTCACTATTTTCATTAGAGTCCCGACGCACCGATGATGGCTCAGATATACTATCACAAACCGTGCGAATAGAATAGAACAAATCATCAAATGCGTCGACTTCGGTATATGTTGGTATATAGCCAGGTACATACAATTTGTTTATAGAATTGATTTCTTTGATGCAACGATTATATTCTACACGTAAATCGTCAAGGTCTTCAGCGCGAGATTTGAAATTGGGTAAAATCGTGGGATCTAAAAGAACCTTGGTTGACAAGTCGTACAACTTTTGTACACGTAAAAAACACATTTCTTTTGACGTAAGAAATGGTTGCAGCATTAATTCGAGATCCATAATATCGTCCTCTTTTTGTATTTTTCTTTTAGTTCTATCGGTCATTTTGTTCCCGTTGTCCCGATGTTCCCGACTACGAATTTATTTAAAAGTAACACAAAAATGAGAGTAGTTTTGGTTAATTTTAAGAAATTGCAAAATCACACAAGTCCGAATATTACGACATTTCAAGACAATCAATTCATTGTACAAATATAGTAAAGTAGACCTTATGACTATAGTGATAAAGTCCAAACAATGAAACAATATCGTTAGCAAATCTTGGGGTAGATAGACAGTTTTTAATGGAAAAATGTTAAAAGTGTATTAGTATATGTAATTTTCTATAGTTTAAGCTAGTAAACTGAGAATTCCGACTCGAAAATGGACAGCCCTGTAGTCAGGACTTTTGAAATCTACAATTTACACTAAACGCGAAACTTTTACGTACCCCTTTTTTTCTCTAAAAAAACCTGGCCTGCAGCAAGTCCTCCTGAATGTGGTCGCCGGCGAGTCCTGGACGCCTCCTGGCATCCAGGTAAAGTCCAAGTATCGGAACACACAATATAGATGTACGGGATCACTGATTAGGTTATAACACTCGCGTGATATTTTTAGATTGTTTTGCATAACGTACTTTCTGTTCAAGGGTTGGAGCAGCACTGTCGATGTAGGTAAACGTCATTCTTTTTAGAGATGCGCAAGCGCGGGGTAAATGCGCGAGTGTGATATATATTCGATTTTACATCGACTTGATGAATGTAGATTTTAGGCAAGCCAAGTCCCTACACGGTGTTTAAGTCGGTTTCTTCTGGGTAAGTATGCTAGATCATTGTAACGATGCTTATCATCACGCAAGTTATTCAAGTATGAACAAATCATGCAAAAAAAATTGTTCATAAACAGAAATGTATCTACTCTAGAAAACTTATAACTACACCCATTAATGTATTTTTATTGTGATATCTGTGATGGCAATAGTTTTGCAACGACAGAAAGAAACATTCAACAACGACAAAGTTTTGTAACAGCTGCTTTTTTCACTTATTATATTACCAAAACTCGTACAAGTTATTGGCATGAACTAATCTCAAAGATTTTGCTCCAAAATTCCTTTTATAGTAAGGATTCTGTATGATATTCATAATCCCTACTAAAATAAATAAATAAATAAATATTCCGGGACATTGCACACAGCGCCAAAATGTATACCCAAATCAATTACTAACTAAAGAAAGATTACTTGGGTACTTGAATGTATATGAGAGAGATCGACCCGGTAACATGTTGTCATGGTAAGTTATAATAGACAGCAGTGAAAGAATCCGTAAATACCACTCAATATTTATTCTAATAGAAATATCGAATATTGTACCTTTCTTGGAACTCTTTTTTTACTCTCAGTAACAATATATTGAAATTCCGCCGGCATATGTTACAGTTTACTTACGTATACTATCACATTAATGATAATAATCTTGTAAATGGTTTTTTTTATACATACATAATATACTGAAAAAAAATACGGTGTTTCTTATAAATGCAATTGTTGTTTTCATTTGAGACAAAATTTTGTATAAAATAAGATGCTGGATAAAGAAATAGGATAGCATCGATGTTTATTTATATAAGCAAACGGGAAGTTTTTTATTGAATACTAGCAAACCCCGCGAACTCCGTTTCGCCAGTTTGTAGTACATGCTGCATCAGAGATGGCGCTGTATGTAAAAAATGATTTTCCCTGTTTCCCGCTTTTCTGTAGAAATTTTCTTTGCTATAAACCTCACGGAGCCCAAGATCTTTCCAACGAATGCAAAACCGTGGAAATCGGTTCGCGCGTTCTGGAGTTATAGCGTCAGGAAAAAAACCCGACTTATTTTTAAATAGTAGATTTAGTACGAATCAATAATAATGATGTATTTATCAAGTAAAAGTATAACGAGTAAGTAATAATAATAGTTTATTTTAGAGTGTTCTATAGCTGAATTAACAGCAGAAAAATTCTTTGTACGCACCTTCTAGATTTTTTTCTAGGCTGACTGCAAAGTATGAAGAATATTTCTAAGAAGATTAACTTAATTATTTATTTTCGTTCGTTAAGATACTTCGTAAACTCAAGGTAAACTTGAAGTTTTAGCCAATAGGCTAAAAATTAAATGTAAACATTACTTGCTGCGCAGTTTTTGAACAGGTCAAGAACATGATGTGTATAAAAACTCAAGTGATACTTACTTAGCTACGCAAACTGAACAAAAACGTTCAAAGTAATCTACGTTAGAAAAAGCATCTTCAGACTCTATTACAAAATGGAGCCTTACTCCTGAGACAGTATATTGTCGAAACTTTAAATATTTATAAGTTTGCACTTCGTAAATAATGGCTTTAGTCTCGGCAAGATGTAGATGGAACATTTGTAAATTTGAATTGACATTAGTTTTGTAACAACTGTCCTTTAAATGGACAATAAAAAGACTAAACCTAGCACTAATTGATATTAAAGTCTGTGTCTACAATTATATCTATTAAGTGTGTGTGTCATCCGACCCTGCAAGCGCCCAAAATGGGATGCCACTTTTCAGTCACCCATCTAAGGACTGACCGCGTCGACCTTTGCTTAACATTTGGTAATCGCATCGTTAAATTGTAGGTTCTGGCTTTGTCTAGTACAGCAGTCGTTAAGCCATGTCAGAGGCCATTAGGGCGACTTGATAAACTAGACACTAGAGTTGGCCACTCTCATTCGATAAGAAGTGTGTGTGTGTTTAAGATACGACACTTTTCTAACTAAATAATCAAATTCAAACTCACCTGGCTTCTTCTATAAGCGCCCAAGAATCCAATGGTGATAGTTTTATCATTCTTCCAATGCTCCCTCATGTTGGGACATATCTTGGCTCCTCCGCATTCATTCTCCACGATATCGTACAAGTTAACTCCATCTGCCTCTATCTGGTCTATTGAAACCTGCTCTTCAATCAAGTTACTGGTAACACTAGAGTGAATATTATTCAAGTAAACAGAATCCAACTTATTCGTCTCAATAAAATCAGAATCCTCAGCATTCGAGTTGTTTGTTTCACATTTATGATTGTCAAGAAACTTTGCATCTGATATTGCAAGTTTAGCTTTATCGTTTCCCGTGAATTTGTCGATTGTTTTTATGTTTAACTCTGGATGTATTTCGATTTCTTCTGTAGCATTGAAAATAAACAAACTGTCATCTGTGAAATTATATTGATCGATTGTTTGTATATTTCTTTCTTCAGGTTGGTCTGTACGATCATTTTTGGCTGGTTTAGCTTTGATTTCTATTAAAATCATGAGTATCAGATAGAACAATGTGATTTGATTTGCCATCGTGTTTCACATTATTGTTACTTTGTCATTCCGGAGTCGAGTGTACCTGGAATAAGATTAATTGTTATTAATTATCTACAAAGTATTATATAATTCTCTACAAGGCATTTTAATTAATAACACTGTTATTAATTAAAATGCCTTAATTAATAACAGTGTTATTAATTAAAATGCCTTGTTTTATAAACATTTCCGTTTATAAATCACTAGCTGCGCTCGCGATTTCGTCCGCGCGGAATAGTTTATTTTAGGCATCATATTTATTTTTGCAACCTCTTCAGCTTTATAAATTATAGCTGTTACCCACGACTTGAACCGTTTTCGCAGCGCTCGCAACGGAAGCCCTCAAAGATGACCAATTTTCCCCGTTTTTTCCACATTTTCCATTGTTTCTGCGCTCCTATTAGTTGCAGTGCAATATTTTATAGCCTAAAGCCTTCCTCGATAAATGGTCTATTCAACACAAAAATAATTTTTCAATTCGGCCCAGTAGTTCCTGAGATTTAGCGCGTTCAAACAAACAAACAAACAAACTCTTCAGCTTTATAATATTAGTATAGATTTATTTTCTTATTTTCATTATTTAAAGTAGTAATATGAGTAATAAACTAAACATTGGTCCAACAATGACACGTGAAGTGGTGCCACGGTGAAGAAATAGTAGAACTTAACCAAAGTTTGTCAAACTTGTTTTATCGTAGTGACCTTACGTCACAAGAAAAAGTGGTAAGAGCAGAAATAATGAATACAATATATTACGTAACAACAAAGATGATTTTATTTACACCGATAGCTTTCGTCTGGAAATCAAGGCATGTCCATATTAACATGCCTCGCAATATATGTATATATATTTATTCCATATTATGACGTAGTATATAACATAATCAACAGTACAACCCAGTGATACTCTTTGATGGGACGGTTATACCATCACGAATTTGAAAATGATTGATAATTTTTCGCCAAGGAAACATTTAGGCCTACACATGCGTAAACGTACGTAAACGGGAAAAGAAATGGTTTTCCACTTTGCTCAATAACCACTAATATTTTCTAAGATTTCCTCTCCATCCTACGGTTGACATAAGTTAGTGAAAAGGCCGCCATTTGTGGCACAAGATTTAAAATGTTTTCCAAGTATATTTATAATGTTTTATTAGTGTGTCCAGTAATGAAATACTTACTTAATTTATCTGTCTCACTTTTGATTTCACTAACGTAGCGTGGCAACTATTTTTAAATGTCAAATAGTATGCCATTGATAAGAAAAAACCTGGCACCATTAAAAGTTATTGTTTTTGGATATATATTTTGTTCTAAATAACGAGTATCTATTTAATTTGTCCCTGAGATTATTTAGGCTGGTGGAAAAACGAATAAATTTGTGAGGTAACTTGCCACGCTTCTGAGAAAGCGCGTAATTTTTATGAGTTTTCCGCGATCCAACACTCGAGAATGAGGGTTTTGACAGTCGCGAGTACTAGATGGGTTTTACGTATGGGAAATGAGCTAAGTTGCATTATAAATATTCAGAAGCAGCAGTGTTCAGTTTGTATGGAAAATGCTATTTTATAGAAAAATGTAGCGTCAGGGACATGCTAGGTAAAAGTATTACACTGTAGACTGCAGGGCGTGTTGAATTCATAACGTGAAACTATACTGCACTGACTATACCCACTCATACGAACTTACTACGTTAATAAATTGTTACAACTGTTTTAATGTGAAATAAAATACAATTTAATGGCGTCGTCATATAGCGATTGATATTGATTGTGAATTGTATAATTTAAGCGAGTCAACTGCGACATAAGTAATACCTGCATGAATTATTTTGCCCACAAAATAAGGATATTTTTTCCGGTTTGTGGCATGTAAAATATTATTTCCATGAACAGAATATTTATAAAGCAAAACGTTTCGTTATTGAATTTATATCACGCATTAAGCCTTTGCACTATTCAGAGCTTACCAATATGAAAAAATAATTATTTTTTTATTGAATCCTTGTACATTACTAGTATAACATAATGAGGCCTATGGTTAAAAACATATAACCATAGCCATGTTTTTCACTTTGTTACACTTGGTGAAACTTAATTTAAAGAAACCAAATAAATTTAGCCGCTTAGTCTGAACTGTCTGAAAAGGTTCACAGGTTCAAATCCTGCCAGTCGTGATTATTTCCGCTCATTTTCCAATAAATTTAAGTTAAATAAATACATATGTATACATTTATATAATAACAGATCTGCATTTGAATATTAGTCAGAGTACAATCAAAAGCCAAAATAGTGAGCATATAGCAAAGAGGAACGGCAACTATAACTGAAACGGTGAAATGTGTCTAAGAAAAACAAGGTATCAATCTATACTAATATTATGAAGCTGAAGAGTTTTTTTGTTTGTTTGTTTGAACGCGCTAATCTCAGGAACTACTGGTGCGAATTGAAAAATTATTTTTGTGTTGAATAGACCATTTATCGAGGAAGGCTTTAGGCTATATAACATCACGCTGCAACTAATAGGAGCGAAGAAACAATAGAAAATGTGAAAAAAACGGGGAAAATTATTCATCTTTGAGGGCTTCCGTTGCGTGCGCTGCGAAAACGGTTCAAGATATCAAAAAAAAATGTGTATGAAAGAATTATTCCTCTTGAAATGATCTAACAAAATGTCCGCAACAGTATATGTCTATCTTTTAAGGTTAACTCACTAGAACCGTTTTTATGGTAATAACAATTCCACGCGGACGAAGTCGCGCGCACCAGCTAGTCTTTTATATTCACATTCATTGATTTGTATTACTTATGTATATTGTGTATTGGCCATGTACTGTTACCGAAGTTAACTGTTTTTTTTTTATTTTCTGAACTATCAATCAAGACATTGATTTTTTTAGACAGTTCCATTAAACTTGTGTAAAGTAAGTTGCATCGGAAAACACCTGCGCAGTTTGTAAAAGTTATCATCCATCTTTATTATCATAGAAAACAGTGATTCTGTGGAGTTACAATCTATGGAATATATAATTTTCCCAACTCAAATCAAAACATTCTCAATTTTTTTTTTTCACTTATAATACTTTTATTGATTTACAGTACATTTGTATATTTTATTATTTGTATTTTTTTTTTCTCAAATACATTGTTTTATAAGAACTTTAAATATGTTTGGTAAATTTTTAGAGATAAAGATATTTAGGCGAGCGTTTAGGCACGCTTATTTTCTTGAGAATTTCAGTCACTCATTGTAAGTCAACTAAATGTGCTGTAGTGGTATTATTTAAGTTATGTGTGGATTTACACTCGCTTAGCCGTGAAGGAAAACATCGAGAGGAAACCGTGAAAAATGTCTGAGGACCGTAATAATATCCGAGGGCATATATCTTCCGTGGAAGGGCAGGGCGCTTACGACGATGTATCTGCTCAAGAGAACTCCCATAACGAATTAATAGGTAAAAACTACGTACTCGTATTGTTGTTTTTGAACCTGCATCAATAAGAATCTTATATTACTATCGCTTATTTTCTTATTCATAATTTTGAAAAGTAATAAAGAAATTTAAACAGAGATCAACGTAGACTTTCTATCATTCAACATGATATATAAATAATTTATCGGTTTGTAACTCTTCTTTAACTTTTACAAAAATACACGAAACTAATAACAGATACAATTTAGCGAAACTCACATTTTCATCAAACTTATCAACAAAGTTCATTTAGCCACACACCATTCACAATTTATCGATAAGAGAACGTAAAAGTTTAGTTTCAGATCTTGTTTACTCTTTGTTTGAACTCGAACCGCGCCACGGAGCTGCAAGACACGACCGCTTCCTCTGAGAGTCCGCGTCTAACTGATTACTGACGAATAAACTAAAGCTGGGAGTAAATATTTGCCTTTCCCATGTTTGTAGAAACAAATGAATATGTTACCTCAATTTATAGGCGAGATTGTTCGCTGGGCGAATCAATGATTACTAAAATATATGCAATGAGTTTTACCGAGTTTTTTTTTTTGAAGTTTTGACTGATATTTTTACTTTTTTATGTAAGTAGAAACAGATTCGCATGAGTTTTTTTCGGTATACGAAATGTCATTGTGTTGATAACGAGTAAAATTACAAAATATAACAAACACAACGTGCGGATAGTTAGATACATTTTTGTTAAGCTTAAACGATTATATTGCTAAATCGATTCGAATATGATTTGATATGACTAAAATTTAAAGACTGAATAAACCAAAATCAAACTTACATACTTAAACTTACTTCAGACATTCAACAAACTTTTTGATTCATGATTCCAGAACAAGCTAACTTATTTATATAAGATTTCACCCCGTGAGAAAATCCGCCGGGTCGAAGTATGCGATAACATTTTGGTAACTTTCATAAATGACGTATGTAGATGTTCGTAGAGGTTTGTAATGCTGCGTAGCTCTACCGTAGCTCTATCGTAGCGATTTCGTAGAGGATAAAACTTTGGAGTGTTGATTTCTTAACTGTTGAATCAATTAATCTTTATCATTATTATTGTAAATAATCGTGTATGAAGTCTAGTCGTGGTTTTTTACATAACTATTAGTGCGTCGTCTCTGTTTCTTATGCGTATCTTATGATTTCTGCTATAAGCCCAAAAAGAGACTACGTCACACTACGTGTTGTTTCAAACCTACACTTCAAATTTAGATTCATCGTGTTGTGTATCTATATTTTTTTGCATGATGACTCTGATATAAGTAATGGTAATAAAATAACAATTGTTGTAGTTTAAATATATTTATTTACACAACAGTCTTGCTCCGTCGCACGGTTGGCAGACGAAGAAAGTTGGAGTTCCTTTGTACTGGGAGAGTATTTTCTGTTTCAATGCAGGTACTGCTGATTTCTCCACCTAGCGAAAAAAAATAATGTTAAAAAATATATACAAGTAATACGGCTTTTAGCGCCATTTTCGTTAGAATTGCTTGATTTCCTAAGGACGTTTCATGAAGAGGTGAAACACGTGTTGACGATGATGTCTTTTCAAGAGAAGTATACTCGGCCGCATAGAGCTCGAAGGCCAAAATCACAGAGCCCAGAACTCAAACAGGTGTAAATACTCGAAAAGATACCAATTCTACTATAACAAAATCAGATATGTGAATTGTGGTAATGGCGAAAGAACATACCAATCGTCTGACGTCGGCAAGAAGCAGACAAACAAGAGATTTTTTTTTAAATTATTTATAACAACTTACCAGAGAGATGACGCACCCCCCGAACCCCCCGCCGGTCATCCTGGCGCCGTACACCCCCGCCTCCCCCCGCAGTATGTCCACTATCAGGTCCAGCTCCGCACACGACACTTCCATCAGTTGGCTCAGAGAGTCGTGCGATTGGTAGAATAGCTCTCCTACCTATAACAAAGTTTTATTATAGATATTTAATCATTGTACCATTAAAATCGGAAGTAATTTTGTGAATTTGTAGATCTGATCATATAATGTTTGTTCCTCATTAGCGCCGCATCGGAGCAACTAAGCACTGTAACTTTGATGTAATGGTGGCATAGGGTTCGGAAAGGGACAGTTATTTTTAAACCGCAGCATAAGCTAAGATGACTATAAGCTTTGAAATTGAGAGTTTTAAAGTCATTCTTATACAATATACATCTAACTTCTTATATAACAGCTATACCAAGTTGAGCCAAAAACAGCTGAGGCCAAAACAATTATGTTTTCACTAAGTATGAGGTTAACAGCCTTCGACAAGTATCGTCCGTAGTATTAGTTGGTAATAAAAAAATATGAAACAAAAGTAGACTTGCTAAAACTTTATATTATTAAAAATATTTAAAAAATAAATTCAGTCCCTGTAAAAGTATTTCCACAAAGGAGGCGGAGGACGTGAAGATTAAGATAGCTAAGATAAGCTACTTTAAGATACAGTAAGTCTGGGGGCACGGCGGTGCCCCCGCCAAGTTGAGCGCGAAGCAAACGCTGCCGTACCATCCTTTACTGGAACCATTTCGCCGCATTTTCAGGCCCCTATGTGAGAACCTCTGGATGGAGCTAGAACGCTGAAATTTTCGTCTTCTGGTAAGCTATATGGGCACATATGAAATCCAAAATTTCAAGTCGGTAGATCATTTAGTTCCGAAGCTAAGGGAAAGAAAAGTTATGACACTCACTCACTCATGATCATCAAAATAGAACTAGTACTTCCCATAAACTCAGAGAGCTGAAATTTGGTACAGAGTTAGAGGTTAATGGCCACATAAAGGGAAAACTATAAAAACTAGGATAATCAAAGATCTGGAGTACCTGGTGACCCTGATTAGAAAACAAAAGAGCCCAACCAAACTATTAGAGATATCGACATACCGCCTTTACAAAAAATATTCAACTTGGTGGGCCGCTTCATTCGATGCCAAAAATCGAAGGTCAGAAGTATCTGATGAAGAACCTTCAGCTGGTCTCAGCTGTTTTAGAGATATGTTAATGCCCAATAATAAAGAAATCGCAGTAACGAACCTTAGACTTGGCACGACCTTGTCTAGATTTCATTACTTTTTAGAGATAAACAAGCAGCTCCATCCAGACTGGGTAGTTTTTTACAGAATGTTTTTGGTAGGATTTATTTTTCTACAATTTCTGTATTTATTTGAATATTAAATACTTACCCTTTTCAAGTTATTTTCCTGTAAAACTTGGGCAGTTTCTTCTGTTCTGCTGATTTCATTGATAACATGTGTTGCCCGCTTCAGTACTAACTCATCACAGCTTAGTTTTTTCAGTTCTGTTAACAAAAAACAACAACATGTTAGTCAAAATAATATTGCATGCTATTTTATAAACAGTTTGAGAGTGCAAAATATTATTATAAGTATATGATAGTGTAAAACTTAGCCTAAAAATATATTCTATATTGGGAAAAACACGCAAGCCAGTGCAAAACACAGCTATACAATATGAAACCAGCAAAACTAACAGCTTAATGTGGTTTATCAACAAAGAGCTCGTAAAAAAAATATTTCATAAAAAATACTATCACCTAAATATCCTCGGATACTTGAATGTGGTGTAGTATTAATGTGTAACTAGACGCGTCGTTACGAAATATTTATTATTTGTAAACTACTTTCAATGAAATATGCCGAAACTGACAATAAACGTATATATCTGCATCTGAATCTAGTCACCCCAGTTTTTGTTAGACTAACGGCATTACCACAAAGCGTTTAAATTTATTCGTCAATATCAAATATAATTAATTAACACGTTTTAATTAACTGTCTGGAGAACAAACCTTTGATAGAACAATAAAGTAAGTTACACAACGTTCAATATAAAGATAGGGGTTTGAATAAATGTCTGTGAATGTAGCATTTACATGGAATTCCGATATGTAATTTAACTCACTCTGCATAATGTGTATGTTTATTTTAAACATAGAAATGAATATTTTGAATATAATTTCGTCTTTTGATAAGATTTTATATATTATAAATTGACATATTTACGCAAATTTACAAGTTTTATACATAATATTATTCAATATATATCTACAAATGTATATTTGTAGATAGTGTACAAAACAAATAAACATATAAAAATAAAAGAAATGAACTGGCAATAACAGTTTTATCATACAATTATTTGAGATGATTTATACCTATAATTGATTTTATTTATCAGATTTCGTTTGTTTTTTACATCCTCGTCTACTCAAGCTATAAATGTCTAGCATTTTAACTTTTACTTGCAAGAAGAGTGTACAAACAGCTTAAAAGAATGAAAAAGTTTCTCAGCAAGATAATAACTTTCCACCATAAATCTAATATCAAACATAAAGCATAGCAGCTGCATATAGCCATTATACCTACATAAATATATACATGTTCAGTTGTGTTATCAGAATTAGATCGTACTCCTTTCAAAAGCAACTTCCTAAGCCACAATACTGCTAAAAACATCAAACTGACGTATGAAGAACACCACATCCTAAAGTTACGTACAATAGACAACTTTACCTTCGACTTAAAGTTAGCGTAAAATAATATGAGGTACGAGTGTGAAGAGAGTGTGGCTATGTTATTTGTTTTTCACGAAAACAACACAACTTTCTGCGGTTGGTGCTTCACGTTGTAACACTCACCTTGCAGCTGCTGCAGGTGTGCCGGGCGCTGTGAAGGCAGGCGGAGTAGCTCGGCCGCCGCCTGGCACTGCGCGCGCTGCTGTGGGTACTTGCTGCCGGTCAGCTGGTGCTTCACGTTGTAACACTCACCTTGCAGCTGCTGCAGGTGTGCCGGGCGCAGTGAAGGCAGGCGGAGTAGCTCGGCCGCCGCCTGGCACTGCGCGCGCCGCTGTGGGTACTCGCTGCCGGTCAGCTGGTGCTTCACGTTAGAGTTCACCACAAGGATCACAGCGTCACCTGTCTCTAGAGGTACTTGGGTGGCTGATAGGGATCTGGAATAGGGGAAACATGATATTATAAAAACAATTTAAATCAATTTTTGTTACGAAATATATATGAAAACAAATTTATTAGAGATAGTAAAATTACAACATTGTAATATCCTAGCTCAACAAATATGAGCGTCAAAAACTCATTAGAAAAATTCATTTTTTAGTACTAAGATCTAGCGAGTGCAGCGTAAGTTCGCCCGCTATCTGTATAAGAGATTGTACGGGTACTACCCGTTTCTGTACCCATCGCTGTTCGTATCTGGTATGGTCGGTTTAGATACATTGATTATGAGGCGCAAATGTGCTATACTACTACATTTTTATTCATTGTTGCCAGAGAAAATCAATGATTCGAATACACTGGCTCGCCTTTGCAGCTCCAGACCGACAGCGTGAGTCGCGTTCGTGTTATGTTCGCGATCTGTTCGCGATGCCGCGTATTCGCTCGCTAACCAAACAGTACGCGCCAACGCAACAAGCTATAGCTCTGCTCAATGCTCTGATTGCACACAACACTGATATTGATGTGTTTTGTTGTAGGTTTAGAGTATTTTTTAGTGAATGTGTAGCCTTTGTAAGTGATATGGTCGTCCCATTATTAAGAAATTAAGTTATTATTTGTAAATATGTAGGTATTTAGATATAAATAAATAAATAAATAGTGACATTATTTATACTAATACATTTAAAAAGTCAAAGGTATGTTTGTACCTAAAGGTTTCCTTCTTCTTAGTTTCATCTCATGAATGAACTTATTAATTAGAGGTACATTAAAAATTGCTTAAGAAAAGCCTACTGCTTTTTTACATGAATAAATTTATATAGAGATCTTATTTTTATATTTATATAAGTATATTATTATCAAACGTCAATGCCTTGCATCAACCTTTAAACTGTTTTGTGATCCATATTAGTCGATATCCGATAGTAAATATTTGCCCAGTGGCGCTGCCTGTGGATATTAAATTCAGTCCGGTGACAGTTAATTACTATTTTGGATGCCCACTGAATAAGTTAACACATTGTAGATTGTGTGATAGTAAAACACACACAATACACATTGTGAAAAATTATAATTTTCTACCATTATAATTTTAAACACGCATTTACGGTTCATCATTATTAAAAAATGGAGTAGGACTTTGTAGGATACAATTAATAATTTTACTTAAATTCGACACAAAAAGTAACGCAGAAAATCGTGAAAACTTACCTATGCATGAATATTACAATAATAAAAATCTTATTTTGTTAAATCTTTTTATACAAGAAATAAAATAACAGACAATGTTTTTATGTCACTAAAGAATAATTTATAATAATACTTGAATCTACTTTTAAACATAAAACCAAAACATGGATAAAAATCTTTGTCATATCTACAAATCATCTAAAAGGCTATCCTTAATTGTTAATTAATGAATAAACTTGATTGAAACTCCATACCATCTTTCCCAAAGTTTCTCTAAGTGGCCTATCTTGGCTAACCTGAGTTACCTTTCCTTTATCACTAAGTGCAAATCTAAGTAACTACTTATAAACAATTCAAGTAAACAAATAGAGCTAAATATAAACCGAGCTCGGGAAATAGGTTAGGATGGGTATTTTATACAGTTCTATCAATGTAGTTTTATGGAAACCTTAGATGGGTTTGTTTACGTTAGTCGCATGATTGAACGTCTTCAGTGCAATATACATGTACAAGTATATTTGATACAGTATTTTATTTATAGTTAAGAATATAACTTAACTATGCTCGTATGCCAATCTGACGATAAATTAAAGTAAAACTAGTTTTTCTAAGCCATGCCTAATTTTATATGGCCGGCTCGATCCAGATCGATAAGATAAGATATGTCTTTAATGCACACCAAAGAATCACACACACATGAAAGAAGAGATCGATCTGATTTGATAGAATATCAATTTTTTATTAGACTGCTATCAGACCTCACACAAAAACCAAGATCTCTTTAAGCCATATAGAACTTCTTAGGCAGTTTTCTTTTTTTATTAACTTATACTGTCCCACTCCTGGGCAAAGGTCTCCCCCAACTACCTCCATGTGTCCCGGTCGAAGGTTTCCTCACGCCAGGCACACCGAAACCGATCGAAGGTAAATAAAAAAAACGTTAGTCTTACTATCCATTTATCAAATTTATATACAAAATATAAAACTATCTGTATATAGATCTCAAAGGTGACTGACTGACTGATTGACTGATAAAGTGATCTATCAACGCACAGCCCAAACCACTGGAAATTTGGAATGAAGGTAGATGTTATGACGTAGGCTTCCGCTAAGAAAGGATTTTTGGAAATGCCACTTTTAAAGGGGTGAAATAGGGGATGCAAATTTTACTTCTTAATGCGAGCGAAGCCGCAAGCATCCACTAGTGGCAACTAAACTCATTAAGAAGACTGCTTTTTCAATGATTGTGTAAGTTTAAATAAATAAATAAGTTTCAACGTTCATCCTCACCTACAGTCGATGAGTAGCGCGTGGTTCTTCTTGCCCATAGTGACGATGTATTGATCCATGATCCCGCACGGCATGCCCGGGAACTCATGCTCCGCCTTCTGACACAGCTTGGCTTTTTTGACGGGACTGCAACAATATGACAAAGAATGGGTCAAATTTAATTTGAACAATTTTTTCCTTTTTTTAACACGAAATAGGCTTACGGTTGACTATTATAGCCTGCCTGACGTTAAGCACCACTATAGTCTAAGATGTAGCACGCTTGCCTAGAAGAACCCTATTTACTCTAGATTATTATTATTTTTCTTCCTTGTGAATTCGTGAAGAAGAGTTTCAAATTCGGTTTTTTCATGCTTTCTGCATAGGTGCATAAACATTAAACAAGATAATATAGCTATCTAGCGATAGTGAACTATAATTTACAGGTAAGCACGTTCCATGTTAGACCATAACTATTGTTTACCATCAGGCAAAGTATTTCCAAGTGCAATCTACGATTTGGACAAAAAAATGCATAAAAGACTGTAATACTCACTCCAGGGTGGTGTGAGTGAGTCCCTCTAACAGAGTGCACACAGCTACTTCAATGGAAGCACTGCTGGACAGGCCTGCACCCATCGGCACGTCAGACACTACCACCGCGTCGAAGCCTTCCACTTTACCTGGAATCAACAAATAACTTGAAGAAAAAGAAGATAGATATAGATATAATACTAGTTTCATGTCACAACCCCGCCCCAACTCAGCATGTGCTGTATGCAAGCATCAAGCATCAGTGCATATCCAGGAGACAGTACAAATAATCCCCACGGTTTTTTGCACGACGCGTCGTGGATCGTTTCGCATTGGCTGGCGACCGACACTTCTATGACCTCTAGTGGGTTGTATAATGATTTCACAAAATACTCTTGATTCAATTCAGTTTGTTTGTTGAACTTGGTAACTAGGAAAGGTTTAAAAGAGCTTTTTAAACAGCATTTCATACATGTGATCTATATATTATTATATATGTATTTAGAAATAAAATTATCATTTGCATTATTTTTCACACGTGCATCAGTCGATATTTTCATCTGATGACACAGAATCTCAGATCATTAACTACTTAAATATTATATTACTAATTTTCCCGAAAATTTTCTAAGTGCAACTTTTTATGTTGCAGTTTGAAGTAGTATGTTTAGTTTTTCTTCCCTTGTTTTGTGTATTATTATAAAGTTTTGTTTCATTTAAATCATGAAATAATTAGCTTAATTGCTTCAAAAATGATTTCCATTTACACAATTACGAAGAATTTTTCTTGAAATGTTTTCATTAAATAAAACAAAGAAAAAGAAGCACCAATAATAAACAACCGTCAAGCTCCATAATCACAATTAAAAAAAAAACAGCTTTCAATCTTCGATGACTTTTTATACAGCGTTCCTATTGTATAAAAATATGTATAAAGTAAATAAGTTAATGATCATTAATTCATATAACACCTTTAAAAAAAACTCATTCATCTTTTTTTAATTATTATTCTTTGGAATTTAACAGAATTACCTGTCCTGAATCTGAAATGACGTAAGATACCGATTGTATTTTGTTGTTCATTAATATCCCTGTATTCCGTTGTATCCTGGTATTAAACGCGATCCTAGCTGAACAGCTTCAGAAATATTTATTTTTTCAAAGCAATTGTTTGAAATTGGAGCCCGAACATTTTCCTGCAAATTAACTTTCTTAAAGTTACCTTAAGATCCTTAAAACGATTTCTATTGCTTTTCCCCTTTTCTATTGCCTTGTATATTAAGGCTGTAGAGGGTCGAATTTTGAACATTGAGATATAAAAAAAATAGAATACATACTTCGAATTGAAAGCACAACACGTTTCAACAATTTATAGAATTTTAGTCTGTTTATCTATTTCTCTGTTTGTCTGCTTATTTAAACGCTCGTGACGCAAACACAGCTGAGCAGATCTTCATGATTTTTAGTATGTAAGTAATTCAATTATATATATTATAAAGGTACTTGGATAGTGTGAGGGAGTGCCATAGGAACTTTTTATTTTATTTTTTTTAACTAGAACGGGTTTGTACTTGGCCATAGTTATAGTTATGTTTTATAATATTATTATTAGTTGTAAATGTTTTACCAGGAAAATTAGCAACAACTCCTTTAACATAGTTGGCCCAGGCTGGCTCCCCCGGTTGCAGGGGCGCTGATGATGGAGTAGGGAAGCTGGTCTGCAACTCCTCACCGCTGGCGAGGATCGAGAGCACCCGGCACTCGCTGGAGGAGTTGGGAGCTCCTACGACCACTGTCAGGAATGGCAGAGCCTGTAATAATTTTTTTTTATTTTTAGGTATTAGGTATAAATATTTATTCAAGCAAATCTTAATAAAATAGAATACATAGAGAAACTATAAAGTAAAAAATTTAACTGAATGTAGAGGTAAAAGTAAAAACCGATAAAAAATAAAAACCCTAAGTCCCTAAAATGCCGGCTGCAGCCGTTTTTAAATCGTCTCACAAACTTAATTTTTATAACTTTATTACATGATTGATGAATCAAAACGTAAACAAATCAAAACTTAACAAAATGAATGTATTTTATTTGTGAGCATCTTTTTCGAGTGGATTTATAAGATTATCAATGTTAAATTAAATCATTCTTGTTTACTCTTCCTTTGGAATTTAATCTCCTAAAAACTTCTAAAGTATCTGATAATTTGATCGTCACTTATAACGAGCAATATTCAATCAATCACCAATTTTCAGTTTCTTGTTTATGAAGCCACGTAAACAGAATAATCAGCCTAACGAAAATTAAGAGAAGCTTTTGTACCGTGAAAGTTGAACGGAAAAAGCAAAAGTTCACTTTTTTCCACTTGGAAAGCTTTTAGAGTAGGGTAGCTTTTAAAAACGATGCCTTTGTCCCGAAGGCTGATCCCATCAAAATGTAGCACCCGTGATTACCCGTATGGAATGTATGAAAACCATGGAAAAAAGATTTACATAGCCATACATCTCTTTACCATGTCAAAATATACCTACACATAACATTTTTTTTTTCTGTATACTGGACAACACAGCAAACATACAAGTGATTTACAGTTATTGGTTACAAACAAAGCCGCATGTCCTACCTACTACAGGCACTACATGCGGTGAACATAAAAAAAACTCTTAAAATTATGATAATATGCTTATATATGTCGGAGCGACCACCGGGGAGTCTCTCAATGACGACATCAGAATTAGGGCCTACTCTAGCTTAGTGAGCGTATTCTGGGTAAAATACTAGTTTAAAACACTGATAAGAAGTATTCACAAACGTTTATCACACTTTTCACAAACTTTACTTATAATGCAAACTACGGTTAGCTAGCTTTAAACTTTAAAATGAGCAGTGGGTTCGAGGCTCCGACCTCGACCCAGCACCATGAAAACAGGGGTCCAACTCGACCACATCACATGAACAAATCAAAGGTCCAACTTGACCATATAACACGATATTCTAACATCAACTCCAAAGCTCAACTTAGACTGCCTCCCGGAGCCACCATCCACATCGATTATATTGGCTTTACATCAAGATGGCGCCTCGACCCCACTTGAGACTCTGCTCTGCTCCAATTGGTTGTTACAAATGATATTCGTGACTTTTTACATTAGCAAATATGAAGTTGCTTGTAAAAACAATTACGAATCATATTAGACAATAAACAATAACGTTAAGAGTTAGTAATAAACTATGACCAAGCGACAGTCAACTCAACAACTTCCTCTGACATTTCCGTGCCGCTATGTGCTATAATAAAATGTTATCATTATCATTACAATCATGTCAAAATAGTTTTGTAAATTCGCTAACTGATTTATAATAACTATCTAGGTAGTAAGATCTCATTTTAGACATTGTTACAAATTATGACTAAGCAGCGATCGATACAACAGCTTCCTTGCTCCGACATATACCTACATAAATAAGAAAAAAAATGAATAGTACAATTTAAGATAAATTATACAGAGAAGTTGTAATCAAAAACAAACGACTTAATAGAAGAGACTGCTGAATTAAATATATCGAGCTTCTGGCAGATGTCATTATACGATAGAAACAAGCGGTCTGCCGGCGCGTTGTAGACTACGTGATTTTGAAGTAACAACTGTTTTGCGTTTAGATAGGCGACTGCCAGGTCAAGAAACACAAAAAACAACTTTTTCTAAAATTTCTGTACTATCGACTTTTCCTTTAATAATTTTAAATAGAAATATCAAGTCAGCAATTTTACGTCTTAGGCTAACTGGGTACGATTTATAATGGTCTAATCTGGATTCATATGTTTGCAGTATTCTACATTTGTAGCAAAGTAAGGTGGTAATAAAATGTGCGCTGGAAACCTTCAATTCAAGCAGGCTGCGTACAAAACAGTTAAATAGCTTAATAGGAATCTCGGGTTTCTTAAATACTTAGAAGTTCAAGCTGAATAAAGATCCTTTTTATGGTATTAGTTCAGCTTATTTTCATTCACAAATAAATAAATGAAAAATTTGTAATGTGAATGAGCCAGTATTGTTTTAATAAATTGATTATTAGATGATTGCAAGTAGAATTGCGGGTGATTGCCAGTAAACATAGCCAATCCATTTAAATGAAACAGATAACGCCTCCGTAAACATTGTTTGTTTGTTTGGGAGTTATCCAAGTTCACTTTGAACTTGAAAATGAACTTGGTTATTTTCCTCGACGTAACATCAACATCAATTCAGTTAAAAAGTTACAAGCAATTAAGATATTGCCAGAGGACAATGAAGATCATAAAATTATAATTTGGTATTGCTTTCGACTTTGGAAAATGTCAACGGGATTCAGGCAAATTATGATAAAACCTTACTTTCCTGTTGGGAACTAAAATTATAAATAGAATATTGAATTGAGTGCTAAAGGAAAGTACGTACCTATATTTAACTGTTTTTTTACCTTCTTTATATGAAACAGATGAAATCTTTTGAAACCTAATTTTCTTAATAGAACTTTATTAGCTGTGTGAAATAAAAAAATCCGAAATAATTTATTTTACTGATAGAAAATTCAAAGCTTTTCGGACGATAAGCACAAATTACTGGAAAAGTAGAAGAAAAAAAATCAGATGTAGGATTCAGTAATAATAGATATAAGTAGTGTGAAATAATGTGATAGAAATAAAGGCTTTTTTATTTTATTTTATTTATTTTATAGGATTCAATAATCAAAATTTTCTAGGAATGTTGTTGATCCTCCGAAATAGGTTCCCATAAGGAAAAAAAAATATTCGCACCGTCGGAGCCATCTTTATACGGGTTTGCTACCTTATAATATTATGTATACGTCACAGTAACATTTTATACGGATGAACTTATATTTATTTGTTTAGACACGACCAAAATTTTCTCTCAAAAAGGTTTTCTCTCCAAAGTATTGAATAATCTACTGTTATATGTACTACACATGTAACAGTAGACTATTCAATACTTTATGCACATAGTCCCGCCTGAACGTACGTGATATAACGTACGTACAGCTTTCCTTACATTTCTTTTTAAGCACCCCAGCGGCTAAATGAACGTTTTTCATTGTTTTTCTATTGAATGCAATACTTTTGTTCATTATTTTGCAATACTAACCACAGGCAGTACGTATCCCTCGCAATAATCTATATGTTCTCCAATGAGGTTGACACGGCCCGGCGCCGCAGCTGCGACTGTCGCGTCGCGGCCGAATGTCGCAGAGAATTTGTCGCGTGCCTGTCGCAGCAACGCAGCCTCGCCTTTCGGTACCGCCTCGTTGGACATCTAGAAAGATTTGTTGGAAGTTCGAGTATAAATATAAAGAAAAGTGATTAATTGTTAAGAAATATTATTATGTACTTATCTAAATATTAAATTACCTAAATACATTTGGGTCAATAAAAATGACAGTAAATATCTTATTTGCATTAACAATTTACTCAAAAAAGTGCTTCATTATGTTCGTCATAATTAAAGTTTGAACAAATAAGTCACAATAATAAAATTCTACGCGCTTTAGCAGAATAGCAACGGACCCCGGCTAAATCCCCGTCCACGAAAATAGTATTAAATGTGGTCTGTTATTTATTCGTGTGTGTGTGTTTTTTTAAATTGCGTATGCAGTTTTTCTATGAAACCATTATAAGACTCGATAGTCAACATTTAAAAAAAATACTGAACGTTTTTAAATATCCCAAGGCATTTTCTCTGAAATCCATTATATGGTAACTTTATTTTATTTACTTATCATTATACTATTTATGTTTATAGCTCGCCGCCATCAGTACATATGTGTGTATAATATACATATATCCGCTTATGCAACTGTTGTTTAATCTGACAGTTTACCGCCAGTGATATCTGGGGTCAATAAAATGTTATCGATTATTATTCAAACTGAAGCAATAGTACTTGTATCTCGTACAGTGTTAGTACTTGTATCTCGTACTAACACTGGACAGTATTGGACTGATTAATTTTATTTTACCTTAAATCCTTTATTGTTACTTCTCTAATTAACCGTGTTCTAAATTTATGAGGTCAGTTCTCTCACTAATTTACCTGATTTTGTCGTATGTCAACAGAATACTGTATACAAACCTAATAGTCTCAAAAACTTCCCTAAACTCCATTAACAACAAACCAAGCTCACCATCAGGCGAATTACGGTTAAATGCAAACCCATTCCTCGTAAAAAACCGCTATTCATACCAACATCCAGTTATAGTTTTTTTTTTTTTGTATTTTCGTCGATCAATCCACCAACATGTAGATGTCAGAGATGTTGTCCAACAAACACTGATCACATCAAAAAATTTTTGAAGCGAAGTTTATTCTAAATAAATAAATATTTCGGGACATTGCACACAGCGCCATCTAGCCCCACACTAAGCAAACGCTTGTGTCGTGGGTACTAGATAACGGATATAATACTTATATACTTTTCTTTTGTAAATACATACTTATTATACATACAAACAACCAGACTCAACACAAGAAATTATACATTTTTAAAATGCATAAATACTTGTGTCAGGCAATCAGCAATCAGGCAAGGCAGCAGGTGTTGTGGTAATCTATAGTAAAGTAGCAGTATATATATATTATTCCAGTCATAGTTAGTAGGTATGTATAGTACATCTCATGTTTACTTTACACTGCATCTAACTAGCTACTGATAAGATATTGTTAAAGCTGGGATGCCCTTGTCATGTCATATCAATTTACCACTTAATTAGTTTCTCCTAATGACTTCTATTAAATATCTTAAAACCTGACATTTTTTTGCATTATACACCAACTCAGCATAATGCTGGTTGTGTGGAAGCAACCAGCGCTGGTCTTCCGTTGGTACTGAATTTTCATGTCTGTACCAAATTTTTGGTGATGGTTATATAGACCTGGTAGAATGGGACGAGTACTAAGTATGATATTTTAATCAATGCTTTGTCTTTTTCGTTGGGTTCAAAACTATCCAATATAATAACAGCAATGCTGAATAAATCTAATAAGTTTTATAGGTAAAGTATGTAGGTTCCGTTAAATAGACTAACACAGTGTTAGTCTATTTAACGGCTAGAAGCACAGTAGTTTTAGTAACACTACTGTGCTTCTAACTATTCAGTACTCTTTTCAATGCAAACAATATCAATACAAGTTCAACTACGAGCGCAGCGCACATCTAATTGACTGTAACCTACATCGTATGTTTGTTATTGTTAGTTCCGCTTGTTACAAGAATGTACAACGTACCTTCACCACAGTTTCCTCAGCAGTTCACAGAAAGCGTAGAAACTCTGTTGTTCTTCGAAGGAGTTTGCGTTCAGTTCTTTTGTTTTTATTGGTTCCTCGCTTGTAAAGAAGTTTAATTGTTTCTTACAGAGTTCTATTGTAAGGAGGATTCTTTCACAGATTAGATACTCCTTACTGGTTCTTTTTTTAAAATTTATGCTAAGTTATGTCCGTAAAGGTTTCTTGTAGTATGTTTATCACAGCGTAGTTAGTGTATTATCAGTACGTACGGACTGAGTAGTATGCGAGCTCGCACTGGGGAGATGCGATAGCGGCCGGTGCCTGCTTTATTACTTGTTAGGCTGGGTACTCATGTAAATCTAAATCTAAAATCTAAATTGCATAACATTAACAATACGAATTAACAAACATTCGTCAGTCTGATTTTTATGGTGGCATAGTTGCTTTCATTGTCTACATTAGAATAATTATTTTTAATGCTCACTTACTTATACCTAGTAGGTATAGTATGTACCCTGACTGAATGACTCTAAACGCTCTTCTAGATGTTAAGCCTGACTGTGATCTTTTTGATGGTGCGTGGAGTGGAATATTGGGGGATTGCTTGCGATATTGTGAGACAGCATTTTTCAGGCAATCTACCATTATTTGATTATACGCAACACTTCGTATGTATTGTTCTCATAATTATTATTCTTTTTATTTTTATTTTTAGATGTCTTATTGTTGTGTTAATTTAATTTTTTGACTGATTAACAATTAATTTTATATAGATAAGTATTCTTTAATTGACTAATGTGCAATATTGTGGTGTTTGTTTGTATTTTTAAATTTATTTCTATGTTATCATTAGTGTAAATCGTGAACGGTGCTAATTGGAATAAATGAATTTGAATTTGAATTTGAATGTAGGTTGAACACTTATCATATAGTAGGAACCCCCTAAGTGAGGCAGTTGTGAAGCAGAAATAAGTAAAAAGACAAACTTCAATGAGGCAATAAAAAACATATTAAAAATGGTCAGTCAGTACTAACCTATTTCAAACACAAGCGACTCAAATTAATTTTATCAATCAATAAGTTACATTAATTTGCATTTAGCGGATTTTAGAGGTTTCCCACTATTACTATCTAAGTACAATAAGATCTAGTAGACAATAGAACTGACTCACCACAAAAGCGTTATTGTCAAGGATTCAAGTGATAGGTGGCAGACAGCTTCTCCACACAAAGCTGGTTAGACTTTTATAGACTAATACCGGGTCTTGAGGTAAGTGCAAGTAATTATAGATAAAGTTGACCTTACTCATTTTTACCATTCTACGTTGATTGTGTGAACTGCCTAAAGGTGGAACTCCTTGTCAGATTCTCTGTTCCCCTTGAACTATATCGGTCTTCAAGTATAAAGTTGAAGCGCCCGTAGCTCAGCTGGCGGAGGCAATCGCATGCGATCACCAATGTTAAGCAAAGGCCGACGCGGTCAGTACGCGGATGGGAGACCAAAAAGTGGCATTACATTGTGGGTCGGATGACACGTTAAATTGTAGGTCCCGGCTGTATGTCCAGTACGGCAGTCGTTAAGCCATGTCAGAGGCCTGTAGGGCGGCTTGATAAACTCTAAACACTAGAGTTGCCCACTCTCATTTGATAAGAAGAAAAAGAAGAAGTAGAGAGCTAATCGGTTTCTTCGTAATAAGCGCGCTAGATTGTAAGCTACAATAATGCCATCAGGCGAGTTGTGGACAAGAGTGAGCCCATATTATATAAAAAACGTTAGTAACTTTGCAGATTTATCTGCATCCGTAAATTCATTCATGGTTCTATAAATATTTCCTTTCTCACGGTTCGTTTTCATGTCGTTTCATTCCTTACCTTTTTCATTTATAAACCCGGGCTTAAGAAAAATATAACTCTGCGGTTAATCTTAAAAATATTTTCTTTTTTTGTTCACAATTTCAGCTCGAATACACTTCTACAAGTCTGCTTTCCACCACTTCCAATTGTATTACTAAAATGAGTTGTCCAATTCAAAATTCGTTCATTTATAATTTTTGTACATTTGTCTTAGATACCCCTACAAACTGGGTGACAGTTGTAAACTACTACTATTTATCCTTTCATTTGCAGTTTCATTTGCAGTTGTTTCAAAACCATAACTTAGTAACTGCCATCGGTAGGTATACATTATAATTATATTACAATTTTTATTTAACATTTTGCTAACCGACTTCAAAAGAGGTTAAATAGTAGGTTCTTAATTCAACAAAATGTTGTTTATATGTGTTATACCAAATAATTCGTTATTTCGCCAATCCAAAATCGGTTTCATCCTTTTATTGTTACATATTCAGCGGTGGCCCATACAATGATATAATAATATGTACACATAGATTATGTTTTTTTTAAATCAAATACACTTTGACGTCTACAAAAGAAATAGCTACAAAAAATGGTCATAAACATAGTCAACGCGCGTTCTGGCTATACGTACTCGTAGTGGCGAGGGGTGAATTTCAGTTGGATCACCATTTCATCTACCCACCGACACCAAACAACGAGCTCCTAAAACCTCATTAAAACGATGTATCTCTAGCCTTAAAGTCGGTAGTAAACACTATCAGCAGTTTATTAGGCAGATAAGCCTCATCAATTGTAAAACAAGCGCAACACACTGTGACACTTTTATTGTCTAATTTTACACTGATAACAAGTACCTCTTCATATGGTTTTTTTTAATTAAGAAATAAATATTATGAAATGAATAAGTAAGTAATAGTAAGTTCCACTCCGTTCCGAGTGTCCAACTCTGGTGTCAAAGTTTTCAAGCCGCCCTAAAGGGCTTCTGAAATGGCTTGACGACCGACGTACCATGACGAACAGCCGGGACCTACAATTTAACGTGTCATCCGACCCACGGACACCCCCAGAAGTGCACGAAATGGAATGCCACTTTTCTGTCACCCATCCAAGGACTGACCGCGTCGGCTTTAAGTAATTATTGCTAGTGTACTTGCATGTCTTGAATAATAACTGAGGCCACAGAATGCAAAAGTACTAATATAAGTAAAAATCCATCGTATTTGAACTCGTCTGCAATAAGCAAATGTATCAATAAATCTATCTGCTGTACCTCTCACGCCACAGAGATATATGACTGATTTGTTTCTCGTTTACTATATACCTGTTACTTATGTAAGTTGAGTAAATATATTAATACCTACCACTAGTTTAAAACATAAATAACTTAATAAAATTTTGATTCTATTCGACTAACTATAATATAAAACATTAAAAAATAAACAGTTAACGTTCCGTCATCTTTTGTAAACACACATAAAAATCACAGCGCCTAAAAGCTGGTCCATCACACTATTTATAATAAGCGCCAGATTATGGTTTATGTCAGTGTATGTATTTTTCATGTTATTCTTCAAATCCAAACGGCTGAAGCGATTTAAAAATACATAGGATATAGAATAGATCCAGGAATATCCTGTAGGCTACTCCTACGCAGGGCGCCGCTCGTTATTTTAAGACGCAAGCTAGACCTCAGACATTGCGTCGGTGCATCCGACCATCTATATAAAGAAACGCCCACGTAGCTATACACGAGAACTGGTAACTAACAGATAACTCTTTAAGGATGGTTTTAGTATCTACCTACTTCAAAAGCAACCACTTTCATTTCACAACTTTTGGAAATTTCTCGAACATCTCAGATCTCAGATCTCAGGACATATTAATAATGCAAGCGCCTCTAAAGAATGACACCAGTGCCTTGTGATTGTTAAAATTAAAATTATGAAAAAATTTAGTTTTTTGTGTGTTTTCAAGTATTAGTTATATTGTGTGTTTGATAACTTCTTTGCTGTATTTTGTGTATGTTATTATTTATAATGTTTAGTGTTGTTACGCGTATAACATTTTATTTACGTGCGTGATGTCACCTGCCGGTCCCAACGGAAGACCAGCGCTGGATGCTTGCATCCAGCACATGCTGAGTTGGGGCCGGATTGTGGCACGAAACGTGTACCTACTTGTATATATCTTTATATTTTATTGTGTTCTGTATCTCTTGTTGTTTCGTGTCCCAATAAATTGATTTTATTCTTATTCTTATTCTCAGAGGGCAATGAACTTTTGTATAGAACAGCTGATTTATTTTTCGCGTGTTTGCAAAAGTCGTAAAACAAACGTTTTTGATGTACCTACTTAAGCTAGTCTCTTAAGTTATGTTATGCATAAATTATCAGTAACTTTGTATAGATGCATTGAGCTGTCTACAATATGTAAGTGGGATCTAATCTGTCCCGACAAGAGGTTCATTGACCTCTTGTTGGGACACCCACAGACCAGACTTCAGATGGGCGGTTGTTAATGAGTTTCAATTGATGGAGATTGTATGTATAAGATACATACCTACTGTAGGTACCTATAGCTAGGAACTATGACTTAGTTGTGTATGTGGGTGTTTGCAGAAAAATAATTAAAAATATAGTAGGTATAAACTGTACGAAATAATTCCTTACATTCTATATGTATGCTAATGTAATGCTATATGTATTATACGCTACATATTTATGTATATTGTTAAGATGCCATCCAGTGTACGCTAGATGATCTCTTGCGACGCCCTGAACAGGGCAGGCACATGTTTAGACATATTTTATTCCCTAAATTAATGCAATTTCCTTGCTGCAAGTAATAAATAAAATTATATTTAGGTTTTAACTGGAAATTCGTTTTGCCTCGCTTACTGAAAGTTGAAAGAAAGGAGAAAAGCAGAGATCTTTTTTATTTATCTGAAATTTGGACCGGATCTGATGATTCATGCATAGGATATAAAAAAATGAGTAATATAATGTAGATTTTAGTTTTTTCTTTTCATTGGGTAGGTAATGAAGTTGCTAAAAGTATAAGCTTTAGTAAGAGTACAATAACATATTGCTAGTTTCTTTATCATGGTAGTACATTAAGCTCAATGTTATCATGACGTTCTCTCTCTTTGAGACGTATTTCCTCTTGACTGAGGGTCGTGACTCCCCCGCAGAATTAATTCGTTAGGGGTAGTTCTTTTGGGCAGATTAATAATGGTGGGCGGCCAGATAAACACATGTCCTCGGATATTGTGGTCCTGAAACATGTCGGTTTTCTCACGGTGTTTTCCTTCACCGCCAAGCTAGTGCAAATCCATACATTACTTGAAATACAAGTTATTGGTGTAGGGCTGGATTCGAACCAGGGTGCGTCAGGATGAAAAGCAGAAACTAGAACCACTGAGCCACACTCGTTTTTTTTAACGTTGAAGTTCTAGTAATATCGTATTTATTTTGTACCTATTTAGTATGATATGTATTGGGGTGTTTGTTTATATGATTATGTACATTATAACTATGATTGTTTGTGTTATTTATTTTATCTCTTCTATTTCTATTGTAAACCACGTCCTCCGTTATAATCCTTTATTCATTTCTCTCCATTCAATGGTTTTCTGGAAGAGATCGCTTTTAGTGATAAGGCCGCCACTTGTGGCACTAATATAAGTTATTTTTAACCTCTTTCTTTGTATTTTATTTTGATTTTGTGTATAAGTACAATAAAGAATATTATTTCTATCGAAAAATATGTTTCAGCCACAATATTTCAGATTCTGTACCTACTATTTCCTACAAGCCACGTAACGGGTAGTAATTAATCACGAGGCGACTTATCAATCAATGACAAAAATTGTAAGCGAGTTGGAGTTAGCTAAATTTGTCTACGATATACTAAATATAGAAAATCAATTTAATCGAATTTCATTAAAACATACTAATGACTCAGCATCATATCATTTCGCTATCTCAAATTTGTACATTGTTCTGTAGTAAAGGAAATCATTGTATCAGTTATAATAATGTAACAACACATTTCAACAATTGTGTTTTGCTATTAACTAAAACAATTCTAAACCACTCGTGCCGGCAAATCAAACTAGCACTAAACAACACTAAGATAAACTTTCCCAATTTGTGATCGTATAATGATGTTTGTTGGTAAACTTCTTTAATTTCTAACTAGCACGTGGTTCTACCGGTTTCATTTAAAGTAATAAACTGATTTTAAAACGTCAACTTAATCATTGTAATTAGGTACCAATATTTGGCTAGGTATCAGGTAACCTTCTTTACTTTTCCGTGTATGACCCTCACCACAATGTATCTCCCTGAGAGAACATGTTCTTAATTAATTATTAATTTTCACAAGGAGTCACGACCATCAATAATGAGGAATACGAGTCAAGAAAGGGGTGCACTTTCTGGTATGCCTGGCTAACTACCACTACTTGCAACATAGCGTCGCTTGTGCAGATGTATGTATCTTGAAATGAAATGAAAATTATTTATTTCGAGACAAGAAATTAAGTACGAACACAGTAACATGTGTGGTCAAATGCAACACTGATAAAAATGTTAAAAAATATCGTTATTAAACATAACCGGAGCTTAAAATATAATGCAATAAATATAATTACTACATATCCCACTTAGTACCTATATTCAAACTTTGTCAACGTGTATTTACAACGTATTTTCTTCCTATAAATCTAAAGATACATGTAAATTACCTGTTACTAGAAATAAACCCCTAACAAGCTAGAATCATTGTCAGGGATGAAACCTTGATAACATATATCGAAGGGCGAGAAGGACAAGGGCGAGTAATCTATCTCTCCCAATGAGTGTGTAATATGTTAGAGGGAACCAATCAACGATTTGTAATTAAACTGAAAACTACCCATTTGCTCTCCAAGTTCTATAGAAAACTGTTGTGGATGAATTTACTATGGAGGTAGGCTTAGTAGACAGTAGTAGACATAGGCTACCTACTTTATATCCCTTGTAAGTATGTATTTAAATATAGTTTACTAATGAACTTCAATAAAAAATAGTCGTGACGAAAGCATCTCTCTTTATTTCATTTACTATTTTCAATATATCAACAAAAACCTGAATAAGTTCCGAATGTGCCGTAAGTAAAGTTAATAAGCTCCGTCTAAGTTTATTTCTTGGTCTATGGTCTCTCACAATATATAACTGCCAACGTGTTGGACGCAGGATACTGTTGGTCGGACATTAATTGAGGTTTAGTGCACCGATGTGGTGCAAGTGAGAAACGACTAGCGTGCTATTTAAACTTTTATTAGTGATTATTTTACAAAGAGTTGGACGTAACAATAAGTTTTGGCTTACAAGATTTAGCTGAAGTTTTTTTTTTGTTTTTTTTTTTTTGACAAACGGTATTGCAGGCTAATATTGTATGTTTCTTAATCAAAAAACTGGATAGTAGGTACCTACCTACTTAAATACATAATTTACTGACCTCCAAGACCTCTCCGTAATGTATACCTAATACGTTTAAAAAGGCGCGCCAAATTAGCGCGTTTGTATTCCGTTTCTGGTATACTTACACGTTCTTGACTAAGTAATCATTCTAAAATATATATAAATTAACTAACTTGGTACAATATAATAATATAATATGTACGTACATAAGTACATAAATATTCATACTTATGCTTCATCGAAACACTATCAAACTTCGAAAAATAACTACGCCAGCGCTTGTGCTACGTTGACAACAATTTATAAGAAACTAATACATACCACTTCTAGCTATGTTTATCCCAAGAGATTAATAACTGAACCAAGCTGAAAAATTACATACCTATTCCAGGACAAAAGCCTTGAAGAGTAGAGTAGAGGAATAGAGAACCAAAAAGTTTTAGCATCATATCAGATCAACTGTTATTTATTTATATATGCTATACACAATACAAACTTACATTTTAGAACTTATTCTAAAAAAAAATGAATTGTGTGACCCTGTTGCTTGTTTAGTTTAGGGCATTGCACTTTTCTTACAATATCAAATTAAACACTATTTTACTTATACTAATTTAGTTACTTACATGGTTAAATACTTAATAATATCCTTTAAAAATTTTAAACATTATGTAAGTACATAGTTTTATGATAAATATAAATATGTATGAGATCTGTTATCTATGACATTATATTGCGATATTCTTACATACATTATATGTACCTATATAATTTTGTTGCATACTTACAATATAATTATTCTCTATGAGATCAGTTACTTACATTATTAGGATCTTTAAATGCATAGTTTAAATGGAATCATCTTGTAGGAATTCATCTATTGAGTAATAACTTTTTTTTATTAGGAGATTTTTTAATTTGGCTTTGAATGTTCTTTCTGAGGGTTCATTTCGGATATCATGTGGGAGTTTATTGTGTACTGTTTGAAATAGTATGTAGAATTAGAGGAAATAATATATCATAATTATGTGATTAAACGTTTAAATGTAACTAGGTATGTGTTTTATAGGGCGTACTCCTTATGTCATGTGGCATGTCCTTAACTAAAATAGCTAAATTGCCTAATTAACTTTAGATGTTGCACATTGCAACACTTACTGACGTTAGACTGAGTTGTCACCAAAATGAAGCTGTCACTGTCTAATCTAAGTAGGGTAGGGACCTGGTTTGGTTTGGTTTGTTTTGATCGTTTGCCGTGGTCACTCTACGTAATTTTGCAGAATAAATTTATTATAAAACACCAAAGTGCTAACAAAGTGTTCAACTATGGCTTTTACAACAAAAGATGTGATCCTCAAAGAGGACAGACCAAAATCTCTCTTACTCCAAAAGCACTCTGACTATTTAGCGGGGTATGGATTGAACAAGGACGACTACGAATTTTGCATGACCGAATATCTGAGGATGTCCGGTGTTTACTGGAGCCTCACTGCGATGGAACTGATGGGACAATCATCTAGGTATGCCTACATCGGACGGCAAAGCTTTGGAACACTTTACCAGAAGCTGTGTTTCCTGCGAACTACAATCCAGGGGTTTTCAAATCTAGAGTTAATAGGTATCTTCTAGGTAAACGTGTTACACCCTAGGCTGCAGCAATGCTTAACATCAGGCTGGCTGTAGTCAAACGTAAACCTATCACAGGTAAAAAAAAAAAAACATTCTTGTTACTTACATGCGGGACACGGTACATGGGAAAAATAATTGCACAATTTCCTATCATCTGGCTATGATCCCATCCAAAACTGCCACTGTAATGTATCAGAGCAGAAACAAAACACAATTCATCATATTTTATATCAGCTACAGAATACCATTTTACTATAAATAACAATAGGTGTAAGTTATTCAGGATAAGGCAGCAAAATACATTGAATTAAAAGTCAGGTACTATTCTCCTGTGAATGGGACCAATGTAATTCATGTTAATATTACAGAATGCCAAAGGATGAGATCATAGAGTTCATCACATCGTGCCAGGACAGCGAGAGTGGAGGGATATCAGCCAGCATTGCGCATGATCCTCACATATTGTACACATTGAGTGCCGTTCAGGTTTGTGCTCCATTTAACATATCATATATAACAAGTTTGGCTTTTGGGTTAAAGCCCACCTGATGCTAAGCATCACTGTGTTCTAAGATTCGATAAGATTTTAATAAGATGATGATTTTCTTGCTGAGAAAATCCTTTTACTCTGATTTGGAAGAACCTTGGATTGTAATGTACTAAGTTACTGAAATTGAGCTTTTGTATCATTTTGAATGATCTACAAGTTTTTATTTTAACTTGAATGCCCCCAATATAGGTACATAATGAATCTACAGATATCATTACACATAAATTGATATATTATTATGAGTATAATGACTCAATTTCAAGATAAGATAGACCTAGTTGTAAATGATGATTATGTGTTTGATTATATTTATTGTTGCAGGTCTTGGCAATGTATGACAGACTTGATGCAATAGATGTAGCCGGAGTGGTCAGATATGTGGTGTCCTTGCAACAGGAGGATGGCAGCTTTTATGGTGAGATACAAAATGGTTGTCTTCTTTTTACATTGCACATGTAGGTATATTGTATATATATTTACTAGTAGATGCTTCACCCACATGGTAATAGGTTTGAAAATAGCCCTTGCTTACCTATATGTAGGTATTCTCAAGGCTCTATATTACCACTATATGAAAAATCATACACATTTGTTGCTCCAAATTTCTAAATGAGAAATGAACAGACCTAAAACACACTTTATCTTTTATGATTGCCTTATTGTACTATTCTATTGATATTTTAAATATAAAATAAATATTTTAATTGCCTGGACTATTACAATCCTTATACAATAGACCAGTTAACAAAAGCAACCTCCAGGTTATGCCATTTTATAAATCAATGTATTTACTTAGATTTTCGTATGGGAAAGTTGAATAAATAAAATGGTTTATTAGTTGACCCTAAAGAACTGCTCTCTAAACTATTAATGTTACTAAAATTATTTTCACGATTAGTACTAGCCACAATACATGCACATAATCTAAATATAAAAAACTCAAAGGTGCCTGACTGACTGACTGATATAGTGATCTATCAACACATAGCCCAAACCACTGGACGGATTGGGCTGAAATTTGGAATTTAAGTAGATGTTATGAGGTAGGCATCCACTAAGAAAGGATTTTTGAAATGCCACTTTAAAAGGGGTGAAATAGTGGATGTAAGTTTTACTTCTTAGTGTGAGTGAAGCCACCAGCACCCACTAGTCACGCATAAACGGCCGAACGGATCACCATGATTTTTGGTTTGTAGGTAGTATAAGGTGTTAAGAGTGTCATAGGCTACTTTTTATCCTGAAATAATGTGAGCGAAGTCGCAGGCGGCCACTAGTATTAATATAATGTTGTGTCCACAGGAGACAAATGGGGCGAGGTAGACACTCGCTTCTCATTCTGTGCAGTGATGTGCCTCTCCCTGCTCCACCAGCTGGATGCTATAGATGTGAATGCAACTGTGCAGTTTGTACTCAGCTGCATGAACTTTGACGGGGGGTTCGGATCCAAACCTGGCTCAGAGAGTCATGCTGGTAAGACAACATTATAGTTTTAAGTACATACATATTTATTTATTTGCAGACCAATAGATTTTACAAACTAATATTATTCAAGGATAGTTTCACACTAATGTAAAAAGATATATAAAAAACTGTATAAAAAATATATTGATATATAAATAATTTATAACTCAAAAAGTTGTATTCTCAAACAGGTCTCATCTTCTGCTGTGTGGGCACGTTATCAATCTGCAAGCGAATGGACGCTTTGAAAGCCGACGAGTTGGCGTGGTGGCTGTGTGAACGACAGCTGCCCAGCGGTGGGCTCAATGGCAGGCCTGAGAAACTGCCCGACTTGTGCTACTCATGGTAAGAACCAAACATAATGTACATATATTATTTACACAGTAGTGAGAAACTAAATAATGTGTGTACATTATCGTTAGCTGTCGTAATACACAGATAATGTACGTACATTACTGGCATAAATTGTTTTTAGGTGTTGCCATATTATTCATAATTTCTATATAAAAGTATATTTTATGAGTAATTTTCTTTTAACAGGTGGGTGATGTCGTCGTTGTCAATGTTGAACAGAATCCACTGGGTAGACAAGAAAAGTTTAGAAGACTTCATCTTAGCTTGCCAAGACGCTGAGACAGGAGGGTTCAGCGATAGACCTGGTGATATCCCAGATCCTTTTCATACTTTATTTGGTCTAGCAGGATTATCACTTCTAGGAAACAATAGCATAAAGAATGTTAACCCAACCTACTGCATGCCTCAAGAAACGATAGATAGATTGAAATTGGAACCTCAAATCCTACATGTATGATTGAATGACATATTTTAAGTTTAAATGAAATATTTTATATTGATTTATGAATTGTGAAATTATTTATTTAAGAGAATAATATGAATGAAATCACAGATCCTGTGTGTATTACTACAATATCATCATTTTATTATGTTCGATAGTAGAAACTATTTTCTTAACTGGTATCCTTTAAACGAAATGTCAGTGTCAGACAGCTGATAACATCCGTTGATAAAAATGTAAACAAATATAGGTATTCATCGTAAACTTACCTGCAAATTAGCATTAATTGAAGAAGAATGAAGAAAAAGAGAATCATTTATCCATATAATTTATTCGGGCAGTTTTTTAGGCCACCTACAAGTTCAGTGCATTGCATCATGAAAATGTTTTTTGTCATCAACTTCAAAACTTCTTGAAACAGTCTTCATTTATAATAATATAAAATAGTTTTAAAAGTAGCCGGCGAATAAATAATTTGTTAAATATGTCGCCGTTACATTGTTTGCAATTGTTATTATTTAGTGTCTGTGTTAATTTCTTCACTTTTGTTACCTACTTAGTTCTATACAGTGATAGGTTATATTTTAATGATAACATTGAGAAGGAATATGATTATATTATTGGTAAGTTCCTGAACCTTTTTATTGAATTACTATGAACTTTAGTTCAATTATTTACACATTTCTGCAATTTATTGCATCATAAATTCAATTAGGGAAAATCCACTTGTAGACATTGTAGACTAATTTAATTTATTAAGCAAAAAAACAAGGTTGAAAACATCGTAAATATTGCCATCTAACTAACAAAATATCACAATTAAATAAGAGTGATACAAAAACTTTACTTACATGGGTCATTTAGGATTTACAAGTTACAATCCAACTAGCAGCCAATCCAGGGTATATTCTACTTCCATCCTAAATTTTATCCAAATCAGTTCAGCTGTTAAAGCTTGAAAAAACAAACATACCATACAAACTTTTGCCTTTGAAATATAGTGTGGTGTTCTTTATATGAATACCAAATTTTCTCATTATTTACTTCTCTCTTATTAATCTCATTGTTATATTATTACCATCTGCTAAACATAAAAGCTGATCTCTTGAGTATGCACCAAAACTCTCAGTCATCAGACAAATCTCTCCAATATCACCACATAATAATTTCCAGTGGGTTCCGGCACAGCGGGTTCAGTGGTAGCTCACAGACTAGCCACAGAGACCAACCACACCTTCATAGTGTTAGAAGCGGGTACACATGGCCACTTCCTGCTGGAGATGCCAGTGCTTGGCCCATTCATGCATCGGTCACTGTTTGACTGGCAGTTTGAAAGTGAGCCGCAGGAGGGAGCTTGCTTGGCTATAGAAGGCAGGGTGAGTAGTAGTAGTACATTACAGATTCTAGCTGTATGATAAAGTAAACTGATGACCACTAGACCACCACTGTAAAAATGGGAGGGCTTCACCCAGCAGTGTGATCAGATAGGCTAATAAATAAATAAATAAATATTTCGGGACATTGCACACAACGCCATCTAGCCCCACACTAAGCAAACGCTTGTGTCGTGGGTACTAGATAACGGATATAATACTTATATACTTTTTTTTTTTTTTTTGTAAATACATACTTATTATACATAGAAACGGCCAGACTCGACACAAGTAATTACAAATTTTAGTATTCATAATTACTTGTCTCATGCGGGAATCGAACCCGCAACCCCTAGATTAGAAGGCAGAGTCACTACCAACTAAGCTAACAGAGCAGTCAATAATAATAATATAATGAGTTGATGTTAGAATCTCATGGTCAATTGATGTTCTATAAACTATAAAGTTACAAATTTGTGTGTGTGTGACTGTGAAACAATGCCAATAATTTTTATAATAAACTTGCTGTTCCATTATGGTGACTACAGGTTCCTTATTGCCTCCTAAGACTTCTTCTTCTTTCTACTGTAATTTATACTTTAAAATTAAACAACTATACAAGATTAATTTCTTATATCCTAAATTAACTATATATTTACATTTCCAGAAATGTCGCCTCCCACAAGGCAAGATAGTTGGAGGCTCATCCAAGCTGAACAACATGGTGCATGTTCGCGGTAACATTGACCACTATATCAGCTGGTTCCACAGACATCACTCGAAAAACTACATTGAACAGCAATTTCAGTACATTGAAGGCGCAATTATTCACCTAAACTCTTTGCAGTATGACAGTGAGTTAGCCGATGCAATATTAGATGCCGCAGAAGAACTAGGCTTTAAGACAAATGATCCTGACTTTTTAGAAGGATTCTCAAAGAGCAAAGTGAGCCAGAAAGACGGTAAAAGATGGTCAACCTCTGACAATCTTCTGACAAAACATGTTGTCACAAATGCTCTTGTTGGAAGTATTATTTTTGATGGCAATACTGCCATTGGTGTCAATGTAGAAATCTATGGAAGAAAGACTGCAATACATGCTAAGAAAATGGTGATTTTGACAGCTGGAGCTATCAATACTCCTAAGATCCTACAGCTGTCAGGAATTGGACCTAAAAATGTGTTGGAACCTCTAAACATACCTCTTGTCAAGGAGTTGCCAGTTGGAAAAAATCTCCAAGACCATGTAGCTACAGGATTAGATTTAGTCCTCTTCAATTCTTCTGTTTCTGTTGATGCTATGGATATGTATAACCCAATTAACATTATGCAGTACTTTTTGAATGGCAAAGGACCTATTACAACACCAGGCTGTGAAGTTGTAGGTTTTATATCTACTGAAAACCAAAAAAATCCTGACTTACAATTTATGGTGTTGCCCGTTGGTCTGACTTCAGATAAAGGTAGCCATTTTAGAACTGCTTTAGGTGTTAAAGATGAAATTTGGCACAATTATTTTGTGAAAACCTTTGATAATTATTCTTCGAGTATTCTACCAATTGTTCTACATCCTAAAAGCAGAGGGGAAGTGTATATTAAAAGCAAAGATGTTAGTATACCACCAGTCTATAATCCTAATTATCTATCGTATCAAAAAGACGTAGACACTTTGATATTTGGATTGAAAATTATTAAAAAGCTTTTAGAATCAAAAGCAATGAAACATATAGGGGGTTATTTAAATCCCAATCATTTTCCGGGTTGTGAAAGTTATGATTTTTTCAGTGATTCGTATTTAGAATGCTATGTACGACATCTGACTTTGACTAGCTACCACCCGGTTGGCACATGTTCTATGGGGTTGTCAGATTCAAACAAAACAGTCGTCGATTTGAACTTTAAAGTTTTAGGGGTAAATAACTTATATGTGGTAGATGCTTCAGTGTTACCATCTTTACCTGGTGGTAATATAAATGCTGCTGTTGCAATGATGGCAAGCGTGTTTTTTGATACCAATATTGGTTCAAAAAATATGCTGTATGAAGCTGAAAGCTTATACTGTAAAAATAAACATATTTTGTACGAGACTTTATGGAATGTTTGTGTGGTAAGTTAGCGAAATGTTTTAGTTAGTGTCGACTGTGGACATTAAGGCGCTTGTAACCTTTGTTAGCAATTGAATATTTATGTAAATTTGAATTAATCTACTTGTAGTACATACAACGCCTTCTTATAATGACCTACCTAAATTCTATAAGTAATTTTAGCTGAAAAGTGTATTATTTCCTAGTCAAATATTTAGCTAAGTAGGTATGTGTAAATGTAAAAGGGCCAAAATAAACACCAAATCTTGAGAATAACTAGAGTTTTATTGACAGTAATAAGGGCACTTCTAGACACGAAATACTGCACTACATACTATTATTAGGTCTCTTTCCATTTCACATTGATTACAAATATTTTTAGATATATCGATGTGCAATTTAGTTCACATACAATAGAGTTGACATTTTTATTAGTTCTTAATACTAGGCATAGTATTAACTGCGTAGAACCACAGAATACGAAAAAAAAACATAAAAAGCACTTAGTTCACATCGTTAGAGACTATTAATGAATCAAATTCTTTTGTTGTTAACTAATACAATACCATTTGAAAAGGTCAGCTTGGCATAATGCCATTATAAATACATAGGTATATAATTTATAACTAAAAGGTAAGGTACAAACTGAATGTTACAATTTATCTTACTTATAAACATGTTTCTTGTAACGGAGCCTTGTGGCTTAGGTATGGTCACAACATGGCTGAAGTTAAGCCATTTTATATATATTTAATCACGTATTGCTTTGTTATTTAATATCTAAATACATATGTGTCCTTAAAAATGTTATGATAGATTTGATGTTTTATGTGATTTTTAATTTTATTATTACTAACACCAACTCAGGTCTGCAATTCAAGATTTCACATTCGGACTTTTACACAAAATAAAATTAATTTCAATCAAAAGAAATTGAATTTACAAAAATATAAGGGTCAGTGCAAACGGTCGTAAAAAGCGTACCTACCATGTCTGCATTCATCCCCTATCGGATCGATCACCTGCATTATTAATGTACTGAATGCGTAATTCACGGCGGGACCTAACCGAGTGCCGATATAAACATACAACATAGAGTTTAGTTCCGTTTTGGAAACCATTTTTACTTTTTTATTTGAATTTCATTTCTACTTTACTATCATTACGGGTAACTTGAGATATTATTCAGGCGTTATCAATTGCAAATGGTAACTAGGGAACAACCCTCGACATCTTTTTTAAAATATATTTTTTATTACTGTCATGGGCTTCTTCCAGATGGTATGTTGTGTATTAGGTATGTATGCTGTCTTTACAAAGTTATTGTTACTGTAATGTTATTAAACATTGCTAATAAAACACATAAATGTTACAAAATCAGAAACACGAATAATACTAAACATTTGGTATTTGTTACAAAAACTTACAAATAATAGTAAGTATACAATATACATGACTAGTAACTGAACTTAATAGTATATAACTTAAAAACCTATACCTAGATACAAAATGAATTAAAACACTACTTTTTAGTGATGGTTTATTTCAATCATAATTTTATTGAAAGCATTCTAGTATTTACTTTTTATTAGAGATGCGGAGTTTTACTGGTTTCTAATTTCGTGTAGATTACAAATATCGCATTTTTATGAGCGATGCGATAGAGGTGCAATGAAATTAAAGAAAAAAATATACAATGTCATAATAATTTCACATTTAGAAACTCAACTGGGAAAAAACCATTAAATCTATATTTTAATGTTTCTGTTCCAAAATTTTAACAACATATTGTTGATTTAATCTATATTATATAATAAATATATTACTTACATATTGCTTTACTAATTACTTAACACGTTTATTTAACGCTCATGGACGGAAGAGTTGATTAACATTGTGCAAGATTTAAATAACTTTCCTCTATATACACACATCCTAACATTAACATCGTTAAAAGACTAACATTAGAACAGTAAACCTAATTAAATTCTTAAATTAGTAAAATTCAAAATTAATGACTTTTTCTTAATTTCTAAAAAATACACAAAGTGTATGAAACACGTAGGACCACTGGTAAAGAGCAACAACTACATAACTACGTGGACATAGAAATCAAAATAATATAGCGTTTGCTTAATGTGGGGCTAGATGGCGCTGTATGCAATGTTCCGGAATATTTATTTATTTAATTTATTTATTATTTATTTTATAAGACAATATATGTTTTTCAGACTAAAGACTAAGTAAGGATACTTCTGTTGTCTTATCTATACCTACATGTCTTCTTCTTATCGAATGAGAGTGGCCAACTCTGGTGTCGAGACTCGAGAGTTTATCAAGCCACTCTAAAGGTCATAATCTAATACATATAATAAAGCTGAAAAGGGTCAAAAATTGATGATACAACATGTTTCAGCAGTTACTATAATTTTTGTATGTTTCTTTGTTTGTTTAAACGCTCATCACGCAAAAACGGTTGAACGGATCATCATGATTTTTTGGTATGAGTGTCATAGGTCACTTTTTACCTTGAAAGAGAGCGCCCACTAGTATATTATTATATATAGACTTCTATGTACGTAGGTAACTAACAGTAATAGAGTTCTTTTAAGTTTTAGATATCTCAATCTTTTACTTTGTCTTGATGAAATCTGCCTCAATCACCAGTAGTCCTCACGTTGGTAAAATTTGCCTAAGATACTAAAATAGCATAAAATGCTGAGCAATGTAACTCTTAGCAGTAGACTGCAACTGGACGGATACCTGATACAGCTCTTGAATATATATATACTACCTACACCTATAATAAAATACTGGGTTCATTAACTACGAGTCAATAGTAGCTATTTTACAAATTGTGACTGAAGTTGTCTTACGGTATTTTCTGCAAAGAATTGGCCAATGGGACAAATTTAACAAAAAAAAAACAAATTTAGGCCATGAGTTCTACCTTTTAACTGACGTACCTATACTTATGTACAACTTAAAAATTAAATTTATTTAGCATTCAGAACTTAATTGGTTATTAAGTTGTTTACTTTTCGTGTTCTTCTTAATCTAGAGTATATTTCATTTATTTTATAAGTAATTAATCTGATGGTTAGCGATCATCATGATCTACAGTGGAACCTTTTCCTATTGACTCATAGTTAATGTAACAATACAATATAATTATTACTCCACTATACCTACAAAATCTATCAATTCAACACAATTTGTACATGTTTAATATCATAATACTGTTCGGTAAATACGTCACAATGAAAAATATATTCGACTACTTTTTCTTTACGTACTAGAAAAAATATTTATATAAACTAAGAAATCCAATTAAATTGTTAAATATTGTGCTTTGGACGGATTTTTATCCTGTTACTTGCAGTTACGCATTTAATACTTAGGTTATTATTTTTAATACTGATATTTCGACATAATTTTTCGCTATTTATTTAATGAGCTTTATTTTGAGCAAATTAATTGCAATTGAGACAAAGTATTTGATACTTCACATGGCGGAAAAAGCCACAATTTTTTATTAGGTTCTTAAACGAAATTGTGCAGTTTTAATCCTAGAGCTAAAATTAATGTACCAACAAGTTTTTTATGCTAGGAGTGTAATCTTTCGCATCTGCCTCCGTATGACTAGAAACCGTAATACTTTATTTTACAACATTTCAATCTTTGTCACAAATCAAGTGCCATAATGTTTGTTTTTGAAAATTACTCTTTAATTCTTTTATTTAGTACCCACGCACTTAATAAAATTGAACCTTTATTGATCTGTCGACAGATCTATAGTCTATATGACATAATGTCTAAAGTAGCTTTGGTAGAAAATGATCAACATTAGATTAATCACTTGTTTTACAACAGGTGTTTTTAACCATGAAAATTTTATCGTTACGACATGACAGTATATTTCATTATTTTAGTATATTGTATTACGTAAGTAAACAATTTACTAACTAGATAGCAATATTCATATGATTTCTCCGCCAAATATAACCTTTGATGCAAATTTAAACTATATCCAAATTTCTAACACCGCAAGTTCTTACGCAAAATCACAAAATATATACAAGGACGACACGTACGAAACGTTCTCAAACCTCTAAGCTACGTACACTTACTTGAAGCAAGAATCCAAGTAGTTGTCCAACATATCCAACTGCAGATCGTCCCATTCCGTAGGATTCAGTAGAAGAGAAGACAAGTCATCTTCAGGTATCAATGGAGGAGGCATCGCTGGCTCCACTATCACATTGGCTCCAATATTGGCCTGCAGCTCTATATCTTGTAACGGCACAGTTTCTATGTTGAAATCTGGTAAATGTAAAGTCACAGCATTGGCTATGTCATTCACTATGTTGTTTTCGATTTGCTGAATGGTTTCTGTGTTTTGTGCGGTCATGGTTTCTGTGGTTTTTGGTGCAGTTTTCTTTTTCTTTGGAGGTCTATTGGATGTCCTCTGGCCTCCTTCTAGGTGAGCGAGGTCTAGTTTCCAAAAGCCTCCTTTGCCAGGCTCGTGCTTAGATCGGGCCACTTTCACAAACACTTTGTTCAGAGATAAGTTGTGGCGGATTGAGTTCTGAAGAAAGAAATAAACGACTGAATCAAAACCATTCACTAAAAAAAAACTGTAATCAAAACCATTCACTAAAAAAAAACTGTAGCAGGAATCGTGATATTAACAATTACAAAAACTTAGTCTTCAATTTCGGGTTTATTAATAGCTATTTACTATTATTAACGTAAACAAAAAAAAATGACTAAGTATTTATATGCTCAAGATTGCGCAATTCATTGGAGATTTTTTGGGCGATTTTCCCTTTTTAGTAAAACTAAATCAAGCCTATATCTGTGCCGAGAATGATAACAAATATTGGCATAAGCTACCATTAGATAACACACCGGGAAATTGGTGCGAAAGTTTCAATTGACAAGTTATCTATTTGATGTTATCGCTTTATTCGCAGATTGAGCACTTCAAACGAACTATCACCGGGATCTAATTAGGGTAATGTTGTCACATCAACCTCTTTATGGAATTAATTAAATATGTACAAATTAATCGGTTAGGTAAACAAGCAATTTGATAGTCAAAGCTCATCCGTAAGATTTCTCCGTTAGGTATAGTAGAATTATAGCCGAAACATACACAATACATTCACAAACACAACAGTCACGAGTAAGTTTGAAACTATTTGTAAAATATAAACGATTCAACACTGTTGATACCAATCTATACCTAACTATGTATGTACTACCTTTAGGTTCCTATACACATATGTACTTACGTTTTTCACTCTGAAAAAGAAAAATTATATAAAAAAACGAAGAATCAATATATGAGCTAAATAAATAACGAAGCTCACCTGCCAAGACGGGTCGGCACTCCGGTAGTACTTGAAGTTGTCCCGAATCCACGAGTATATCGCGGAGAGCGTCATCTTGTCGTTGTTGTACCGCATGGCCATACAGATCAGCGTGCTATATGAGTATGGAGGCTTCTTCTCACTGTTCTTCTGATACGCCTCTTTGTTTTCCGTGAAATCCTTCTGGCATTTCGCTATCGTCTGGTTGAATTTCTGCAGTCTCGTGTTTTGCGGCTGCGGCGGCTTGGCAGGTGGTTCCGGCGACATCGGAAACTGCGCCACTTGCATTATGTTCGTGATGTTCTGCAGCCATGTTAGGTTCGTCAGGTCAGCTTCCTCGTCTATTGTCTTTTCTGGCTTGTGCTTCGTTTTGGTCTTCTTCGCCGGCGGTGGGTCGATGGTAATGTCGGTGTCATGTGCGTACGTGTCTGGGTGTTCGTACACGTACTCTATCTCCACGGTGTGGGAGGACTCCGGCACGGTGTGGTCGATGGCGAGGCAGTCGCCGGCGTCCCCGTACAGCTGCAGCGGGGGCTCCGGGGGCTCGCCCGCCGCCCCGCTCGCGCCCGTCAGGTGCATGCTCTACATCGCTTGCGGCACGCACTGCGAGCCGCCCGCCGCGACACCTGTGTGACTCATTGACGATTGATCGCTGATGACTCGGCGGTATCGAAGCAATGGTGGTAGTGGTGGTGGTGGTGGGGTCGAGCGCGGGTGGTGTGAGTGGTGTCCGAGCGGCGAGTGGTATCGATTGGTGACGGCGTGGCGGTCAGCGGCGCGTGGTGGCGGCGCGGCGGCGCGCGAGCTAGTGCGCGCCCGCGGCGCCGCCCGCCAGCTGCGCTCGCAGGTGTGGATCGATAGGGCCCGCACCGCTGATAGCTCCGGACAATTAGTCACGGCTATCGCCCAGGGACGGAGCTGGCTTCGGGCTTACTGGATATGTCCTCTATTGAGCTGGTCTTGTGGACGATAGAAGACAATTTCCATAAAATGTAGCACCTGACTAGTAAGTAGGTACTGCACGCGCCGCGTTTTGAGTTTCTATAAAATGGTTTAAGGAATCGGCAACGCTGTTTTCTTA